>OX579639.1:22035381-22211818 GCA_951230915.1 Antitrichia curtipendula | reverse complement strand
ATATTACAAATGTGTTGAATTGACATTGAAATGACAATTATCAGAAAAATGATATTGTATATATAATAAAGTCTTTTTTAGTCTATAGCAAAATGACATTGAAAACTTCATTTTAATGTCAATATGATACATTTTAACATTGTAAGAATGTAGGACCACTTAGGACTTAGGATCAAATTTAATAGGTACTTCAAACAACTTTAGAAATGTACTTGATTCTAGTAGAATCCAGAATTCTAGATTGAATTCAAATGTTTTTAATAATATATTGTCAAATAATACAACCTCAATTAAAAAAAAATTCTAAAGGTTATTCATAAAAAGATCAATGAATGAAAATACTTTATTTTTGCATTAAAAAAATTTATAAAAGAATTTCAAAAGAAATCCTTTGATTTCAAAGTAAATACAAAAAAAGTACACTTTGAACTTGATATACACTTTTTTTTAGTCTTTAAACTTAAGTAAGTTGAAGTGGTAGTAGTCTATAAATAATGTAAAATGTTTTGGTAGTTAGTATTTACATCACCAGATCACTAGTTCTCAAAGGATTGCTTCATTGATTCTTTTTGATGTTGAAAAGTTTCAATACAATCAACAATGCTATCATGGAAGTCAACACTAAAAGTTTTTTAAAAGTTGAAAACCTTTCTATATAGTTCAATTAGACTTTCAAAGAGCACTTTCAATTTGTCAATACTCTATTGTACTAGCGATAGTGATAGTGGCAAACCATGTCAGAAATTATTTAAAATCTTAATTTACAAGAAGGGTACACGTGTCAATTTTTCATGGGCTGTGAAAAACTTATACAAATTCCAAAAAGGGTAGGGTTTAACACACCATCCATTTTTCCATTCAATCCTTTTACATTCAATTTTAAGTCCTAATCTCTTCAACAATTTTTTCTTCACTCTCGTATCTCCTTCTCCTTCTTTGTCTATTTTTGACTCCTGAAATTGTCCATAGATGAAGAGAAAAGCATTCAAAAATATGTAAATAAGTGAATTAGAAAGCATTAATTAACAAATTGACTAATCAAACATTACATCACAAAATCCTCCTCTACATGCATCAAGCCAGTTGACTACCTTTGAAAATAATATCAAAATGACTGAATTTCAAGTAGAATACAAAACAGTAGGCAATTATCTTCCACAAAAGCAAAAAATAGTTGAAGGCTTACAAAAATCTTTGAGGCGCTCTATTTCATCTTTGGTCCACTTTTTGTATTTTGCTTCATCTTCTTCTATAGAGTGCTTAGTTGTGCTGCACAATAAGAAAAAACAATAGATCATAGGATCCAACATGGTGCATTAAAAATGGCATTCCAATAAAAACAAAAAACCTTCAAATATTGCTTGCAAAGTGAAATAAAATATCCAAGAATGCTTACTTAGAGAAGATTAGACAAGGGAGTCAAAAGATTGGGAAGGAAGCCTTCTCTTTAAGACAATTATTTTGTTGGAAGGCACATAGGCGTCATTGAAACAATGAGCCAGTCTACTACCAACATTTTACATTCACTCAGACATGAACAACGACCTTCTCTTTTCTAGTTGTCCTCCTTCAATATTCACATTTCATTGTGTTTTAGTTTTTTATGCAATTCAGATCGACGACATGGAAAGGGGGACTTAATCTTCTTAAAGCACATCAATAGCTTTGGATTTTTTCAAAAGTGGGGAAGAAATTGTAAGAACAAGACTTGCTTGCATCTTTTCAAGGGATAGTCAATTGACAATGATGACAGGCAATTTTCACCTTTTTTGAGGTGATAGTATAAAACCATGTCAAAAACAATTAAATAAAACATAGTTATATGATTTATAATAAGGATACACATGTCAATTTCCTATTGGTTGTACAAAATTTATAGAATTCTTGGAAAGGTATAGTACCCACTTAATCCTAAACCCTCATTTCTTCAACAACCTCATTTTCAATCTCTAGTCTCATTTTCTGTCTTTATTCCTTTCTGCTTCCTTTCTATAACATTTGAAAAATAATAAATATATAGCTATGATAAAATTTCAGCATTTAAATTTCAAATACTCCAATACAAAATTTCTATTTTATTCTATCTTTTTTATTATGATTTAAGTATCTCTACAAAATTTGTTGTGCCATTTAAATCTACCAATGTAACAAAATATGGGGTGCAATGCACTTGCAAAGTCTCTCATAAGAAATCAACATCAAAAGAAGAGAATAAAAACACTCTCAAGATACCAGATCTCACTAGACTAAACCTAAATCACATAATTATGCCATACATAACATCAAACAAGTACAAAAACAAAGCAACAAGCATCAATTGCTTTTCAAATCACAAAAACAAAGATGAAAACGATAGAATTAAGAATCCTAGACACTTATAAAAACAACGTGAATAAACCAAAAAAAATCGACCTTTTCATCGGAAATCCCAAATAAAAAACAGAGCTAAAAACTCTATGATTAAAAATTTTAGAAATGCAAAAGCTTTTGGATCCCTAACAAGATTAAAGAAATAAAAAAAACATGCTACCAATGGGAGAGAGTATATTTGGAGACACAACAAGTCGTATGCAAATGTGTAATGCACTAGTAGAAAATCTGAAATTTCTGTTGGTTTGGTCGCGTTGATGATCAACAATTTTCTGCTGATTTTGACAAAAATCAACTGATTTTTTGAGGTTGTTATATGATCGTGGATGACTGTTATATGATCGTGGATGACTAGAGCAATAAGTATAGGGCATTGCCGGGGGATAAGTGCGTTTTGGAAAACAGAAGACCTATTAAGAGGATGGAGCTTGATGAGGAGGCCCTTCATTTCCCAGAACGCCAGGTATTGAGAAGTGTTCCCTGACGTAAACGAATGCCAAAAAATTATCCAAAAAAAAATAATCATTCCGTTATGTTCTACAAGCAAATCCATAAGGCTGGCACGTACAAAGGTAATAAAGGTACCTTTTCAAACGAATCCAAATTTAGACGGCTAAAGATTTGAGCCACTCCATTGAATTATTCAATACTGCATTTCAAATGGGAGCGCTTAGGGTTTCTTGATACAAGTATTATTCACATACAATAAGGTAAAAGGCGCTACAAGACTTTAGGCCTTATAAACTAACCATTTTTTAAATGTACACGATATGTACATGTTGTTTTCCCGTAGCCTTCACTAATGTACAAACATTGTACATTTTAAAGGTGGGTGATTGTGTAGCTCAATGACGGTTCAACTTCAAAAATTCATAACTAATTTCTAAAAGCTTCTAAAAATATGAAACGACTTGGGTTACATTCCAAATCCGCTTCTCTTTCAAGAAAAAATTAATGAAAACAATTTCAAAAATTTCTGCCTTCAGTTCCAAAAATTCACTTTCATGTCTGAGGTGGGACATTTCCGGATTTATAATGGAAATGGGGCATCGACATGAGGCAGAGTCTCATGTCGGACCACATCGTCCGTTCTGAGGTGGGCAATTTCTGGACCTCTAATTGGATGAGGCATCGACAACTTCAAAAATTCATAACTAATTTCAAAACAATTCTACAAATATGAAACGGCTTGGGTTACATCCCAAATCCGCTTCTCTTTCAAGAGGAAATTAGTGAAAAAAAATTCAAAAATTTCTGCCTTCAGTTCCCAAAATTCACTTTCAGCTCTGAGGTGGGACATTTCCGGATCTATAACGAAATGGGGCACTGACATGAGGCGGAGTCTCAAAACTGACCACATCGTCCGATGTGCGGTGGGCAAATTCTGGACCTCTAATTGGATGAGGCATCGACAACTTCAAAAATTCATAACTAATTTCAAAAAACTTCTGAAAATATGAAACGACTTTGGTTACATACCAAATCCGCTTCTCTTTCAATAAAAAATTACTGATAACAGTTTCAAGAACTTCTGCCTTCCCAGAGTAATTTCAGCTCTGAGGTGGGAGATTACCGGACCTATAATTAATATGGGACATCAACGTGAAGCGGGGTCTTAAAGCTGACCTAATCAACCGTTCCGACGTGGGCAATTTCCGGACCACTAATTGCATGGGGCATCGACATCTGGATGGGGCATCGACATCAGGCGCGGAGTCTCTGGAGCCACGCACAGCAAAGGAACGGACGGCGTGCGACTTCGCATGAGGGCAGCGAAAACGTCGACTGAGGGCCAGGCAAAGCAACGAGGTACAACTCACAGAAAATGCGACGTCCGGGCCTCACCGAAATGTTACTGCGGAAGATCAACCATCAAACTAACTGAAGCACGGACCGACATAGTACTGCTCTGTCGCTCGTACTGTTTTCCCCGTTGAGTGCATTAAAACCAGGACTGGTGGGAGCCAGCCTCTTCCCGATTGACGTCGAACTAGGTTCTCACAGGAGGCCATGTGCGCAGCTCCAGTCCTTGAACGGCCGCTATCGACCGCTGCTGTGTTTCTGAACGAGGTTCAAGAGCAGCAATAAGCGCGAAGTGCGAACGCCGGAGGAAGACTCTGTCGACGACGTCGACGTACTCCACTGCGCGGCGACATAAGGTAAGGCACTAAAACTTACCTGTTCAATTTAACTTGGATGTATTAACATAGATCCTTCGCGCCCGTGCAAGGTCTGGATCCAGTACTGTTCACTGGAGTGAACAGACCCTCCGCGCGCGCGGAGGGTCTGAAGAAATCACTATTCACTTTCTCATTACTGTTCACCGAAGAGAACAGACCCTCCGCGCGCGCGGAGGGTCTGAAGAAATCACTATTCACTTTCTAAGTACTGTTCACCACAGTGAACAGACCCTCCGCGAGCGCGGAGGGTCTGAAAAAATTACTGTTCACATTCTAACGTTGATGAGGTGTTTTCCGCAAATGCAGGATCACGTGGCACATCTCCGTAGGAAGGCGTGCCGCGGTGACGGTGCTCGACAGGGAGAATCCAAGCACGGTGAAGCACGACATTCAGGTGAGTTTATAAATCTTACCTTTTTTGAGTGGCACCTCCGCTGCAAGTGTGCTTCTGCTGTCCGTGTAGTAATTCTATGCTGCGGCAGGTAGTAGACCAATCTTCATCGCTGGACCGTGGGCGTCGTCGTTACTGTTGTCAAACCGGCTTTTAGCGAATTCCTCCCTTGCTCCGCCGTGAGAATGGGTTTTCCCCGTTGCCTTCAATCCTTCATCCCTTGCTCCGCCGTTACTGTTGTCCCTTGCTTCGCCGGGAGCCGTCGTTTCCCGAATGCCTTCAATCCTGCATCCCTTGCTCCGCCGTTAGTCTTGGCGTGAAAATTTTATCCGGAAACAAACAAGAGGAGCGCGTTAGTAGTGCTGCGCAATACATTGTGCATGAACTGATGCTGCGCAGTCAGTGTTGTTCTACATTTCTGTAACAGCTTGAATTTTCGAATTCCTCCACGGTCACTTGGCTGTCTGTGGAGAAGAGAACAAGAACTGCCGCTAATTAACGCTGTCCGTTCGAAAGGAGACTAATTCTAGACACGTCTGGTTCATGAATTTCCACACAGTTCGAACTATCTCAACAACAAACCTGAGTTCATGAAGTTTGTGAGATAATCAAAATACCGTAAAAAAAACAGGTGGGTTTGTTCTGCTTCTCCCGCCCGCTGACAGATTTGTTTTCTTCGGTGCTCGACATTCGTATTCTCCTGCACAGTGGAGGTTTTCTCCACGACCGAAGCTACTGCCGTCCGACATCGTCCTCCTTTCGAACCCTGTTAAATTCCAGCAACAGTGAGTGGTTAGGATCGTAAATCCGAAATAAAGCAACCTCAATCCAGTGAATACTTAGAATACTAATCTAAGGTGTGCAAATCGCTAGGAAGGAGTAGGTGCAGTATTTGCAAACCAGTTGTGGTTCTGCGGCGAGCGTCAACTGGTTTCCTCGGAGAAGTTCGTCTGGGATCTAGTACGTTGTGCTTCCTGTGTGAACAGTGTTACAGAAGTATGGCCTTAAATCGTCCATGTAAGGGCTGACCTGCCTTTTTCACACGCTTACTGGAATTGAAATATTTTGGGAACATTTTTCAGGGACAGAAAAATGGAGGCCGAACATAACACAAGTGGTTTCATATTATTTGAATCATTTTTGAATTACTTATGAATTTCCAAAAAAAAATGTTGTAGTCACCTATTTTTGACCCCAGGTCCTCCAAAATCCAACCATTCACAACTTTTAAATTGATTTGAGTAAATGAAGCTCAATAATTGGGTCTTGCAATAAACAATGTTTTTCTCTCGATTCTTTAAATGGCTTGACAGGTTCACTGAAGGATCACCTAATGTCTATTTTAGACTTAAGTATAGGGTCGATTTCAAGAGGCTTCTCGCTTTTAGAGCTAAGCACATTACTTCACGTTAGTTCATAACATTACTAATTGGGCTCTTGACGACCATTACACATGAGGTATAATGCCCCCCCAAGATGCCTGGTGGGTTGAATTTAGTTAAAATGCAGAATTCCGATTGGCTTTGGAACAGTGTTGGCTATAGCACCATGTGAACTCTCACCACATAGCTATTTCAAAAAGCTTTCTTGCTGGGGTGCTCTCGAAGCAAAAGGGTACCCCGCAGCATTGGTGAATAATATTATGTTGTGTTACTCGCTGTCTAAGATATTCAACAAGTTTCAGGGACGTAGGCATAATAAATGGTAAGCCATTGATTTTAGAGCCCGGCAGTGACAAACATGTTCCAGACGAACTGAACGAGGATGACGCGCTACCACTTTCGTTGCTTTTGTTGCCATGACGGGCATGAATATTTAGTTAAGACAGAATCAAGTTGTGCGTAATGCACTTGCCAAATCCCTTGTTGGCAAAAAAGTGGCTCTCCTAGCGAACCTAGCGGCTGATGACGTTGATTTTCCTGCACCCGTGTTTTCCTTCCTTTTTTTCATTTCTGTTGCAAAACAAATAAATTAAAAATAGCCTCTCTACGAATTTAAAAAAAAAGGGTAGCAAAGCTTATACGGTTAAATGTCTGTGCAAGTGTGGTACTTGCACACCAGTAATTCATGATATTTCTTAGCCATTAATCATTTACTTATTGATCAACCATAATCCTCTATAAGTCAATATTTTTAGTGTGTACACATATACACAATTATAGGAGAATATAGTTATTTCAATTTCCATTGATACACTAGATTTTTTCAACAAAAGATGCATGTGGTGAATGCTTCAAACGATTTGCAAGCGTTAGTCTTAAAGTGTTGTGAATTAGCTGTAGTCGGCTGGCGGCCGTGTTGGTTGCATGACTTCCGAATAGGTTCAATCAAAGATTGAAAGGGTCATCCATCGTGTGTTTGTCTTTCCATGTTGTTCTACGCGGTAGTGAGTACACAGGCTTGACTATGATGTGGGAAGGAAATGTTGAAATTCAAATTCAAACCAAGAATTGTGATTTGAATCTTTATAATTCACTTTGGATGCCTGAATTTGTCTGTTCTGTAATTTAATAATACATTCATATTGGTTGGCCATATATGCTCTGACCTTAATCTTTGTGAATTAGAGTAAAAGAACGTTAGATCTCTTTGGTTTGTCCATTTCTTTTTTCATTTGGTTTTTGAGGCACAAACGTCCAAACATAATTAATTGGATTCAAGTGTTACACCCCCACCAACCCTTTAATGCAGTGAATCATGTACATGAATAGCACATGTACTATTCATTAAAAAATTATATGTACCTAAAATGGAATTTATTCAAGCTGTATTTGCAGGTATAAATCACGGCTCTAACAGTTGGAGAATGTTTCTTCTTTGTAGACACTGAGTCTGTCTACATGTTCGTTGAGTAGAGCAATCGCGATTTTCATCACAATTCGAAATCTAGGTCAGTGCCGGAACAAAAACTTCTAAAAAACATTGATTTTCCTTCACTGTGCAAATTGCTCTAGGTTGAATTTAAAAAATAAATTAAGACGTTCATATAATTTTTTCACATGTAATACATCTCTGGCTAAGTTTCTTTGCAACCAATCTCTTCATTCATCTGTTAAGTTTTTTTCCCAAATACATGAAATTTTTTTTATTTCTATGTATAAAACCAGCTCACATTTAGTTAAATGTACTTGCTCAAAAAAATTGCTGATTGTTTTTCCCGAACAGGCACAAACATCATTGTGCATTCCCTGGATTGGTCGCCTCCTTCAAATTGGCATCTTTAATTAAGTAAGTAACCTAACTTATCTTCAACTTCTTTCATAGGTTTTGGATGCCAGATTTCAATCAGGTACTAGGTTGTATTTTTCATTCGTTTGCTCGTGCACCTACAGAAACGGTGATGGTAAACGTGTTTTGTACATATAAGTTGTTGATCCTGGATCTCCATGACAACATCATGTGTAACGCATGAATGCTTTGGATTCATTTTTATTTTAAATTTTTATTTGGGATATGTATCCGTTGCTGTCCAATTCACGAGGTCTACATTCTGAGTTGTTTAGATTGCAACACTTTTTTGATAGGGTTGTTATCATATTAATTCATAATTTTTAAGAATCTGACGTTTCAAAATTACAAGCTAATTAATAATATAACACAAAGTAAGAGATTTGACATCAATTGACGCCTTTAAACACACGAAAGTTAAATTGAGTTCAAGAGAGAGCCAAATTTGCTTCCCAATTTGGGAAAGAATGACAATTCAATTGCAGAAGTCAATTTTAAAATGCTTAAGTAATTTTTTCAAAATGTGTCATCTGCCAAATGTCAAGTGATGCTATAATAACGTAAGAGTATGTTCTAAATTATTCATTTAAAAGCTAAGACTGAGTGCGAGTTAGGTAAAATATTGTGGACTATTTTTCAATAATCAATACATTCTCCTCGAAACATAAATAGAATTGATATGAAGCATATGTCGTGTTAGATTGTGCATAGTTTAATCAAGGTAGTTATAAAATTCTTAAATTCAAGTGACATTGGTTTTTCAAAAGTACATCGCTAAGGCATTGACGAAAACCAAAAACATGTGGCATGTTATGATTAAGTACGTTGAGGGATTGGGTGATTTGAGTACCGGTGCAGTAGTGGGGTCATTTGCCTTGTATGACACTTTTGAAGATTAAAGAGTAATATATTTAGAAAGAGATTAAATTAACTTGTCAACAAGTTTTTGTATTTTTCTTATTAAATGTGGTGGGATTCATTGAGCGAAATTGATTGCCTACAAACAATTAATGCATTTGATTTTTTAGACTTCACTTTGTAAGACAAATCTACGCAGTGGATTCGTTGACTAACAATCTGGTTGTGGCAGATTTCTAGAAACGAAACAGCATTGTATATTGCGGAAGTAGACATTGGAAGTTACACGTTTGTGCATGTGATGAAATCTCCATTAGAGGAAATACCATCAAGAGCATCCGGATCAGGTACTTCTCTTTTATATACAATTTTTTATAAGTACTGTTTCATTACTTCAGTTAGGAATTAATGCACGTTGGTTTGATTCTTGTTTATTTTTTTATTTTTTTATTTACACATGAAATTGTTTAAATAAGCTATGAACCCATGCGTATAGTGACTAATGGACTTTAATGTGATTTGTAATGAAGAGGTTGAAAATAGTGTAGCTTTTCAAATATCAACGTAATTAAAATCATAGATTAGCATATGACCATAGAGGATGAAATGTCCAAATTGGCCCCATTCAATCTTATGGACAGCTAAGAAGACCAAAGAAGTTTTCTTAAACTATTGAAATTTCCAGGCACTGTTGAATTTGTATTTCCAATCCTGTGTAAAATTTGGCTATGCAAAATATTTGAAATGAAATAAAATAACATGGGACTCTTTCAAATACAATCTTCAAAAACGTGTATTTCTTAATAGTTATTTTTTAAAATAAGAAATGTAGATCGGTTTTTGAAAGGATTGAAGTTCTTGATGTCCTCTTTCAGCTCTAGGTATTTTATGTGTTTGAGGTGTGAATCATTTAGTTTTTAGGAATTCTAAGGATATGCAAACAAAATTGATATGTTTACATGCTATAAATGAACTCAGTCCTAGTAGCCTTTCATATTTATAGTAATTACACTGCAAAATTAAAAATAATTCATGCTGATTTATGTTTCACTTGTTTGGATTTTGAGTTCTGATTTCTTCAACATATGTAATTTTTTCAACAAACTCAGAATTCATGTCAGTATTATGTCAATGTGGTGTATTCTCCTTGAAGTGCATGTATTGTAACGTACTTCTTTACCTTGTCTTTGTTTGAGGTAATATTGGGTTTCCTGTGCTTATTTCATAATTTCATACCAAAACAGTATATATATTGTAGTATACTTTGCACTCACCCTGATTTGTTTTCTTTAAGAAATGTATAGTAGAGGTTCCTATGTGATGTCCATCATGTATATGAACACATTGTTAATTCTCCAGCAACAAAATGGACATGAAATGTTGGAGTCCTTAAGATTCTTCATGTAATTTTATTAGTCTTCAACATGTTGTTGTAGTGTTCAGCGTCTTGGGCTTCAAAATGAACCTCTATGAATTGTAATTATAGTTGTGTTTTAGGGATTCAAGAACAGGATGGTCGATATTTGATTATTTTTCAGTGCATTTTAACTTTAGTTCGTGAATACAAAATTATTTCTACGTTATTTGGAAAATGAAACCCACTATTCAAAGGTAATGAAGGTCGTTTATGTTATGTTTTATAGAGAAGAGGTATACTAGGTTTGTATATGTTAATTGTATTGACTGATGAAGATTGAAAGTGTAGTGTTCTTGCTTTAGCTTTACCGGTATTAACTGCTATGCAATTACGTCACAATTGTTGTTGCAAACACAGTTTCAACAACCGGTGGAAGTTATATTGGTGTGGAAAATAAGTGTTGTGCATCATTGTTATTCATGTATATGCCTTAAAAATATATTTGAATTACCAACATAATTTGTTTGTGGGAACAATTTTCATCTTTTCAAAAACAGTTGGATGTTTTTTTCATATTTAATTCAATTAGAAATTCATCCTTGAACTTCTTGATATGGCCTTGTAAGCATTGAAAATCATCCTCAAATATAAAACTGTGGTTGTTTGAATATTTGTAGATCTTCATGGCACCAAAGGTTCATTCGAAGTGGTTAGAGCATGGATGGTGGATCGTAGCGGAGGGTATGGAGAAGTGTTTTTTATGGGTCATGGATTTTCCAATTGAGGAAGGGCGTTACTGGGCTGCATTGGGGACTTCTTTTGGAGTTGTTGAGGGCCTTACAGGCACTGCAGATGGAGGGCTGATTGTATCAGTGAGTAATACTGAAATGGCACTAGAGAAGTACAAACTGAAGAAGTCTCTTATGATGGCTCCAATTCCACCAGAGCTGCTTTTAGTATTGTCACCAATCCATGGCTTGAAGACTTTGGCAAAGTCTTGGAAGAATGTTTCTGAAGAACTACGGGTACGTAGAGAAGCATCAATTCAGAAGTTCAAGGGTATGACCCTTGAGCAGTTGCACGCTGCACGCACTCGATACAGAGAGATTCGGAGTCATGAAGAAGTATCGAGAGAGAATCCTGACGTTGCCAATGAGCGTCCTATATCTAGAGATCCGGAAGACACGAATGAAGTTTATTGAGATGCAGCTGTTCCGGTAAATGAGAGTTGGGTTTCTTTGAACGAACGAAACCGGAAGCGAGTTGCTGTTGAGGAGGGAATAGCAAGCCTTGCAGAGGAGGAGGAAGTCCTAGCAAGGCAAAGAACACAACGTCAGCGTCTACAGTCTGCAACACCAAATGTTGTTGTGGAGCCCACGGGAGATATTGAAGGTCAGAGGCATGAAGAGGTAGTTTTACAAGGAAACGCCCCAATTATGCAAACGTCAGTGGAGTTGGAAGTTGGAGGGGAATCGTTACAACCTGTGGAGACTACATCGGAACCCCCCATACCAGATCCAACAATAGTGTTCCAAGAGCTTGAAAACGAAGGTGAAGTACGAGCTCCTATAACAATCACAGAGGTTGGATCAGGGTCGAGACGTCCAGTAGCGGCCTCAGGTACACAAATATATAGGTCACGTGTTGTAGAAGACGGGGTGCTGGTAGAGGACGCGGAAGAACTCGAGTGCAACGTCATCCACAACAGGAAGTGCTTTCAGAAGGTCAGGAACACCATCGCACTCTTCAAACGGGGCCAACAGAGGAGCAAAGTGTTCCAAGGCGGACTCTAGCTCAAACACGTCGTCAAATAGCTGCTAGACAAGAACGTCCTCCACAAGGAAATGATGGGCAAGAAGAAGTTTCGAATGATGATTCTTCAGAAGGGGATCCGGAACAGATACCTACTCAGGCAGTGTTAAAAAATGTTACAAGAGCCCTTGTGGTATTTCCAACAGAGAGTGAATACAAAGCGGGTTACATATGGGGGCACAATGAGTTCTTTGATGCAGACATCAATAGTATTCGGGACGTGAAGAATGCTGAGACGAATCACAGAGTGCTAATGGAGTGGCGAGTGAATGAAATGTATGAGCGCCTCAGGGGATCAGAAGCTCACGAAGTTAGTGCAATAACACTTCGTCCCGTTGCGTATTTATGTAGAAGTGCAGATGAAC
This sequence comes from Antitrichia curtipendula, assembly GCA_951230915.1. Classification (NCBI taxonomy): domain Eukaryota; kingdom Viridiplantae; phylum Streptophyta; class Bryopsida; order Hypnales; family Leucodontaceae; genus Antitrichia; species Antitrichia curtipendula. Next base: position 22,199,257 of record OX579639.1, on the reverse strand, counting down.
AAGGTGAGACAGAGATGGTCGAGGTTCCTTTCAGTCAAGAGGGTGCGGCACGAGAATTTGAAGCTGCTTTTCTGAAGCATTGTGAAGCTGATCCATCTATATCAAATGTTGCGGTTAGGAAACGATGGCTGGAGGACAATATTTTGTGGGAGCCAGTAGACGGACAACACATTGTTGGTGCATGTAAACGAGCACAACGAGAGAGAAGAGAGGGTAAATTGTCTGATACAGAGTACTATGCGCAGTTCGGAAGACAAAGAGCGAAGTTTGTGGTATACAACAACCCACAATTCTGCATTGAAGCATCTGTCAGAATAAATGCGAGGGAGTTTGATCGCAAGTTCTTCACAACACATTACGAGAATCTAATCAAGCTGCGTGACATTTGGAAAGCATGTGGAAGTCCGAGTGTAACAACTCGATCTGATGATGCTCTCAGAGCGAAGGCAATGACAATGGCAACGAGTGCATTACATTGGAGCCAAGATCTGCCGAAGCACATGTCGCTAAGAAGTTTGTCCAAAAAAATGATTGACTTCACACGCCATGCTTGGAACGAAGATGAGGACTCGTACAAAGCTATTTTGCAAGTGTGCAAAGACTACGAAGAAGGCAAATTATTTTTCAGCAAGAAGGCGGAGGTGAGGTGGAAGAAGATGGCAAGAGAGCGAAATCTAGATGTCACTGTGGATGCAAGCTCAAATAGGAAGAGGATGGAGAAGACTTGGTTCAGGCCTTTGAGCAGGATTTCAACGGAGAATTATTTACGTGTGGTCAAGCAGATGGCGGCAAAAGATGTGAGAGGAGGGAAGCGAGAACCGCAACGTTACTATTTCAATAGTGTTGCTTCTCCAAACCCACCGAAAGGCACAGTAGCATATGCGGTGGATCGTTTACAGCGGAAGGATGCTGTTAGAAATCAAGTTCGTTTCTTGATGGTGCAAGCAGGAGATGAAAATCCGTCATCTGTACAGGATTTCTTTGCCATAAATGCAAGGAAATACGGAGATTCGCATGGAGAACAATTCCTTCTAATGGGGAAGACATTGGATAATGACGCGAAGACTTTATGGTGCTCGCCTGTAGTGAAGACGGTGCAAATGTTGAACAGTTTTGAGAAGCTCATTCCAGCATTTGTTCGGCAGCATTTTGTGGATATCCGAGCGGGCCGCAAAGGATATGCGGGCTACAGTCGGGACGTGGAAGACGTATCAAATGCTCGATGGAATTGGCAAGTTTCCCTCTCTGGAGTTCAACACGAAGATGGTGAAGTGGTACTGCACGTCAGGTGTCGTGAAGGGTTCTTCAAGGATGAGTACATTGAACTTGGAAGACCTTATTTATGGGTTTTTGATTGTAGACGAGGAGGTTCGGGAGGGGAAGAAGCGGAATGGTCAAACGAAGACTACTGCAAGGTTATGCAACAACTTTAGAATTGGATGTCTTTAATTGTACGATGGAATGCTGTGTTTCTTTTTCCAGCAGGCGTGTACTTCGATGAAGAAATGCAATCGAGGATGGCTATTCCACAGGGTTGTCACGTATTACAGGGTTCTTGGATATTTAAGCGACAGACTGTGTCTTCATATGTGCATGATCTACGGCATGGTGAAGAACGAAAGCGCGGAGTTCAACCTGTGGGCGACATTGCCATCATTATGCATTATCCATCAAAGAGTGGGCCCATGGACAACTTTCCAAGCAGTGTAGACGATTTGGATGTAGTATTTCAAGACTCTTGGAGTGTAGAAGTCCTGCCCCGAGCAGAGAATAAGTTGGAGAGGATCCCAACGGAGTTGAAGAAGATGGTGCAAATGTACCTGCCACGTAATTGGGGATTAGTGACATTGGGCATCACTATGGCATTACCGGGGATTCTTGAGACAGGATTTGTGGGCAATGAAATTATAATCATGGAAGGAGCAACGGCTCGAACGCAATTTGTGTACAACACATTGCAATTGGTGTACGGGGATAAAATGGCGATGGTGAATACTGTGAGTACAGCAGCCGAACGCAGGTTTTCGCAAGTGTTGAATACAACAAACGAAACATGTGATCGAAGTTCTCGCGAAGCGAATGTGAGAGTACCACGTGCACGTTCAAGAAGGGTCCCGCGACCATTGAGGGAGTCATCAGAGGAACGAGCGAGATTTCAAGTGTCTGTACAGGACAAGGGAAAGGGCAAGCAGACTGCAATTGATTCGGGAGCCTCATCCGGTGATACAGAGTCCGAGAGAACACACTCAGACGACTTACCTAATGGTGGCCGAAGTCTAGGTTCTGCAAACACCAATGCCATGGATGAAGTGCGCGGGGATGGAGCGGACTCGATGGAAATAGAAGAAGATCCTCATTACATTCCAACAGAAAATATTGATGATGTGGAGAATGTAGAAGCGGCAGATGTTGGAGTTAGCGTGAGAGAAATTGAAGGTACACCAACATCAGTGGAACCCATGTCAGCGTTATCTGCATTCAGCATGTTGGACTCGAGGAGTTTTGTATGCGGTGAAGATGGATATTTCTATGATAGAGAACACGTACGATATGTGCGGACGGGTGAAGAAGGACAATACGTGTTCCACCGCTAAGTTTCCATCTTAGAAGGCCCTACCTTATCGCCAACTTTATCGGAAGGAGTATCAACGCCCGTTGCGAGTGCTATGGTGGATAGGGCGCTGCAGTACACATCTTCGGTATTAGTGAGTGAAGTTGGCGGACCAATTTTGGTTGAAGAAGCACAGGAAGTTGATGGAAGGGAGGGAGAAGAATTGACACAATCATCCGCACAAGTATTGGAGACACCGGATGAAGCAGTACCAGAACAAGCGTAGTGCAGTTCTTGCATTGGTAGTGTAGGGTGTGTGAGAATGCATGTAGTGTATGTTAGTTTATGAAATGTTTGTGAAGATTGGAGTGAACGCTTTTTGTTTGGTGTGAACCTATATTACGGGAATATCAAGGTAGTTGTAAAACCTTCAATGTCAAATTTGGTTTTCTAAATAAATCTTTCAGCACTTGTAATGATTAATGGCGTACATGTGATGTTGCTATGAAAATGGTATAATAATAATATAATTGTAGAAAACATTGTTGGAAGACTAGAACATGAAAGATAAAAAAGTGATTAAGATGACGTAAGCATGTGTTTGGAATTGTTTGAACTCAAAAAAAAAAATTTAAGTGCACATTTGTATAAAATTTGTATGCTTAATTAAAATATTGCATGTTATAACATAAAAAAGGTGTTCTTGGAAATATGAGGGGTATCCTATTTTTTGAAAATCACTTTTCAGTGAATAGTGTTGCGTACGGTCATTGCACTTGGTCAAGTGCAAGAATGTCTAATTTGGTGTTAACAACCTTAGAACCGGTATTTCTTGTCACTATCAAGAACCACACAAAATATTCTTCAAACAAATCTCATTTGCATTTTGTTGCCAGGGAAGGTCACCAACTACATCAAACACACAAACAACAATCTCAAATATAATTTCTTCAATGGCAAAAAAAATAGATTGTACAAGCCATAATTAACATGTTGTCCAAATCATTGTGAAAATAATCAAACCCTAAGCTTGGTGAAGAGACACTTGCTCTTAAACCTCTCTTTCAAAACGAATTTTGATGGTGCGGCATGGGTGGCCAATGGCTTCAACAACATTTTATTTCTTAATTTAGATCAAGGGTAGAAGAGTTGTTTTTTTTCCTCTCTCATCAAACAATTGTTGATTTTTTGTGGAAGAGGGGGTGTCAGAGCAGGGCTACCTGTTTTAGGAGATAGTCAATTATTTAATGACACCTTGTGTCCCTTTCTATTTAAAAATTATAATTGTACTACCTCTTAGATGCCATTAAATTTTTTTTTTTTTTCATAACGATAGGTGGTGTCATTATAGAGGTGTAATTTTATAACCTCTTTTTTGTTAAGGATAATGAAACTACAAAGTCACAAATATAAAGGGTTACAACCCTTGAACTAATTCAAATCTCCACTGTATAAAAGGCCTATTGTTTTATTATAATATATCATTATTGTCTTTTCTTCCTTTTACTATAATATAATCTTCTTGTCAAGATATCAGAGCAAGATTTAGGAAATTTTCAGATTTTTATATTTCAAAATTATAAAATATTATTTGGAATCTTTTATCATATTTACATGTGTTTTTCTCTTCCATCACTCCTTTGAGCATGTGCAAGTAAGGATGTTTATGATTTCTTCATAGATGATACAAAACAATTTGAAATTAAAAATAACCTTTGAATTGAAAATGCATTTTTCCAATTTCCAATTGAACCCCTACTATCAAATACTATACCATTGATTGAAGAAAATATTCAACCTTTCAAAATTCCATTATTTGAATTTGATGAAATCAATCGTCACTTCTTTGGGGACTCCAATAAAGAATTGTTTTTAATGCCTCCAACCTCATATGTTAGACTTGTGATGACCCAAACGGGTCAAGTTGGTACCTAAAATAAAATTATTTAGTTACTCCTTGAAGAAGATTTAACCCCTAAAGTTCCGTGACTATGTTTTCATTGAAAACGCTCAAGAACTATCATTTTTAGTACAAGTACCAAATTTTTGAAAAAAACTTTTTTTTTACTCATGTAACCGTAGGATCTTGTAGTATGCTGACTTGAGAATATGTGGTAAAAATTTCAGAAATTTCCACCGCATGGATAGCAAGATATAAGCATTCAAAATCACTGAAATTGTTTTTTTGCCCGGACCCTGCGAAAAACAAGGCAGCTACACTTCACAAGCTCAATTTTTTATGAAAGAATGTCCAAAATGGTGGTGCTTCTTTGGATTCTTTTTTCTAAACAAGTTGGCTACATGCTTGAAAAATTTCACATCATTTGGAATTGTACAACATATAGAAAAAAAATAATAAGTAGAATGAAGTAGAGAATGATTCAAAATACTAAATTGTTAAGAATTTAGGTATGAAATTGAAAAATGCCAATCCCAATGGTTGAAATGTTGTATTAAACAATCTACATCCTATGATTTTATTTTTTTCAAAAAATATTGAAAATTGAGTAAGATAAAAGACTTCAAAGTTTATTTTAGAGTAGAGATTCCAAAATTGCCCGCAAACTAAAATTCCTCATAACTTTTGACTCATTGGTCAAAATGGAATGATTAAAAGCTTTCCACGTATAGATAGCTCTGAAAAACCAATTTCAAGTTTTTGTTTCTGAAAAAAGTGATTTTTTCTGATCTGACCTAACTGCCCGGCTGAGAAAAAAAATAACATATTAGGCCATAACTTTTGACTCGTATTTCCAAATGTCATAAAATTTAGTTCAAATGAAAGGTCCTCCTCGTCCACAACTTCTATTAAAATTTCAACCTCAAACTTGTAAATCTTTGGCCACATGTACCTGACCAATTTTTTTATGTTGCCAAATTCTACAGGCTGGTCCTTTAGGGGTTAAGGAAGAAAGGAAAAGATATTGATAGATCTTCTTCTACATTATTTGGAGGCCAAAGCCCCTCTTGAATGAAGTCTAGTGGACAACATATAAGACAATTTGACAAATCAAATCAATACAAAAGAAGAAAATTTAATAAAAAAAATTATAATTAAAAAATTTATAGTATTAATAATTACCAAAGGAAATTCTCCATAATATATTTTCATCATGGAAAACCAGGACATCACATCCAGGATTGCCAATTTAAACAAGCAGAGTAAAAAAGAATTTGTTGACATTAATGAAGAAGCATGGTATGTTGATTTCAGTGCTTTGCAATATATGTGTTTCCTTTCTTGATGCTTTCTAACATTAGAGAGTTTATTCTATAATGAATTTGTGTATTTATGAGATAATTCTAGTTGTCAAATTATGGGCTTTGGCATAGTTTAAATTATGCTTCCTAAAGGAGAAATAAAACAAACTAATAAAGTTTTCTATGTCCTACAATTAAAAAAGAATTTGATTTCTATAAGTCAAGCATTGATGTTGGATATACTTTCAAATTTTTACTTGAATGATGCTTACTTAATGGACAAGAAATTAAGTAATAAAGTTCTTGGTGTATGCCAACGAGAAGGCCAATTGTATAGGATTGGCTCATCTCATTCAATACATATAACATCACAAAAAGGTCAATGCCTTGTTAATACTTTTAGCCGTAAGCTAGTTACTTCCACTAACCTTTGGCATTTAAGGCTAGGTCATGTAGGAATACAAAAATTAAAATTGATGCAATCACGTGACTATATATGTGGACTCACATTGGATAAAATCTTGACTTAAATTTTTGTTATAGTTGTTTAGCAAGTAAACAACATAGACGTCCATTTCCCACTAAAGGAGGCACATGAGCTGAAGAATTCCTAGAATTGGTTCACAGTGATGTTTGCAATCCTATGCAAACACTTTCTTGTACAAAGTTGACAAATTTCAATGTCCAGCTCAAAATCGCGTCCAAAAATTGGACGTCCAAATGTAGTGGACCTCAGCGTCTAGCAGACGGCTTGGCAGACGGGCAGACGATAAAGTCCGCTTGTCACGAGACGTCCGTGGACCTCATGTCTGCGGACGTCCGAACGTCTGGGCAACCCTATTCTTGTAGTGGATCATTATATTTTGTCACTTTTATTTTTTTAAACATAAAAATGAAGTCTATACAAATTTTAAAATATTTAAAGCTGAAGCCAAGAATTTTACAAATCATAAGACCAAAAATTCTCAAATCTATGGTAGTGGTGAAAATACATCTAATGAATTTAATCAATATTGTCAAACAAATGGTATAATAAGGCAAACAATTGTTGCTTGTATCCCAAAGCAAAATGGAGTAGCAAAGCATAAAAATCATACTCTAGTTGAGAGTGCTTGTTCTATGTTTCAATTTGCAAGGCTTAAAAATTGTTTTGGGACTGAAGTTGTTCATTATAAGAAACTTTTGTTTTAGGTGATCAACCCAAAAAATTTAAACAGATTTTTGGTGACATTCAATGCAACAATCCATGTTTTTATTTCAACATTGATGTTACATTGGACATTTTTGTTGACATAAAAACATGGGTTGTTGCATTGGATGTCATTTAAAACTTATTTCAAAAAATTAAGTTTGTTACCTAAAACACGAGTTTCTTATAGTGTACTATAAGAAAACTGTATTTCAACTTTTCAGATGATGTTTAATATAACAATCAATGTGACCTAAGTTGATGGATTCTAGGTGACATCAAATCTAACAACCCTTGTTTTTATGTCAACATTGACATTGAATGTAACATCAAGATGTTACATTTGTACATCATTGTTGACATAAAAACTAGGGTTGTTAGATTCGACATCATCTAAAATTCATCAACTTAGACATCGAAAAACTCTAGTTTCTTATAGTAGATGCAACCAGTGCCTTTGGAAGAAAAATAAAATAGGTCCCTCTACAAGGAAGAGGCAAATTTCCTACGGCAGCTTCCAGAACTTCCCAAACTCTCAACCACAGTCACAAGGAGATCGGGGAGGTGTTACCCCCCCGATGTAAACTTGGGGGGTGTAGCTTTACCCACCCACCCACCCACCCCCCACAAACTTTCTGTTTTAAGAAAATTTGGGGGAGGGTAAAGCTACACCCCCCAAGTTTACACCGGGGGTACTCATAACATTGTTTACCAATACTGAGGGGCTCCCTTTTGCTCTCCCCCAAAAGCGGAGCCTCCCAACATGGCCATTTGCCCTCCTTTTTTCAGGAACAGTGCTCACATGCCACATGTTGCCACAAGACTAACCACAGATTATAACTTAATTGGAACCCAGGTATCCAGGAGCGCATTATACCTCCTGTCAGAGGGAGAGAGTGAAGCTGGCTAACAATGTTATGTAACGCCTCCCCGTTCTCTCTGAGAGAATACAAGCCAAGCTGGTGCAGGTACAACTGAAATTAAATGAGATACATGAACCATTGTAAGCAAAGCGGACACTGTTCTTGACGTGACTTCAACTCGACAGCAGCTTGCATCCAATGCATGCGCAGATCGAACGATCCAACTCGTAAAAGAGCGATGCACCACCTTGTCAGTTCCCAATTTAATTGACAGAAAGCCTAGATTGGATTGAGACGACCTCCGATCACTAGTTATATTAAATTTCAACAACTCACCAATTCCAGAGCTACAAATTTCAAGTCCCACCCTTCCTTGATCGACACCACTCTCTCAGTCTTTGTTTCCATCTTTTTCTGTCTCTCGATCAATCAGAGGTACTCTCTCAAATTAAGAGGCGCAGTGGCCAAAGCTTTAGCTAGCTCTTTGTGATTCTCAGCAGCTTGAATTGTGGTGGTAAGCATGTTTTCCTGTGCTCTGGAGTGAGTGTGTCATAGCTCCTGATTGAGCGAGGTGAGCGAGGTGAGGGACCCTGGATAATTATATGCTAGCTTTGTGTGCAGTAGTCTAGGAAATTTTCTGCTTGTTCATTCTTGCGTTAGTAATCAACATTGATTTCGATCATTTGTACTTGGTCATTTGTGCACTGTTTCCTTGGGCTCTAGCTAGAAGAGCTAGTCTGTCGTGAAGTGAGTGCATTGCTGTAGCAACGAAACTATTGCGATTCGATCTGTCTCTTCTGATCATTAGTGCGTGTTATACTTGCATTGTTTGCTTAAACTCTGGAATCGAAGTCCGTGACATTGAAGCATATATTGAAACAGCATTTCGGGTTATATTGAGTTAGACATCGCGACGTTCTTGAGTAGAGCAACTAGGCATTACGTCTAGTGATGCTCTTGAGTCTCCAACTCTCACAGCATTTACTAGTACCGAGGTTTAGGTCAAAAAGCCCGGCAAGGCTTCGGAATGCAAGACTCCAAATGCAATGCAATAAGTTTTACGAAATCAAAACAGTAACAATCGTAGCGTTGATTATACCAGAAAATGCCGTGATTCTCATTACCTTTCTTTCCATTGTTAATGCATGGTATTAAATTACCGATATACAGTATCCTGGATAACAAGGATGAGGACAAGATCGAAGAAGCTACACATTCTCCATGGCAGCTACTCCTCCCAACCCCAACACTCACCAATACCTTAGAGTAGTTTCGTGGACCCGCAGCTAGTGGTGATTTTCACGTTACAAGGTGATTAACAAGCTGACTAACTACTCTCACTCAAGCAAAGCAACAATCAATTCAATACTAACAGTGCCGTTACTCAAATATGGGCAATGGAATAACACTTTACTGACCACCCCAAATTGCCATGTCGACATCGACCTCATTCTGTAAATTCAGAAAGGAACTATTCAATTGATCCACCAAAAGGTTTTCGGTAATCGACAATGCACAAACTCTATCTGAATGTCAAACTTAGCTCTAGCTCCTCGATATTGCAATTCCTGGGCCTTGGAGACATGACCTGCAAACAATCCGTGCTTATGCTAAGAAGGAATGAAAATAATCCCAATCTCCAGGAACAGCATACGCTGGAAATCTCAAGGCGACTGCGCGGCAATTTGTGTCTGGAGGCGTGAAAGAGCAACCTTTGAAATGTTAGGGATCAACGTTTCTGAGAATACTCATGGTCGCGTGGCCTAATGGATAAGGCGCTCGCCTCCGGAGCGGGAGATTGTGGGTTCGAGTCCCACCGTGATCGCGAATAGGAAAAGTGTTGGTGGCTTTTGTTTTTTTCCCGAAGAGGAATTTTCCTCAAATTTCGACTTGACTTAATATGATAGAAATAGAAGTTCTTGTTCACCATTCGGGCGTTGTTGACAGCAGAGTTCCCTCATTTTTATTGGCTAGATTGTGGCTCATTTTGATACTAAATTGAAAAAAATAACAAGTAGGAAGAGGATGATTCAAAATACTAAATTGTTAACAATTTATTTATGGAATTGAAAAATGTCAATCCCAATGGTGGTAATGTGGTAATAAACAATCTATTCCTAATGTTTTGTTTTTTTCCAAAATTGTTGAAAATTGAGTTAACCCCTAAACGTCCAAACTGCCTTTTTTTGGCAACATAGCAATTTTGGGCAGCTCATTGCGTAAGGAGTTTTTATTTTTTTTTTGCTGAAATTTTCACACAATATGGGGACGGGGTTTATCTTTAAGGCCCAACAATTTTCATAACTTTTGACTTCATTGTTCAAAAGTTATTGCATGATCTGTAATTTCAATGCTCGACGGGCAGCCCTCAAAAAAAATCTAAAAAAAAACTTTTTTCAAAAATAAAAATTTGAAATTGGCTCTTTAGATTTATATATTCTTGGAAAGCTTTGAATCATTCCATTTTGATTTATGAGATGAAAGTTATGAGGTGCTCTAGTATGCGGGTAGTTATGGATTTCCTACTCAAAAATAAACTTTGGAGTCCTTAATTTAACTCTATTTTTTATATTTTTTGAAAAAAAACCCAACATACAATATAAATTGTTTATTACTATATTACCCCCGTTGGGATTAGAATTTTTCAATTTTATAATTAAATTCTTAACAATTTAGTGTTTTGAATCATTCTCTACTTCTTTCTACTTGCTATAATTTTTCTATACATTATACAATTCCAAATGATCTAAAATTTTAAGCATGTAGCCAACTTGCCTTGAAGAATGAATCCAAAGAAGCACAATCATTTTGGAGATTTTTTTATACAAATGTGACCTTGTGAAGTGCAGCTGCCCGTATTTTTACAGGGCTAAAAAAATGAGTTTTGTCACTTCAAACGTTAAAATCTTGCAATCTACACGGTAAAAAATTCTGAAATTTTTTCCACATATTTCCAAACTAGTTTACTACAAGATCCTACAGTTATCTGGTCCAAAAATGTTTTTTTTAATCTAAAATTTGGTGCTTGTATCAGAAATGGCAGTTTTGGACTGTTTTGGGTGAAAATATAGTCTCCGACGTTTAGGGGTTAAATTATGGACTTCAAAGTTTATCTTAGAATGGAGCTTCCATAACTACCTGTAAACTACCCGCAAACTGAAACTCCTAATAACTTTCATTTCATTAATCAAAATGAAATGATTTAAAGCTTTCCACGTATATAGATCTAGAAAACCAATTTTTTTAAATCATTTCTTCAAAAAACAAATTTTAAAGAAGTTTTTTTAGCTGTCATGTTCTATACAATGAAAACTATATATTGTACAATAACTTTTTAACCATGTTGTCAAAAGTTATAAAAAATTATTGGGCCTTAAAGCTACTCCTTGGATACATGTTGTGTGAAATTTCAAAGAAAAAAAATAAAAATTCTAGTCATAGTGAGCTGCCCAAAATCGCTATGTTGCCAAGAAAACACAATTTGGGCATTTGGGGGTTAAGTTGGGACATTCAACCTCCTATAATGTCGCCTCAAAAGAGTGGTAATTACATCCAGTGGATAAAAACTAACCAATGGCAAACAACTAAGCACAAAAACACATTCTAGTAACCATTGATGTGTCCCAAGCCCTTGAGTGCCTTGTTTGGAGAAGGAGCCAACGGCAAACAACTAAGCACAAAAACACATTCTAGTAACCATTGATGTGTCCCAAGCCCTTGAGTGCCTTGTTTGGAGAAGGAGCCAACTCAATCTATATACAACAATGAGTTGTTGTAGCATTCCCCAAAAGCAAAATGTTAAAAAAAATTCAAATGCAATTACGAAAACAAATTAACACGTGTTGAATGTACATGAACCAAAAAGGAATCACAATTAAAGCTGGGTTCCAAAAAGGAATTAAAAATCAATACAAACAATGACTTTTCAAACATCTCTATTATGTTCACTACTTTCCTAACTCATTACTTCATCAAAGTTGAAGAGTCAACAATCAGCACAAGATTCAAACCCCAAACTGTTGAAATGCTACTCTTACATCATCTGATACGGTCCCAACACTACCACAACATTCACCATACATCCGTAAAACATGATAAACCACTCCAACACACACTCTACCTTATCATTAGTTACTATAGAGTCTACCTTCCACGCGAGGTATGTACATAAACATCAAATAACCAAGCAATGGTCATCCCCATGCCACGAAGGTATTATGCCTCCCTACTGATGCCTGGAAGAGATCGACTTCCAGTATAATTCAAGGATTGAGGTTGTTTCAAATCTCATATAAGACAATTTTGTTCACTCTAGCGGTCCCCTTTTCAAAGAATGAAAAAATGGAACCTCAACCTCATTGGTAAACAATGTTACGTAGTCTTGACGTCACTCACTCTATCCTCAGAGACATTATGTCTCACACGAGTCTTAATTTACGCCAACCTCAAAAGAGCAGGTCTAGAGATCTGACTCTCTCCCTCTTCCATTACTTATCTAAAACCTTACACTCAATATGGAGCCCCTGTGCTGTACATGTTGGCATCATTTTCGCCTCTCAAGGGAAGCTGCCATTGCTCTCTTTGCCGAGACAACTGCAGGCTTTATGAACTGGCAATTTGCAACTTACGACGGGCCAGCTCACCGTCAGAGGGAGACCACATGATGGGAAATCACACCAAGTAGAGCACTACTGTTGAATTTAAGCTTTAGGCAGCTTGGTGTTCGGAATCTGGACGAGGAGTCATTCATGAACAGTGTGACATCAGCTTGGTGGTGACGTCACCTTCCATCCGGTCAAAGGTCCCATCCGGTCCAAACGCACTGAGACCCTGCACTCCAGCAGGGCAGCCAAGGTTCCGATTTGAAATGATTTCAGAAGGCAAGTGGACAAATGATTTCGTACTCATACATCATCTGCACAAGAATGAATGACTGAATGAGAGAGACCTGCAACAACTGGCCATGGCCATTAAAGGACGGAAGTCTGTTCTTAAAGCGAGTGACCTTGTGTAAGAGCTGATTGTCCCTTTCAGGGGGAAGCTCTAAACAAATTTCAGTGAATTTTCGTAGGAAGGAAAAAATGGGAATTGGTAGTCGTTTCATTGTGTTTTTTTGGACCTTCTCCCATCACGGAATTTATAGTTATGGATTTTTGAAGTTGAAACGCAATGATCACTAACAATGACCACCTCCTGAAATGTACACTCCTATTGGTACACTGAAGAAAGCAAAGTGTACCTTTGTGTTAGTGGTCACTAAAAGCGACCACCTCTTAGCACTACTCAAAGCCCAACAACAAGTGAAAGGCCGTCCCCAACATGCTTGTCGGATTTGGACCAAGTTTGACAACATCTGGACCCGTTCCTCCATATTGGCCATCAGAATTGGTAGCAACATTATTTGGAATAGGCAAAAAGTCGATTCCTTGTATTATGGGTTTGTTTCCTGGGTTTTTTCTTCTCTTGTCCATCCTTTTTTTTTGGTTTGGCTGTTTTGTTTGTGTTGTTTTGCATTTGTTTTCAAAAAGAAAAGAGAAAAGAAAAACGACCACCTCCTGAAAATGTACGTACACCTTTAGTACAAATGAAGAAAGCAAAATGTGCCTCTGTGTTAGTGGGCGCTTTTAGAGCACTGGGCGACCGGCGACGATTCAGCAGACAAGGATGAGGTGCGTCGAGTTGACCACCAACCTAAAACTTAGGGTTTTGATTTTATTTTTGGAAAGCGGATGGAACCCAAAGCCCGTTGCCAAGCAACAACCAATATTCTAATTTTTCCTTTTGACCCGAGTATTCAGCTTACAGGTGAAGGGAGAACATACCGCTTTTGCGTGCGCTCCATGTGAACACCCATGCTCTCATGTGACTTCCCTGCGATTCTGTGTGGCGTCCCTTGTGATGAGTTGCTTCTAATAACACCAGGTGGCCAGGAATTGCTGGGGTTTGATCCTGAGATAAAAGCAGAAGCGGAGATTACGTTGCCTCATCTGTTGCTGTGATTGGTTTTCGTTGTTGCAAACCCCGGCCTCTTGAATCGAAAATGTACTAATGGAGTAATGGAAACCTGGGAATTGAAATGGCTACGAAATGACGAACTCCGAGAAGATCCACCCATAAATAAATTTGTCATAATATGGGTCTTCTAATGGTACATTTCTGTAGTAATTGGCAGGTTGCTTAATCCTCGCTCTTGGTTGAAACAACATCCCAATGTTCTTTTTTTTCCCTGTTGCTGCATCAAGGAGCTTGCGCTACACTCATAATGAAATTCAGTGTTTACAGGAGTATGTACAAAACTTTAACACTTAATGGCAACAACGTTGTTAATGTTACTGACACTAAATGTCTATATAAACTCTAGTTGTCAATGAAATTTCTACCAGAAACACAAAATTAAGACAGACGGAGATAGTTCACCTTGCACTTAATTTAGTATCCAACATGAACACTAATTGTCAACTAAATGAGAATTAGAGTGAGCTAAATGATAGGATAAGTAACACTATAGGTACCATACTACTAAATTTCAAGACGAGTGGAGTGCTCGATGCAAGAGATTCCTGGTAGTTCATGACGCAGTACTGTACACTCCTTGAAATCGTTCCCACAAGGTCTCCACGTGGAGAGGCAGAAGCTAGCAACTGTAGCTATTCTGTAGTTTTTGCCTGCAGAGAACTTGCAAATAGGAACATGGACGGTAATGCACACAGATTGCCATGGCCTGCAGTGGCACCAATCGATATTGTCGATCCTCCACAGTCCGGGATAAGAAGCCCACGAATCTGATGCCTTCAATTCTCTGTGATCGGCGAGCCTTGTTTACAGGCTTCCTCCACAGTTGGTTTGCAGGGAAATCATGGAGGTGATCCATATGATGGAGTTCACTAACATTGAATGTACTCAGCAATATATTGGAAATATATGTGGAAACGCATGATCGCACTAAAGCTTAATATCCTCGATAAACTGATTGAAAAAAGGTGAGGTACATTAATTGATGGCAGCTTTCAAAATCTCCGATCCGGTGAGATATGGATGTGAAAATGAGTGATATATATTCTAAGCAACTTTGACTTCGAAAAGTCCTCACTGTGATATATAATCCCGGTCTACTCTAACTTGCATTCTTGCAGGCAATGGCAACTTCAGGTGCACGCACGGGGTCCTTGGCTATGACTGTCGTCTAACTACTCCAAGGTCCAGTACCTCCAGCTCGCTTTCCCCATCCTGTGCAAAGTGCGCTGGCTGCACCTGCAGATGAACAAGGGTGCAGTTAAAGATCAAATGGAAACGGCATTTCAACTTATCACATTGTCTCAAGATGGTTGGTGTATAACCCGCGGGTATGGATTATGGAGCCCATTTCTGTAGAGGCGACAACCACACATTAGATATTGAGAGAATGGTTACATCTCTCACTCTTGTTTTTTCTTGAGCACTATGGGCTCCTCGCTTCTCTTAAAATCCTTAGTTGAGCATGACAGAACATGATCTAATCCTGAAGATTAGAACTAACTCATATAATTCAGACACGGATAAGGTTATAAATCCTAACTCCAAAATCGAAATCCAGTCTAAGAACATTCCCACTCGACTATCAGTCTGGATTTATTATTCTGTTTCTGAATCGCCAAGGACAAACAATCAAAGACAACCTCTACTCACGTCACACGAGTGACACGACTCTTCACCACCCATACGATCCTCAGTTAGATGACCACACCTCAAATTAGACCCTTAAGCCACACCGTGCATTGAGAGTTGTAAAAATCTTACGGGGATCTTATGACGATCTTCATGCTCGTCACCAGGAGCTTGCAAAACGAAAAAACTTCCCGATCGACGGCACCATGCCCAGCACGCCAACCTTACTACAGAATCCGAAGAAAGCATTGCCCCTTCGTCTTCTGCCTTTCGTAACAGCGAACAAATTAATGCCTTCAGCGGCATAGCTGCTTCAGACGTGGCCTCAATCCTAGCCTCAACCAAAAGCGCATCACTGAGAAGATGACCACGCTCCACCTTATGAAACTATCACCAAAACGTCTCTAATTCACTGGGCTTTCACTACTCTAAAAGTGTCTTGATCCCCACTAGCTAAAATACTTGCCGTGAACGGCTCATCGACATGACCCCTTTCTCAAGGACGCCATGCAAGTAGAGCGGCTACAATTAAGTGCACACAATTCGTGCACTACCATTACTAAGACAGCGAGAGAAAGTACGTCCGCAGCGAGATGCTATCTCGATCTGTACAAGCCAACGTGCGAACTGTAGGCGGGCACGAACACGTTGTGCGCGTATTGCGCCCAAGCATCGCCCACGGACCACACCAGCACTGAAAGAAGAAGAAGAAGCGACACCACGTACGCCTTGATCACCAACGACGACACCTCACGCCTCGTGTCCGGCAACTCCATCTCCTCCGGCGCCATGGCAACAAGCTCACCGCACACACAGCTTCACCAAAACTAAGTACTCACCTTCGCGGCTCCACAAAAACGCCTAGAAACATGCACCCACAAGAACTAGATGAGCTAACTAGCCACTGCAACTTACACCGATCACATCACCCAACGTAGAACTCTGTCAGAAACTACCACCAATGACAGGAACCCAGTAAGAGTCAGGACGACAACAAACGTACGTCTCCATCGACAACGAAAGGTTCTTCAATTGCAAGTTGTACCAGCTACGTCTCCTACTGGCAAAACCATATATGTCCAGGCAAATCCAAAGCTTCTGTTCCGAATTGGAGATGCATGTATCCGGTCCACGAAATCACGCACCCACTACTTGAACAACAACATATACGACTCTAGCTATCAATCGATCGATTCTCTGTGAATCAGAGTGCAGATCCACACGTACGGATATATATCTATTTGAGTGTGCGTAATGTCGATCGACAATAGTACTGTTCCTTCCTGGTTAATGTTGAAGGCTAAGGTTCTGGAATCGTGTATTCCCGGGACTGCAGTGCGCAGGGTACCTGTTCAAAAGGTATTGTTTTTCTTGTTCAAGTTGCGAAACGGCTGGTCCTCGGGGCTTGTCACCATGCGCGCAAGTGGAAGGAATTGAAGCCGTATCAATGTCTGTTGTACGAAGCAGACTAGGACTGGACAGGTTGCTTCAATTCATCAATTAATGAATGAAGCTCGTCCGCCTTGCAAGTGGGAGTGTGGTGGGGACTAAGTTAACTTACTTTTGTTTGATTGTACGCTGCTAGCTGAGCTTCCGGGTGCACGTGAATCCAGGCTCTTGCCTCGATCATAACTCTGATCTGAGCAGGTATTCAGCTAATTCAGACAGGTTCTGTGACTGTAGACCTTCCCTATTCCTAGCTGGCTGGGCCCTTGTCGGAGCCAGTTGACGTCGAGCTGTCAGACTGTGTCTATCATTAGCACGGATCACGTCGATCGGTCCCAATTCCCCATATTAAGGTAGGAGCACCAGTAGTCGATCATGTAAGCGATTTTGGAGCAGATGGTGAGAATTATGAGGTGGTGGAATTTTTTTATCACGTAGGAAGATGGGAAATATAGGGATAGAAAAAAAATTCAGAATTATATTCCCAAAATTGAAATTACTGTGAATTTTGGTAGCCAAAAAGTGCACTTGTCCAATAGTCAATTTTTAGAGTCTTCCAATTCCGGTCATTCAAGAACTACTTTCTTACTCACTATTTCCTACTTTCTTGCTCACTACTTCAGGTCGTGTGTCGTAATCTAATTATTTCCAACCTTAACAAGGACCAAAAATTAAATTTAAAAAAAAACATTCCAAGCTTGAGTTCCAACCTAAAGTTGAAAATAGTGCATCCTACAAGTTGGGTACTAGGTGTAGTTGACATTTGGTGCCTCAGCCTTACATATTGAATACATATTTAGTTTTTTTCTAAGGTGCACATGAAGGATATATTCATTGCAAAAAAAAGAATACAACCCAAGCCAAGCTAGGAGTGTTTTACTTCATTGGCTATGTAGACAACCATACAAACCACAAACTATTGCATCATAATAGAAGATTAGGAGAAAGAAGCTAGGAGTGTTTTACTTCATTGGCTATGTAGACAACCATACAAACCACAAACTATTGCATCATAATTGAAGATTAGGAGGAAGAAGCTTCCACTTAACAATAAGATGGAGAATGCATTTGCAAGTGTGTAGTACAAACCCTGTTCCTATTTGGTTTTTGTGTAGACCTTGGAAATTCCACAGCCAATCACAAACCTTGCACACTTAAGCACACCTACATAGCACACACACGTAGAAGACAACCTCCGATACAATTAATTCTACTACAAAAAATAAGATGATTGGTCCATTGAGCGTCAAAGCTCACATAAAAATTTGGGTTACTATAGACAAGCTCTTCTTCATAGACTCCTAAACTAAGAGTTTTATGGCTTGAGGTTTCATTCTTGGAGTTTTGAAACTCCTAAACTAGGTTTATATTTGGGATTATAGGATCCAATAAAACACTCATATAGTTAGAAATTCACATTAGCCTAAAAGACATGCTAGAATGTGTTTTTTTATACAAATATAAAATTCTTTGTTGCAAATATGACACTATGGCCAAGTAAGTTGAGCCCCAATTTTCACCCATAAACAAGTAGCTATAAAATTGAGAAGTCTCCCTCTTCACAAGAGAAGTGTTCCTTTGGAGGTTATGACCGTCTTTGAATTGGTGTAAACCATCTAGAGGGCATGAAATGGCAAGAAAAATAATTAACTTATAAATCAATCAAATCAAATAATTAAGTATATTAAAATATTAACAAAAATGTATTTTTCAACAAGGACCCCTAGAATATTAGTTAGATTCCATGGAGTTCAGAATTTGAAGATTTCTCTAGTACACAAGAAACAAAGTGCACTCCACATCATTGAAGACTTTCTTGGAGACCTGTGACCTCTAATTTTATGAATGTTATCTTTCTTTTGCAAACCATGTAAAGTAACTACACTTAAAAGCACACACTTTCTAAAATTGCACACTACAGATTCTTGCCTAAAATGTACTTCCATTGTTCGTGAGAGCCTACAACCGCTTTTAGAAACACTTATTTTCAGTACTTCAGACATTCATAGTCTATTCATACGGTGTCCAAAAAATACATTCTTAGAAAATCTAAAATCTCCTTTTCACTACCAATAGAACCCCACCAAAAGTTTTCCAATATAAAAACAGGAACCATTGTAAATTGCTTATTTGTGGGATTTTAGGTACATTTCCAAAATCAGTTATGTACCTATTTGGATGGAGCGCTTTCAAAAACAAACTTTGACCCTTAATAACTTTTGCATACGATGTCCAAATGCCACGTTCTCTGGTGCGTTGGAACCTCCTTTCACTTGCCAACAAGAATATATGAAAATTTGACCAGTCTAACAGTAGTAACTAGGCTCAGTAGCAAAAAGTGGCGGTTTGGGGTGTACCCACCTTAGTTACCTTATTAGTGAATTACAAACTTGCTCTCCGTACATTCCTCACATCACACATGGCCGTATACCGTATATAGTGATTGAAGATGGCCCGTCATAAGTTAGGTGGCCTAGAATTCTACGAACATTATGTTGTTCGAAACTGAGAACATTCATCATTCACAGACCAGATCCCTGCGGCTGTGAGTACCGAGGAATTCACGTACGGGGGGGCTAGTCCATGTATGGGCAAGTGGGTGCGCACTGCACTGCGCAGAGTACCGTACGTTTACCAGGATTGCAAAGCCTGCTAAGGCCTGCCAGCCCACTTTCTCACGCTCGGCTTAAATCTGCTGATCTTGTTGTGGCAGTTTCTGAGTTTTAGATAGACCGACACTGTACAGTACAGTGATCCGATGTAGGGTGATGACCCCCATTGACGCCC
The DNA here is from genome assembly GCA_951230915.1 of Antitrichia curtipendula. NCBI lineage: Eukaryota > Viridiplantae > Streptophyta > Bryopsida > Hypnales > Leucodontaceae > Antitrichia > Antitrichia curtipendula. Next base: position 22,179,576 of record OX579639.1, on the reverse strand, counting down.
TGTAACTTACAGCATCCCCAATCCAGGGACGGAAACAGGGACGGAAACAGGGATTTTGAAGTGGGAGGGAGGCGGACCTCATTCTGTTCTGGAGTGGCTTTTGAAAAACAAACTGCCCCGGTTTTAAAATATAAAGCCAATTTTACAAACCTCAAATGGATTTTTTTGCATTACAGAGAGAAGAGAAAAATATTCTACAAATGTACAAGAAGATCGGTCATGCAAAAAAGGGGAGTTTCAATTTGTTGGCACACATAAGAAAGCTTTTGAAGGTATGACAATTATGACTTTTGTGAGCCAACTTGTAGGCTCTGTATTTTGCCAACTTGCCAAGCTTGAGAAGGAAAGTGGCAAGGGCGGGAATAAAGAGAGATCAATATTGTTTGCATTGGGGCGTTTTTTTGTTTAGTTGCCTTGTACTTTGATGACTTTGGCATGGTGCTTTCTGTTTGGATTTGGGCTGCTCTTAAGCCATGCCAACAAAAAGCAAGATTCTCCTTGGCATGGTGCTTAAGAGAAGCCCAAATACAAAAAATACAAATATTGTTCAACTTTCTGGTTCCATCAAAGATGGCTTAAGAGCAACCTCAATCTAATTCGCATCATAGTGCTCCACGAAAGCAAGATTCTCCTTGACCAAGCACAAAGGCAATAAATTCAACTAAAATTATTGAAACACATTTGGAAGTTGAAAATGGGGAGTTGCATTTGGGTGTGGCAATTGGCAAATTACACCTCCCCCCCAAGTGTGTGGAGAAAAAATCCTAGAAAGTAGAGATGCAAGGGCTTTTTTGCAGCATCAATTGAGGATGCCTTCAGTCATTGTGTACAATTAGGGCCTCTTTACATTACATCCAAAGTCCCAATTTTTAAAGTCTCAGTTCAAGGCCAAATTCTACCTTCTTTGGTTTGTAGAAGGTGAATAAAACAAATCAAATGTGGGACTGGGGCCTTTATAGTACTCAAAGGTCAAAGTTCCAATTCTCTAAGTCCCAACTTGTCTTTGCATAATATTTTTAGCATTTAAGTGCCAAAAAATGGGTCAAAAATCAAAATCCTATTTGAAAGGGCATTTTTAGCATCAATTTTGGATTGCACATACTTGGAGAAAATTTTAGACCTCTAGAATGCCTTATTTATTGGTGGTGTTTTTTTCCTCATTTTATATTCAAAAAAATTGTTGGGATTTGGAGGCTAAGTTGGGTTTCCATTTTGGCCAAGGTAGGAGTCTCCAAAAGTGCACATGTTCTAAAAGTACCCACTTCCTCAAATGTACACTATTTGTACATGTTGCTTTTTGTATTTTTTTGCAATGTACAAATAGTGTACATTTTAGGAGGTGGGCGATTTTAGAACCCTATGCCAATTCAACTTCAAATCTTCATAACTAATTCTACAAAGCTCTAAAAAATATGAAACAACTTGGATTAGATGCCAATTCCATTTGTCTTTCAAGGAAAATTGACTAGAAAATATTTTAAGAAGCTTCACTTGCCCAAAATTTAGTTTCAGCTCTTAGGTGGGCAATTTATGGACTTCCTACCTTAGACCAATTTGGTCTTTAAAACCTTCTTCCTTAGTTCAAGAACTTCCAAATATATTGTTAAATAGGCATTTGAAAGTGTTTCTAATGTTAATCCTAAAGGGGACTATTCTAGTCTATGTGAATTCTATAATTATGATCCTTTGGATTCCCTACTTAATCACAATGGTAATCCAAAAGTATTTTTTTTCAATTGTTGAATAATAAATTAACATTATGCCATGTGTCTAAACCACACGGTAGCGTTCTTTGAAGTTATTTATCCTTCACAATTTTCACTACATTAGAATACAAGTTGCAAGACAACACAATTGGATTGAAGGCAACTTTACATATGTACACTTTAGTGTTAACATGGCCACCTTGGGCAAATTGCTCTACATGCCAAAGGTCATTGTCTAGCAATGCTAAGGTAGTTTCATGTGATTTAAGAACATGAATACTATAACACTTTATACAAGATGTGCATTTCAAAGGTTGAGTAAGAGATGGAAATTTAGGACTATAAAGTAGAAATATCTATTACCATTCATTAAGTTGATATGTGCAAATGGAGTCAAAATCACAATTAGATGTTATTTTTGCCATGCAGACAAATGGAAATCATGAATATTAGAAAATTTAATTAATTAATTAATTTTTTCTTGTAAAATTTTAAAGTCAAAACTTGAAGAAACTCTGAAGTGTTCAATAGATACATGTTTGAAGCACCTTGATAATGATTCAACCATTGACTAAAAGTTGATTACTAAAGGACCAAGGCCTTATTTCTGCCAAAAAAACACTAAAAACTGCCATTTCTATAGCAAAGATTTAAAAAAAAATTTAATGTATTTTTTTTACATATAACCGTAGGATCTTACACCTAACTAGTATAAAAAAGTGTGGAAAAAACTTCAGAGTTTTTGACCGCACAGATTGCAAGATATTTGCGTTTAAAGTAGAAAAAACATGTTTTTCAGCACATTGCGGGACTGGATTTTTTGACTTTGAACATTTTTAACTTAAAATTTTTGCACTACAGAGTTTTGAGCTTTAAATTTTTATAGTGGAGAATTAAGTTGAGAGTCTAGGGGAAAAAAAAGTATTCAAAAAAATTTAATTATCATTCCTAAAAAAATTGTTAAATAGAAGTAGGTATAAGATAGAAGGAAAATCTAAAATATTCATATATTTTAGATGGAATTAAAATGCACTAATCCCAATGGTGAGATTGTTCTAGCAAGTAAATTAAACCATGAGAATTTTATTTATTTTTTAAATTGCAAAAATTGCATTCAGAAATGAATCCTATAAGTTACTTTTTTCGAGAAGATGCTCTAACTACCCGAAAAACAAGAATGTCCATAACTTCCTCATAACAAATCCAAATGAAATTAATCAAATATTTCCAGATAGACAAAAATATAATCTATGTGAAAAAAAATATCAAAAAAAAAAAATTCAAAATTTTGCAAATTTTTTTTGCTGCCCCCTGTCCCCTATTTTGAGCTTATTTGGTCATAACTATTGTTCCCGGACACCGATTGTGAAAAAAATTATATTCCCACGAAGCTAATCAGCTACTTAACCTCCAAAAAAAGTTTCAAAAAATCAAGAGAAAATTTCAGCCCGTAGGTACCTGCCCGAAAATGATTTTTCCCCCCAAAGGGACAACGGTCCTTTAGGGGTTAAAACCACAAAGGACTATTTGTAAAGTAGAAGCCATTCAAAGCAAATAATTTAATCTAAAGTCCCTTGTAAGCAAAAATGGCTTTTGAAAAATTTGGGCATTTAATATGAAGCATTGGATTTTGACTTTTATTTAATCGCATTCTTTTGGAGTCGATAAAAATAAACAAAAGTCCAAGGAATCTAATTTTCATGAAGATCCAATAGTTAAAAAAGAAGTTATGCATTTTTTTGGTTTTGGATTCCAACTCAAGCAATGCAAATACAACATAACTTTGACATGAGAATCTACATAATTCTTTCTAACTTGCTATTCTATTCAAATCTAAGTCCTTCAAATCTTTCTCACAAACAGAATTTGAGTTATTGGAGGCTCAAAAATCCAGAAAAGTAACATTTTACAAACTCAAATAGTCTTTAAAAAAACATTTCATTCTACTTTGCAAGCTTTATTTGACCATATATCTTGTCTTCAAACTCAAAAAATTTATATGCGATCCTAATAATAGAATAAGATCTTATGATTACAAAAATTCTAAAAAATGAATAAAAATTTATTAATAGTCTGTTTTAAGAAAGTGTTGATATTTGACAACTTTGTGATAATTTGCCAATTTCAACTCATGGATCTTTAGGAGTTAAAAAATATCATATTGATGACACTTCAGTAGATGCCTATTTGAATCACTAGAAGAACCCTGTGTTTTTTCTGACACTACAACAAAACCAATGTTTTATGACTGCAAAATATGACTATAATGAGTCGTAAAATCAAAAAATATGACTAGCTACAGAAATCACTGTAGATGACTGCGAAATGACTGACATGAGTCATTACCGACGAGTTGCTTCGGACATCAGTCATATTGGCAGTCATATTTTTTGGGGGGTATAATTATCCATAATTAGCCGTATTTTGCCAACAAGGCGTATACTTTGACTATCTTTGAGGGCTTGACTTTTTCTTGAGTTGCCCGAGCAAACAAAAATAAATCCTACTTAGCATGTGACTTTATATAGTCATTTTTTTGGCTGACGTGGAATATGACTGCGGTCAGTTATATTTTGGCTGACGTGGAATATGACTGTCGTCAGTCATATTTTGGCTAATGTGGCATATGACTATGGTCAGTTATATTTTGGCAGACGTAGAATATGACTGCGGTTAGTCATATTTTGGCTAATGTGGCATATGACTTTGTATAGTCATATTTTTTTGTAGATGTGAAATATGACTCTTATTAGTCATATTTTTGAATGATGTGGAATATGACTCTTGTGAGTCATATTTTACTAATGTGAAATATGACTCTTATGAGTCATATTTTGGTTGATGTGGTAGTTCATATAGATGTCATTGATAGTTTATGACTAATTGCAGTCATATTTTGGAAAATACAAAGTCATATTTTGGAAAAGACTCCACGTAGTTAAAAATGAATACATATGATTTTAGAGATATACAAGAGATAATCATATTGGAAAAGAAAAATGCAAGAGGGAAAGCAATTCTCTTCATTGACATTTATTAGTCACCAATACAAAACATATATACCACAATGAATCATTTACAAAATTCAATAAAGCCTATATTCCTTACAATAATGTGAAGATGGCTCTATTGGGTTGCAAGTAGCCTCCAATGACTTTGTTTCAACTTTTGGTGCCTGCATAAACAATTAAAGAAATGAGAGGTTAATTTTTAGTGAACGAACAACAAAGCTCAACTTTCAAAGGCTTACAACAACACAAAATATGTAGTTTAAGTTTAGGGTAGGAAAAATAAAAATGGTGATGAAGAAAACAAGAAGAAAAAATAAACAAGTACTAAGAAATAACAACAAACAAGACTTAAGATGCAACAAGAAACAAGAAGTAACAACTAAGATATAACAAGAAACAAGAAGCAACAACTAGGACACAACAAGAAACAAGACGCAACAACTAGGACACAACAAGAAACAAGACGCAACAACTAGGACACAACAAGAAACAAGACGCAACAACTAGGACACAACAAGAAACAAGAAGCAACAACTAGGACACAACAAGAAACAAGAAGCAACAACTAGGACACAACAAGAAACAAGAAGCAACAACTAAGACACAATAAGAAACAAGAAGCAACTAAGACACAACAAGAAACAAGAAGCAAGAATTAAAAAGCAACAAGAAGAAACAAAAAACAAGAACTAAGAAGAAGAAAGAGTTAAAATGCTAGAGAGAAAAAGAATTTAGATGCAACAACAAGAAACAAGAAGCATGATTAGAACTAAGAAGCAACAAGAAAGAAAAGTCAAGATGCAACAAAAGACCACAACTAAGAAGCAACAAGAAAGAAAAGTCAAGATGCAACAACAGACAACAACTAAGAAGCAAAAAATAAGAAGCAAAAAATAAGAAGCAATAACAAGAATGAGCTAAGAGACAATAAAAGGCAAGGAAGAAGGGCCAAAAGAAGTGGCGGCTAGGGTTTCAAAACCCTAAAAAAATGGTGGCTAGGGTTTCAAAACCCTAAAAAAGTGGTGACTAGGTTCCAAAATCCTAAAAAATAAGTGAGTAGGATTTCGAAATCTTAAACAATGGCTTGTCCAATTTTTTTTTGAATTGCTCGTATTTTTTTTGGGTTGCCCAAAACAAAAAAAATGTCACTACCATGGAAATATGACTAACAATATGACTTAGCGTTCCCCAAACATGTTCCCTACGTTCCCTATGAAGTACTTTGGTGTTCATAATGGTCGTATAATGTATACTTGTGAAGTAGAAGGCCCAAAAATGACTGACAGTCATATTTTGCAGTCATATTTTTCTTCAAGGTGTTGGCCTTCAAGAATATGACTGCAACCAGTCGTCAGTCATCCTCAGTCACATTTTTGCAGTCATGAAATACCCATTTTCTTGTAGTCATGACGTCCATAAAGTGGACGTCAAATTTTTTGGACGTTAGAAAAAACACGGGGTTCTTCTAGTGAATGAAATTAGTTACTTCTATCTTAGTCATGCCTTACCATTGCCCACCATAATACTTTGCCAAGAGCTACATGGCATGTTTATAGCCTACTCAACTCCATCATCATAGTCTCTTCTTTGTCAAGTAGAGGTTGTGATTTCCAAGAATTTATCCAAGAGGAAGACGATCTTCTATAGAAATAACAAACTTTCAACATGTACATACATGTAGAAAGTAGGAGGATTGAGGCCATTTCTTGTATTGAGGCATTAGATGACTTGCAACATGGGTTTGAATCCTATTATGCTTATGACTTGGTATACTTGGGAGTGGACTTTCTACTAAGTCATATGAGGTAACATGTTTAATTCAATTCAAATCAATTTATTGATCTAATTTTTTTCATGGTAAAAAATAAAATGTGATGAGGTGATGACTAAATTTGAATTTTATAATTAATTTTGTTGTATGTCAAACTTGACCAAACTCAAGACCTATATTTTTAAGATTGTTGTTGAATTATTTAACTTGTCAATAATTCCAAAGTTTCTAGTAGACAATGTTAGTTCTAGTCATAATTGCATTGAAGTGCATCCTAATGTAGAGATAATTGTAAAGGGCTTGTTTTATGACAACATCGATGTGGAATTGGGGTTGAAGGATTGGTGTTTAGTTGAAAAGTCACTAATTTCTTCAATTCAATGGTCACCACTGTATTGTTTTTATACATGGCAATATGTTTGCTCAATTCTACAAATTTGAGGGGCGCTTTGGGAACCCCATGTTAGAAGAGTCACAATTGAATCCATATGGACAAAGGTAGTCCTCCCCTAGGGACAACAACACGAAGCTATATAAGTTTTGCTTGGACCACATATAAAGTGTCTTTTATTTCTCTCATAGATGAATTGACTAGAAGACTTTAGGATTTTCTTGTTTCCAAATTGGAAATAGAAGACTTCATGATTTCTTTGTTAATTGAAGTACCTAAATTTGCTCTCAAAACCAAAAAACTCATAACTTTTGCAATGATTATTCGAATCAAATTAAACAAAGTTTACCACAAAGAAGATGATCATTAGGAACTCTATTCTATATTGCTCATGCATTTCTATGAATAAGTCACTCGGGTATATCCAAAAAATCCAAAAACCATGAACCAAATTGTGACTTTTGAGTTTTGGTCAACTATTGTAGTTTGACTTTTGACTATTCCATTTGTACAAATTAAAATTTTAAATGTGCAATTTTGTAGCAAATCCAAAAACATATTTGTCCATGCATGCAAGGTTGGATGCATTTTCTATGAATTATTGAATGTTTGGGCCCAAAAAATTCACTAGTGAAGTGTAGAATGACACATGTGGTAATGCCATGGCTAATATGATGATTCCCAAGAGCCAAACAAAATAGGATTCACTCACAAATTAACAATGGAAGGCGTATTTCTTCTTAGATTTGTGCAGATTTTGTTCAATATAAACTCAAATCTGCATTAGACTCCACATTCTAGATTTGATGCCTAAGCTTGCAACATGGTGTGTAATACACTATCGAGAAGTGCATGCACCCACAAGTGTGATTATACACCCACTTGGAATTTGGATCCGCATGGTGCAAATGGATGAATTTTGGTCATAGTTTCAACTTATAAGAGCAGTTTAAACCACTGCCGGGAATCTTTCCGTTCATTTTGCGGAAGTATTTTTGATCGGCAATTAGGGTTTCTACACTTGTAATGACCAATTACGCAATTTTGCCCGCGTAATCTGGCATTACAGATTTTTCATCCAAAAATGTTCTGTCATTCAAAAAGATTATGTTACCCGATAGTGGTTTACGTCAAGCAATGCTTCTTGTCATCAGACATTTCGGGAAAAAAAGAGCCTCCTCGCTGGGCTCCGCCCTCCTCGTCGGCCCTTTTTTTTTCTCGAAATGCCCTCCTCTTTGAGCATTACCCTATACAAAAAATCCCGCTAGGAAATGTCCCATTCAAAAGGTGGACAAATTATTTCCTGTAATCACCTCTTTGACAAGTGAAATGCATATACTCAGTGACTACAAATTTTTCATTCATCAATCGTATTTTGCATCCATTTCACAACAGGCATTTACGTTGAGCAATCTCCTCATTGTAAGGAATTTTAACAAAAAAATAGGCATTTCACTTTCGGCTTCACCCTCCTCGTCAACCTATTTTTTTGTCAGAATTCCCTCTGTCTTGTTGATTGCCCTATCATAACATTCAAGAGCCTTCAGAGAAGCTGCCTTCACCTCTCTGAAGTCTTCATCCACGAAATGCATCCACATATTATTAATGTAAGCTTCAAGACCGAGACAATGGTAGTACATTTATGGTGCGATTTATTTTTTTGGCTAATTTTAGGACAAAATATACAAACAAATAATTATAGAGATAGATGGTTTGTCAAAATCCAAAGAATTTTTTGAGTATTATACCAATGTGATCTAACCATTTGCCATCAATAACTTATTTTGAGTTTTGGCAAAAAAGAGAAGCTTTTTATGTACACTTGGGGTGGTAGGAGATAGAACAACCCATGTGGGATATGTAATTTAGAGTTTGTAATTTCTCAACCGCTCATAGTTAAGTCTAAAGTAGGAATTGTGTTAAAATTATAATTTCAGACCTCATTTAGGCATAGTGGAATACCTTTTTTCAAAATAATTTGAACTAAATTTTTTTGTGGAATCAAGCTAAGTTTCATCTCCAAAAATCCTTTTTAGATTTAGATCTTCCACTCAAAAGTTATGGACAAATTTCAGAGAGGATGTATGAAAATGTCAAAAAAAAATCCTTTCAAACCCCTCTATGAAATTTGTCTATAACTTTTGAGTGGAAGATTAAAATCTCAAACGGATTTTTGGAGATGAAATTTAACTTGATTCTACTACAACTTATTTTAGTTCAAAGTATTTTGGAAAAAGTTATTTTACTATGCCTATATGAGGTCTGAAATTATAGTTTTAACACAATTCTTACTTTAGACTTAACTATGAGCGGTTGAGAAATTACAAACTCTAAATTACATATCCCACATGGGTTGTTCTACCTCCTACCACCCCATATGTACATAAAGAGCTTCTCTTTCCTAAAAGAATCAAAATAAGTTATTGATGGCAAATGGTTAGAATTCATTGAGTATTATTTGGTTAGAATTCAATGGTTAGAATTCTTTGGGTTTTGACAGACCATCTATCTTTATAATTATTTGTTTGTATATTTTGTTCTACCTCCAACCACCCCAGTAACCTGATTTTGCAGCCATGACCTTGGCACTGAGCAGAAGTCTGACATTATTGACGCGTGGCTTATTAGCTAATGTTGGGTGTGGAATATTCCACATCATTCCGTCAGAGGGAAGGCAGCTGCTCTCACAGCTCTTGAATGTTATGATCCAGTCTCCACTCCAAGCCATTGAAATAGTAAAATGAATCTTTTATTTTATTTGTCCTCTAGACAGAGACTAAGGTAGGTGGCTCAACATGTGACCCTTTAAAGGCTATTGAACCTTTTTGATGGGTTTCAGATGCCCAAAAATATTTTCCTTTATTTTTCACTTGAAGAAAAATTGATGCGGAATCTAACACAAGTGGTTTCATATTTTTTGGAGCATTTATGAATTACTTATGAATTTTCAAAGAATTCTGTCATATGCATCTATTTGTGGTCCTAGACCTTGCAAAATTCACGCTGTGCAATCTGAAAAAAGATATGGCTTGGCCGAAAACAAATACTGTGGCATTCAAAAGATAATATACAAGGTTCCTAAATGCGATCCTTATTGAACTTAAATTGACCCTACATTATTTTGACATTTGTAAGAAGGCAATGGGCAATCAATTTCCATTTAGAAAAATTAAGTGGACACACCCTCGCTTTGAAACCTCTCCTTGGTTCTTATCCCATTCACTGACAACCCTCAATTACGCAACACCGTGCACTAAAGAGAGATTGGTAGTTGATTTTAGAACCATTTAAGGTAGGGGGCTGTAAAAGCAACTTGTCTCTAAAAGCGATCTGGTAGATTTTGCCTCTAACATGTACCAGAAGTGTACATTTCAGGAGGGGGTCGCTTTTAGAAACCACTGTTTTTCAACTTCAAAAATTCATAACTAATTCCATGAAGGTCCAAAAATTATGAAACCACTTGGGTTAGATGCCAATTCCATTTTTCTTACCATGAAAATTTACTGAAATTTTTTTTAAGGAGTTTAGCTTCCCCAAAATGCAAATCAGCCGGTAAAGGGTCGCTTTTACAGCCCCCTACCTTACTCTCCATTTCAGAGCTCCCTACTAGCTTGTTTGAAGAAGAGGGTCACTCTTTGAGCCACCTACTTTATGGCATCAACTCTAGTTTCTCAATCAAAGTTTCCAAATCCTATCTACAACCAAATTCACCCTACACAATTTGGTTAAGGATTGATTGAAGTAGAGATGTAAATTCCAACTTGTTGGTTTATGAGATAAGCTTATTGGTTGCTTCCTAAAAGATCGAGCCTTACGGTTACTTTATTCTTGTTTCATATGGAACCAACAATTGAGAATTTTTACATTAAAAGTGTTTAAAAACCCTTGAAACTCCCAAGGCCTTTTCCATCAAAAACCACTCAAAACTACTACCTTTTCTATTGCAAAGAGCTATTTTTTTTATTTTTTGCATATCTAAATGTAGGATCTTGCACTAGACTAGTGTAAGAATGTGAAGAAGAAATTTCACAGACTTTGACAACATAGATTGCAAGGTATTTGCATTTAAAGTGAAGAAAACAATTTTTTTTGCACCTTACTCAATTAGATCTCTTGACTTTGAATCTTTTTAGCTTCAAATTTTTTTTATTACTTATTTTGAATTTATAATTTTTTATGTTGGAGAATTGAGTTGAAAGTCTAAATATAAAATAAAAAATAACACACAATTATTTTCCACTCATTAAAAAATTGTTGAATAGAAGTAGGTTGAAGATTGAAGGAAAAACTAAACTATTAATAGTTCTAAGATAGAATTGAAACACACTAATCTCAAAGATGAGATTCTTTTAGCAAGAGATCTCAAGCTTATAATAATAATTGCAAAATAAATCTTACAAGTTATTTTTTCAAGAAGATGCTATGATTGCCCCCAAAACAAGATTGTCCAAAACTTTCACATCACTAATCCAAATCAAATGAATCAAAGTTTTCTATATAGATATAAATACAATCTTTGAAAAATATTTTTTATTTTATTTTGAACTAAAATCTAGGCTTATTGAGCCATAACTTCTGCTCATGAGTACTGATTGACATTAAAATTTGATTTCCGGAAAGCTAATATGTTTTTTTATCTTCACAAAAAGTTTCAAAAAATCAGAACAAATATTGAGATTGTAGAGCTTGCTCAAAATCCATTTTATCCTTCAAGGTTCCAATGGGACTTTAGGGGTTAAAATCACATATAATAGATATTAAAAAATTAAAATTTGGACATTGGATGATCAAAACACCTCTATATGCCACCAATGCAAGGTAAAAATGATATCTGCTTCCAAAATTGTTAAAACTTGCTATTGACTTGCCAAATTGTATTTTCATCCAAGTCAACAACAAATTTTGATATAGTGATTGTTTCCTTTACCTTAAACTGGGGTTATTTAGGGTTGTTTAGATCATCAAATGTCCAAATTTATAATATTAATATCTTTTTTTATTGTGAGTTTCAAAATTCTTTCAATGAAAATATTTTCAAGTTCTAATCCCATACAAATAAAAAGACTTGTTTCACATCATTTAATTTTGAGAAACAAATTAAAAGATTTAAAAAATGAATTTTGTGGCTATATGTACTCCAAGTTATGGTCACCACGAATTTCCAAAGAATAGAGGATTTTCAAAATGCATTTTTCTATCAGGTGGATTTGCAAACCCTGAAAATTCAAAACTTCTTTATTTTAGAAGTAGTGAGCTTGTAAGGTATTCTTCATTGAAATAATCAAAATTTGAAACTATAATAAGCTAAACGTATTTATTTTGTATTTGGAATGCCCTATGAAGAGTCAAGTTCCCTATCAAGAATCAAGTGCATAAAAATTCAACGTTCAAATGGTGCCTAAATTGATTCGTACTCTTAGTGTGAGTGCAAAATTAGTGTCAATACAAAATTTTATTTTTGAAAAAATCAGTACAATATATTATTATCTAAGCATACACTAGTTTAACCCCTAAAGCCCCGCTTGTCCCCTCGGGGGACAATTTAGGTCCAGGTAGGTTCTTATTGTCTCAATTTGAAGTGAATTTTTTTGATATTTTTGGAGGTTGTGTAGCTTTGCAAGATCTTTGTGGATATATAAATTTTGTTTCAATCGGATGCCGGATGAAAAAGTTATGGCACAATGAGCAAGAAATGGAGATTGGCCGGCAGCCCAAAAAAAAGTAAAAAAAGTAAAAAAAGTAAAAAAAAAAGAAACTTGAATTTTTTTCCTAAAATATTATGTTTTTACCTATATGTGAAGCTTTGGTTCATTCTATTTGGACTAGGGATGAGAAAGTTATGGACAATCTTAGTTTTTCGGGCAATTTAAGCATCTTCTTGGAAAAAAACTTTTTGTTCAACTTTGAATGCTAATATCTTCCAATCCGTACGGTGAAATTTGATGAAATTTTTACTACATGATCTGAGACAAATTAAGTACAAGATCCTATGATTAAATTCTCCAAAAAACAAAAAAATTGGTTCCCTTAAGTGAATACAACAGAAGTGGTAGTTTTGAGTGGTTTTTGGCAGAAAACACCCTCGGGGCTTTAGGGGTTAATTATTTTACAAACAGTGTAACCTTTGAAAATTAGTGTTGCACACACAAATAGGACAAATAAAGTAATAAAAAAGGAGAAAAAAATTTATTGTTAATTTTTATTGCTTCAAAATTTTCAAAGAAAACAAGTGATGGCTGCCCTCAATTAACCCCTAAATATTTTTGACTATGTTTTCACCAAAAACGCTCCAAAACTGCCATTTCTAATATTAGTGCCAAATTTTGGAAAAAAAAAAATTTTGGACACATGTAACCATAGGATCTTGTAGTAAACTTGTTTAAGAAGATGTGGAAAAAAATTCAAAATTTTCCACCATGTGGATTGCAAGATAATGGCATTTTGAATTGACAAAAATCCTTTTTTTGTCCCTGCGAAGAAACGGGCAGCTGCCCTTCACAAGGTCACATTTGAATGAAAAAATGTCCAAAATGCTGGTTACTCTTTGGATTTATTCTTGAAGGCAAGTTGACTACATGCCTGAAATTTTTTCAGATAATTTGGAATTGTACAACATATAGGAAAAAAATAGTAAGTAGGAAGAGGTAGAGAATGATTCAAAACACTATATTGTGAAGAATTTATTTATGGAGTTGAAAAATGCCAATCCCAACGGTTTTAGTGTTGTAATAAACAATCTACACCCAATGTTTTTATTTTTTTTCAAAAATATTGAAAATTGAGTTAAATAAAGGACTTCAAAGTTTATTTTAGAGTTGAGATTCCATAACTACCCTTAAACTAAGAATCGTCATAACTTTTGACTCATAGATCTAAATGGAATGATTCAAAAGCTTCTCGTGTACATATAAATCTAAAGAACCAATTTCAAATTTTTATTTTCTTAAAAAGTGATTTTTAAAGAAGTTTTTTTGCTGCCCGTGCTGCCCGCCAAGGACTGAAAATGACATATCATGCAATAACTTTTTAACCATGTAGTCAAAAGTTATGAAAATTGTTGGACCTTAAAGCTACTCCTTGGGCACGTGTTGTATGAAAATTTCAAAGAAAGAAAATATAAATTCCATTCGTAGTGAGCTGCCCAAAATTGCTATGTTGCCAAAAAACACACTTTGGTCCTTTAGGGGTCAATTAATATTTTTATATGACAAATTAATATAATTAATTATTGCCTTTCAGATGACATGTTAATAGCTTAACCTGACGACTTTTTTTCATAGTACTTGATTTTGAATGCAATTAAGCTTAACAAAAAATATTAGTTCAATTAGTATAATTCACATTTCAAAAATGCCTTCAAAAATGAATAAAATTATAATTTGTAGCCCTTTGAAAATAATTTCTTAAATGATAAACATTCTGCCAACTTTTTTACCAACTTTTACTACCATCTTTTTTTAATATAGAATCTATAAATAATTCAATCATCTTATACTATTTACCACCATTATCTACATTTTGTAATAATTTTTGTATCAATTTTTTAATTAATTATTATGAATTTAATAAATAAATTATTTCAATAGTATATGTAATATTTCTATAGTAGTTCGTAGTATAATAGAGATGTTGGGTTAGATTTACCTAATATTATTGTGATGTAGGTCGTTTACTAGTTGAAGTAGGCATCTTTTTATATTAAAGTGTGTAGGAGTTCATATTAGTTGTCATTTGATAATTGGTTGCAATGTAATTGATGTTAGAGTTAAGAAGGATAAGGTTAGATTGTCTACTTAGTGGTAAATATTGGTCGCTTATCTCTCCATTAGTTATTGGTGGTTTGGAGGTGTGGGATGCGCTTAAGGTGCTAATTTGTAAGTTTTAAGTTTATTATTATTAAAGGAAGCATTGATGTGAGAAAATTTGGATTTGTGTTTGAATCAAGTGTTGAATTAAGGCAATATTTTGGATTTTAATTTTTGACAAGTTCATCTATTGGGACACCAAGTTTTAGATCTAGATCACTTATAGAAATGGACATACGAGGAGTTAAAGTGAACTGAGCTTTTGGAATCCAAAGTAGCTACTAGGGGGATATTTGGGAGTTGATATCTTATTGGTTTTTTATGACATGGTCATGAAATTTGGAGTACAGTTTTTTTAACTTATTGTTTACCATGTTACAAAATTTGACTACAATGAACTTAAAACCTATGAGTTATACAAAAAATACAACCAAAAGTATAGAGGCCGTTATCATGCAAAAAAACATTTGGAAATATGGTCTATGAATTAGATTAGGTTGAAGTTAATGATATTGGATTATTAGATTATATATCTTGGAAAGGGACATAAAGTCAATAGTGGAAAATTTTCCATTGAAGCTTAGTATAATCTTATATCAAGATGAAAATTCAAATATGAATATTTGACTTATTGATCTATGTAGTGACAAAATTTCAAGACATTTGAAGTAATTATTAATTATTTATACTAGATCAAAGCTAGCTATGCCAATTCCTAGTTGTCTTTATAAAAGTTAGAAAGTTAGTAGTAGGGAAATGTCCACTAAAGTTGAAAAATATCTTATATCAGGGTGAAATTTTATTTTTGAGTATTTGATAAGTTAAACTAAATTGTGGCAATATTTCAAGGCATTTGAAGCCATTGTCCACAAGTTATGCTAGGAATTTGTACTTGTAATTTGCAAAAAAATTCTTAGTATATACGATCCATCTTGAGGCCAATATGAAGTAATAGGAGTCATTTTTAACGTAATCATTGCTTATTTTGGACCACTATTGATTGTATAGCTCAATTTTTAATAGCTTTGATAAAAAAAACATGCCTCATTAATCATAAATTTTATAGTTTCATGTTTGAATATTATATAGTCTATGATGTCATTATTTCATCTAAATTAAGTACAAAAAAATTAATGTAATTAGTGCTTAATGTATTTAATGTAGCATAAACATGATGAAAGTTATACTAAATTTAATGTAGAATAACCACCTTAATGAGATCTATGGAGAATAAGTAGATAAATGAAGCCATAGATGAATGTATAGGGATTTTAAGAGCTAAATGAACAAAGATGTCTATACAACTCCCAACCAAAGTATTCCAATAAGCAAAGCAAAGCATATTGCAATTGGCTCCTATTACGTCATTTGAACCTTCTCATGTAATAAGGCCATATTCGTTATATTGAGACTTTTTGTAAATTTCGAGACAACATGCTAGTTATTGGAAAAATCATTTAAAAACATAGTAATTAAAATAAAACATAAAAAATGTTGAAATAGTGATTCTCTAATGATATACTAAAGGTTGATGTTGGTACCTAATTATTAATGATACTAGTAAAGAGATAAAGCGGTTTATCCTTGAGGCGAGGATAAAAATGAGACTGCGAAAAGTCTCAATATAACAAATATGACCTTCAATTTGCAAATTCAATGGAAAAATAGGCATTAGAAATTGAGTAGAGAAGTTGTATTGAAGTAGAAGAAGTCATTAGAGAAAAAATGAGCCCTCAGGTTGGCCTTAGGCATTAACAAAACAAGCTATTGTTAGTGGAGTCAAGATCCTAAAAAATGTGTCATATGCATGTTGTCAACTTGTGTGAATTTCACAAATGAAATTAGACATATAAGAATATATAACATGTGGCCCATCTCAATATAAGAACATATTTTTTTCCTAGTCTAAAAACCTTTATTGGCTAGTTTTGGCTTTTTTAACCCCTAAAGGACCGTTGTCCCTTCGGGGGACAAATGCGTTTTGGGGCAGGTACCTACGGGCTGAAATTTTCTCCTGATTTTTTGAAACTTTTTGTGAACGTAAAGAATTAAGAGAGATACGTGGTAGAAAAAAGAAATTTGAAATCGGACCTTTGAGCGAGAAGTTATGCCATTTCTTGGAATGCGTGGGGACAAGGGGCAGCAAAAACAATTTGCAAAATTTTGAATTTTTTTTTTAAATATTTTTTTGCTCATAGATTCTATTTTTGTCTATCTGGAAAGCTTTGATTCATTTCATTTGGATTTGTGATGAGGAAGTTATGGACATTCTTGTTTTGGGGGGAGTTAGAGCATCTTCTTGAAAAAAATAACTTGTAGGATTCATTTTGGAATGCAATTTTTGTAATTTTTCAATTTTTTTTTTTTGTAATGGCTTAGTTTATTTGCTAGAACAATCTCACCATTGGGATTAGTGCATTCTAATTCCATCTAAAATATATGAATATTTTAGATTTTCCTTCTATCGCGTACCTACTTCTATTTAACAATTTTTTTAAGAATGGTAATTAAGATTTTTTGAATTTCCTTTTTTTTCCTAGGCTCTCAACTCAATTCTCCACTACAAAGACTTCAAGCTCAAAACTCTGTAGTGCAAAAATTTTAAGTTAAAAATGTTCAAAGTCAGAAAATCTAGTCCCGCAATTTGCTGAAAAACTTGTTTTTTTCACTTTAAACGCAGATATCTTGCAATCTGTGTGGTCAAAAATTCTGAAATTTTTTACACACACTCTCATACTAGTTAGGTGTAAGATCCTACGGATAGATGTGGAAAAAAACGAAATTGCAATTTTTTAAAACTTTTTGCTATAGAAATGGCAGTTTTGAGTGTTTTTTGGCAAAAAAAGGGCCTTGGTCCTTTAGGGGTTAAATGTTGAGTTTTAAAAAAAATAGTGTGATGCAAATGACAGCATGTGGCCTCAATGGTGTTTGTGTGTGAGCCTACGAATGCGAGCTTGTGAGCACTGAGCCTACAATATAGGTACCTATAAAATAAATACCACACTGTAGAACAATTTTGTTTTTTTTCATTTTCCATGAAGTGGCGAAGTGGCAATATTAAATGTTACGGTGGTGCTCCAAGTTTCAACATTCATCCACGTATTGGATAGAAAATATGATACTACGTATCTATAATTCTATTTTCATTCACAATGTGGCGATTTCATCCAAAATTTTACTAAAAATTTCCTATAGGTTTGATGCTAGGTAAAAAAATTTGGTGCAATTTTGCACCAAATTGCCAGGAAAAAAAATATTGCTATAGAAGGTGTATGTATTATAAACACCTATAATATAGGTATTTGTAATGGGTATGTGGAGTTTGTGTTTTTTTTGATGCAAGGTTTCCTTTTTCTTTCTTGTGTAGTGGAAGTACTCATACTGTAGATGGCACATATCCCAAATTCACATAGGTAGAATCCCTTTGAGAGTAGAGCGACCATCATCGAGGTTTGTTTTCCTAAACTTCCAATAGTTAGTTTCTGACTTACCGGCTTACGACGCAGTTATAATTGAGTAAGGGTCCACCAACTTCCTAGCAATATGCCTACAGTCAAAAAACACCAGCATGTCATGATCCAAATTTGAATTTGTTTCCACCCATGGTATTGTGGACTAGAGACTACTTCATTCGCGCTACGGGTCCAATTGAAATACAAAAACGCAGTATTTGCTTTACGAACAACCTTGATTTGTTGGACTGTGTCAATTTAGTAAGATTGACAGAGCCTTCATCTAAGTCTCGGCTCGTGCAACTGTCACCCAAAATACAATCAATTATCTATCCAATCGATTGTATTTTGGTTACAATAAAAAAAAATGATTTATATATGCTACCCTATAATCATAGATGGTTGCAATAGTATATACACATATAATATAGGTGTGTAGTATTCTAGGCTTATAGGTTTATACTCCTATGCTTACATAATAGCAAACCTCCATGTGGTCCATCAGGGTGTAGTGGTACAAGACAGAGGGATCCATAAACATGTTGAATTATTTGAAGATGAAAACATATGGCTTAGTAGAATGCGTAACAAGTATATTGAGTTATTTCCAAACAAAAAATGATCACAAACAACTAATAACTTGAAAATGAACCTTCGATTTGGTTCAGATGATGTTATTTTCTAAATACTCTAATAGTCTCTGATGCTATGTAGCTAGCCCATTCAAATTGGCTCACTACTATTATAATCTCCAATCACATCTCTTAAGACTTTAGCATGCCAACTGAGCAAAAATATAGGAATAAATTCTCTTTCAAGCTCTTGAAAAATACAAATTAATTCAATTTAGATCCTCCTTTGCCTCTCATGAAGCAACCCTCCAAAGGCTTGAAATTTTCTCTGATGTGAAGGGAAATTTGTACCTCATTTCCTTTCAATCTTGTCTTCTTTCCCCTCATTGTTCTTCAAGAGTGCTACAATGTACCACAACGGACTTTCTTGGAATTCCCTCCGACTAATTTGGAGATTCTGCACTTTTTCCCTGCAAGTTTCTCCTAGTTTTCATGTTTTTCTGTGTTCTAATGTCACCATGGAGGGATTTTCAAAGAATTCCTATACAAGGAAAAAACCATGGATTTTCTTTGCAAGTATTTCATAAATTCTCTCCAAATTCCCTCTGTAAAATTCAAATTGGTAGACTCTGTATACATTTTACATTTCAATGTTTTTTCCACCTGATATTTGGTAGATTTTAGAAGATGCAATTGTCCCATATCAATTGTCAAGGATATGGTGAGGTTGGACACATAAGACTCGTAAATTGTCATGTAATCTCCAAAGCAATGAATTCCATTGATTTCATAATAATCTAACTTTTCTCTAGAGTTTGTACAGTCTAAGAAATTTTGAAATGTAAAAATCTGAAATGTAAAAATTTTGAAATGTACAAATCAATAAGATCGGAATTCAATATCTACATTTTTGTCAAATTTCAGCTTTCAAGGTCTATTAATTATATTGATTATGCAAGCTAAAATCTACATTAAGCTTAGATTTTGGAGGCATAAATCTACATTCTGAAATATTAAATTTCACAAATTCAATAGATTTGGAGGTGGGGACATCACTAAAAAATGCACAAATTACCCTCTGAAAAATGCACAAAATTCCCTGTCTCACATTTCCCTATGAGAGCTACATTCCTTGTGTACTTGAAAAAAGGCCAAAAAACTAAATTCTCGGAGGGGATTTTTGTTATAGTGCCTACAGGGAACATTGAGAATGTTTGGTGTGTATGTCACAAACTTTCATGCACCTTTTCCTCTATTAGAAATTGCTTACTACACCAGTGCACTCAAAATCTCTTGTAACTTGTGTGTACATTTATCTCTACCACATTTTGATGAATTGAAGTAGGAAGAGAAATTCCTTTGTGTGAGCTTTAGAAATGCTTTTGTTGCTCACCTCTTAGTATGATGAGTCTAGTAGGTGAGGAATTGATGAGTAAGCAACTAAATTGTGTTGAAATTGAGGTTGTGTGACAAGTTTGGGTGGCCTTGACTAAACATTATAGACGATTTAGACTCAAGGAGTGCCCCTTAAGGAGCTTGAATTGGGTACCTTAAATCACCACTCATAAGTTTTGAACAATTGCACTTTGACAAGATGCACTTCCAGAGTCTTGTGTGTACTTACAGTAGTTTGTTTTGGTAGTGTAATGAGACCTCTCCATACCTTGTGTGGACCAAACTGCCAAATCGCAGTATGTATTCACAAACCATGTCAGGTGCTTTACTATTACATACTGCCTATAAGAAAAGTGTTGGTTGTCAGTAGTCTAGTAATTTATATACATCCTAATGATGATCAACAATTAGAATTAGTAACCATTACAAAAAATTTGATTTTCAAATAACTTTTTGATCTTGTGGTGAACTCAAGCATAGTTTACAAACATCTGAGAATCCAATAAACTTTCATAAGAGTATGTAATGTATATATAGCAATTTTTGTTTCTAGCATCCAAACTACAAGCATGCTAGAGACAATCCAAGAGTACTTGGTTACAATTAAATAATGTGCTAATACTTAAAACCAGCAAAGATTATTAAGTTGTTGTATCCACGGGACAAACATTCATCCATTAAATTGCAATAAAGAAAATAAAGGAAATAAAAGAAATTTGCTCAAAATATTAAAATACATTAGAAAGTATATTATTTTTTTGCTAAACTATCCTATATAAAATTTAGAAACAACTAAAAGGCCTTGAATTTAACTCAGTGATGTAGCTACAACATCAATAAAGATGTTCATACAAAACTAAATGAAAATCATCATTTCTTCAATATGCACAAAGTCTATTTGATTGTGCAAAGGATTCAAAACATCCTCAATGTCCCTTTAGGATTAACCTTGTAATATTGTTATAGACACTAAGTGTCTGATGGGTGGCTTCATACAAAACTATAGGATGAAAAAAAAAAAAAAAATTCATTTAATATTTTTTGGAAGTTGCTTGAGTATATTTTCAATGAATAGTATTGCAATTTTGGACCTCAATATGGTATTATTGACTTTTCTAAAGAAGAAGATGCTTAATCCGTGGTTCCCCCTTGTAGTGTGTTTTGGTCGTTTCTTGCTAGTTATTCTTGATGTGAATTTTAGCCATAAAAATGATTAAATTTTTTTTTTGAGTCCAACTAATGAAATGAAGCTTATCAAGCATAGTTTCTACTCCAATTGTAAATTTTGAAAAATTCATAAATTTCAATGTTTTATAGCAATATGAGCTTTGGGTCTATAACCATGGCTAATTGATATTCTACTTTTAGAATGACACGGTAATTTTGAATTATACTATGATGTTATATACTATAATATACACCAATGGTGAAAATTTCAGATTTTTCAAGTAAATTAGGTTCTTGATATGAGTTTTTTTCATTTTTTTCTAAAAATATTCACTGTATTTTCAAATTTTTCCCCAAAAATTTGAAATAGTTTATGACTTGTAGTAGACATATGATTTCACCTCTAAAAAATAAATATACATTTTTCATTCATATATCTACACTAAATAGTGTAATTAGATTGCCCTAGACTAATTTCTTGACATTTGACACTATATAAATGTTTATTGTTACTAACTTACTATACAAGAATGTACTACTTATGAATTAGATCATTTTTGTAATTGCAACTCATGAACCTCCATGTGTGCAAATAGAAATATATGTAGAAATATGTGTTGACTTTGATGGCTTGTACAGTAACTTTCATGGGATAAGGCAGCTAACCTAATTGTTAAGGCAACCTAATTTCACTATTTAGTGTAAGGTAGGAGGCTGTTAAAGCAACCCTCTAAGAGCTGATTGCATTTTCATGGAAGCTAAACTTCTTGAAACAATTTTCATTAAATTTTACTAGAAAGAAAAATGGAATTGACATCTAATCCAAGTTGTTTCATATTTTTCAGACCTTCGTGGAACTAGTTACAAATTTTTGAAGTTGAAACGCAGTGGTTTCTAAAAGCAAACCCCTCCTGAAATGTACAAAGCTGTTACATCGAAGAAAGTAAAATGTACCTCTCTGTTAGAGGTCGCTTTTAGAGCCAGGTTGCTTTTAGAGACACCTACCTTAGTTGCAAAATGGCAGCACAGAGTGATGAACAGCGAGGCTTAAAATCAGTGGTCATGGGCCCATCCTTCTAGGGTTACCAATCTGATGTCGACATCGTTTGTTCAGATCTCAATTTTCAAAAATCCAGTTTTCAGCGAGTTGTAACAGTAAATCATTTGTACGGGGATACTACAGTGCTCCCCACTTGCACAAAAGATTCGGGAGTTCTACCCAATTTAGATGCGCACTCAATGACCCAAAACAGACGACGCAAATAAAGCGACCTGAACTGTTACAATCAAATTTTTTTTAAAGCGGACTAGTTTCTTTACAAAAATAAACAATTCTCAAAGCGCACTGCTTTACAGCCACCTGCATAGAACCGAACAACTGCAGAAATTCTGCAACCAGCACGCCGCTTCGTATTCTTCCACACGTACTCACCCTGAGGTCCTGCATCTCCCTGGGATTACCAGTTTCGTTACAGTTCCAAGTACGTTACGGCGCTCATCATTGTCGTGGACCAAGAGGAACTTTTGAATTCTGCACGTTTCTTTTGAATTGAGTCTCACTTCGATTCACGCGTATTTGAATACGCAAAGTACGTCTAGCTTGTTCGATTCCTCATCAAGTATACATATATCGCGCACCCACTTGCTAGATCTGGAGCTTCGCTTCAAGAGCTGATCGATTTCCTCAACTCAATATTGAGCACTAGTCGCTAGATTTTGTCCTGCAACTGCATTGCCATATGTATATGTATAGCGTTTGTACGCCTCCTTCGAAAGGTATTGCATCTGGGGTTGCACCTGACCGATCTATTTACACTTTGGCTTTGAGATACAACTAGCGGGTTAAGTTAGTTATTGCGAAGATGAAGCAATTGCAGCGTGACTCTCCAGAGGATGCAGTGTCGACCACAACCGTGATGATCAAGGCTTACACTTTGTCATGTCTGCTGCTGAGCTTGCTGTTGCTGTGGTTTGTGGGCGACGCCTGGTGTCACTACACCCACTTCTGCGCTACCACATTTGGCGATGGTGTGGCCGAGTTTATAATGCTGGCTACCTCTGAACGGAGGCACCATGGCGGGTAGCAGTTGCTATATGTTCACGTCCGTGACCACTATATCACGTCTCTGAGGAGTGTCTGAGCAAAGCTGTCTCTTCTCACCAGAAGACAAGTGTGGGGAATTTTGGATTACGTGACCAGGGCACCAGGCTCACCAGCTTTGGCACGTGCTCGCTGCTTTCGGTGCCACCCCACGACTTTTGACGTTACGTCATTACAGTTTGCGAAGAGAAGGGCCGCTGTGCCAATTGTTGTAGTGTAACTCTCTAATAGTCCCATTTTTCACGACGGTCTTCGATCAGGTCTTGTTATGATTATACTCCAGACTTACTAGGTTTGAATTTGTGAGAATTCAGCTTCTTCCGAGCGGGAGAGGCAGTGCCCGGTCTTGATTCCCTTTTGACCGGTCCGGACAACAGCTAGCAAGTGAGGATGTGTGATACGTTCGATCCGCGTCCTCTTTTGAGAGATCGGATGCGCAATGTACAGTACATGGCTGACGATTCAGAAGCCTTCTTATTGATTTCAATGGGACAGTTTTTGACTTTTTGTCGTC
Source organism: Antitrichia curtipendula (assembly GCA_951230915.1). Lineage (NCBI taxonomy): Eukaryota > Viridiplantae > Streptophyta > Bryopsida > Hypnales > Leucodontaceae > Antitrichia > Antitrichia curtipendula. The sequence goes on along the minus strand of OX579639.1, from coordinate 22,155,691 downwards.
ACCGGTTCTTTTGATGGACAGCAAAAAGTTCCATCTTGTAAATGTCCGCATCACTTTCTTGAACTTTTTCTTTACTTCAAACGAATGCAAGATTGTGAATGAAATGCTGGAAAAAAGTTTGAAATAAGTTTCAAAGATTAGTATGAGTTGTGTGACTTTTGAAGAGGGAAGATTGAAGTAATATATTGTGGACAACAAATTTATGTCAAAATACTATGATACAACAGCTGTGTAGAGTGTGTCAGTAATTTGTTATAACAAGTGTTTTTATTTGAGACTCGTGTAAGGTATGTGCACTCAGAATCCCCACGTGAAATGAATGTCAAGTGTAAATTTTAGGTGACAATTATGGGTGCACATACCATAGTACTATTTGCGTGCATTGTCACTGAAGACTCTTTTATCTTCTCTACAAGAGACAAGAAATAGATTGGTAAAATAGGTAATTATTTTCTATGATCTTAGGATTCTTAGCACCATTTGTCATTTTTTGGCTCATGAAGTCAATAAGATACTTGCTCAAATCATCACTCTTTTAATCCCAATGTTTGAAGTTGGCAATGCTAGTATTCTTCAATTTTAAACCCCTAAGCGCCTCCAACAACCAAAAATGTCCCTACATAGTTTGGAAGTTTAATTTGAAGTGTTGTAACTTTTACATCTGATATATGAATTTAATAAAAATTGTTGGAAAATTTGTGCTCCCTTTCTTCTGGTTTGTGTGGTAAAATTTTCAAGATGTACTGGTTTTTACATGAGTCAATCAAAGTCGATGAGTTCAATATTGGTTCACCAAACTGCATTTTGATGGCTGCAACTTCAGGGGCTTGTATCTCCTTCATTTAATGTTTGTTTTTAATAGAATTTATTGGTTTTGATTCCCTTTGAAGTCTAATTAAAATTTTCATGTCAATCCAAGTTGTTCTGAAGGTTTGGAAACCATTCAAAGTTGAAATTCAAGACAATTTGGGATTACAGTGAACTTTGGCGGCATGTTTTTTTTCCATACAATGTTGGTCTTCAAGAAATAAAAATTGAATTTTTGCACATACTAGTTTATTTCGTTTGATTAAAATTTCATGTCAATCCAATAAAATATGAGTGCCTCATAAACATTTCAATACAAGGGCGTTCAACCTTAGATGTTTTTGCACAACTATTTTTCCTACATTGTGACATTTCAAAGCCATTTTGTAGACATAATGAGTCATTCGAGTGATATTTTCTTTTACCAATGTGTTTGTATGTTGAGATATTGAAATCTACTATATGTCAAACTTTTGAAAAACCTTGTCATCTAGTTAATCACCTTTGTTGAAATTTCCTAATCGACCAAACCGTCAATCAAAGTTAGTAAAAAAGATTTACAAGTTGTCTAACTACTTGCCTTCTTTATTAGTACGTTGCCCAAGCTGCCTTTTAACTTTTGAGCCCCATAATTTTTGACTTGGCTACCAAATTGGAAAAAGAAATAATGTTTTCGGGAAGCTTCTAGAAATGTGCATTTGTGATAAGAATTTGACTTTCATCCACTCAAAATTGACTTCATAATAACCTATCAAAGTTTCAAATTGTTCATTTGGTAGATAATTGTCCTTTAGGAGATAAGAGTTAAAGAGAAATGTCATTTTATATTGTTCCAAAAAATATATTATATTATATAATAAAAAATCATTTTAAATTTTAGTATTTTATTTTTATTAGGACAAAACTAAAACATTCTAAATTTTGTAATGTCTTTCCAATTATTTTTGTTATATACGGTAGTATAGTCAAACCATTTTAATTTGCAAATGTTAGCTTGCTCATCAATCATGATGCAATGGTACCACAAAATAAATTAAGTTACTACATGACATTACCACTTACCTTCATTGAAGTGTAAGCAAAAAGGGTTGTCTAATGTAAAGAGAAGAAAGGCAGTAATTGTGGATAAGGGTAAGGAAAAGCAAAATAAATCGCTTTCCTTCCCTCGTTCCTTCCACTTAACAAGCCTTCAAGTTTAAATCGCATCCTACCATTAATTACAAGGGCACAACTTAACAACAAAAATCACTTTGTCTAATGTATGTTCAATGTTGTCCCTACTTTGTGGTTGTTTAATTATATATTTTTTTTTTCTATAGATTTTTCAACCCAAATGTGAATTCAAATTTTTGAAATTTGATCATTTGGTGATTAATAACTTTCTAAGTTTTTCCCAAAGGTGAAGATTTTGAAACAATTTACATTAATTGGTTTTTTTTATACTGTTGTCAATGGAAAAAAAATATAAACACCTAGTAAAAATCTAATTTCTATAACACTATATCAATTTTTAGATGTAAATATCCACTTTTCACAATAAAATTGTATTCAACTATAAAATTTAGTTTATAGCAATGATAAAAGCAAATAAATGTAATTAGGTATCAACAATGTGTCAATTTTAAAATGGTGTATAGTATCATTTTTAATATTTTGATTGCAAGCTCTATTGCTAAAAAATAATTCAAAATAAAATCTCCTATTTGTCAAAGCATGAACAATGGCATTTAGAGACAAGATGAAGAGTCATAATGGAGAATTGCAGACATGTTGGTCTACCAAGTACCAACAAGTCCCTTTATAACTACTTGGTTTGGTTGGTTTGCCCACATAGATGCAATGTACCAATGTTCTCGGTGCTATATATGCCCTCAATATGCATTATTCTAATGCATCCAAAGTATATATGAGCGAAATTATCTTCTATCAATCCATTGTTACACTACTAATTATATGTAATATTAGGAATATTGATAATAATCAAAAATACTAAATTATTTATTAACTACTAATCTTATCTAATGCTAATATCACTAAAAAATATTAGGAATTTTATTGGTAGTTGATAAATAGTGTTATTAATAGAGTAATTGTCCAACAAATTTTTTTAGTGAGATAAGTAATACAATTGAGTAACATACACTATTATCATTATTAAGGTTTGAGCAGACAACAACACCAATTTTTTTGGTCCTATAATGTCCTCTAATAGTCAAATACTCAAATTCTATTTTTTGAAAATGAATTATTAGCAACCATTAGAGAATTCCAACCCCCAAGTCATTTATGATCTTTCAACACTAGGATATCATTTTGTAAATTTTCAAAGGTGAAAGCATATAGTACCTAAAAATATCACTAAATTTCCTTGAAATGGACACCTTTAAAACAATAAATGCTTTAATTTCCATTGGTTACTCTTGAAAATTTATGGATGGCCATTTTAGGCCAAAATATAAATGCTCCAAAATTAAATAAAAAGGCATATTTAGGTGTTATTACCTTAATCCTTTAAATTGCCTCATTCTTTGTTTCAATTTTTTCACATTTTTGTTTGTATTAATTTACATATATATCATTTATCTCCATTTCATCAAATCGGTTTAAAAGAAAATTTATCTTAAAAAAATTTAAGCATCACTTTGGATGAATGAAAAATTATATGGAGGAATCATTCATTTGTTTGAAGCCCTTCATTCATCACCCATAATATAGAGCTTATTTAAGGATTAAAAGATCATGTATGCACATCCATAATCAACACTACTCCAAATGCCACACCTATATATTTGGTTTAGAAAGTATATCCATAATCAACCAAAAATCTAGATATATACCATCAAAATACCAAAGTCTATTAGAGCCTATTTGTTGACTTTTGGTGCACCTACAAACTATACTCTGAAATTCATAAATTATTTATTAAATGTCCAAATAATGCATGCTAAAATGCGCTAGTACACTATTTTAGTTGCCAATAAGATCCTATCAAAGTACTTTATGTTTAAAAAAATAACAACTACACTAGGTTGTAACTAGTGACGATTACAAGTTGCGCATATTTATTAGTACAGTTTGCAGAGTGAAAGAAATTGAATTTTTTCTCCAAATTTTTCTCCACATTGTTGTAATGAAAACCTTGAAGGTTTCAAGAAATAAAATAGCGTGACTATTAAGCTTTATCCTAGGTGTAACCGCACTGTGCAGTGTGAATATGGTTGTAGATAGAATTTGAAAACTCCAATTCAAAAACCATAGTCAATGTGATAGTCGATGGCATAGTCTCTAAGGTAACTGTGCCAATGACAAGCAAAATTTTAGACCAGCCTAATGCAGGTCCAGAACTTCATAATCAGTAAGGTAGGAGGCTCATAAACCGACCATTTAAGAGTTGTTTGCCATTTGAGGGAAGCTAAACTGCTTGAAACAATTTTCAGTAAATTTTAGTAGGAAGGAAAATGGAATTCGCATCTAACCCAAGTCGTTTCATATTTTTTGGACCTTCATGGAATTAGTTATGAATTTTTGAAGTTGAAATGTAGTGGTCACTAAAAGCGACCACCCCTTGAAATGTACACTGTTGGTACATGGAAGAAAGTAAGATGTACCTCTGGGCCATGATCGGTTTTACAGCCCAGTCGGTTTATGAGCCTCCTACCTTACTGCTCGTGAAGTTCTGGGCCTGCATTAGGCTGGTCCAAAGTTGGCATGTCATAGGCAGAGTTACCTTTTCCAAAGGACAAAGCCAACAAAAACAAGGAAATTTTTTATTTTATTTTTTTAAATGTTCCAACAAGACCGAACAGAAACGCAACTCCACAGTAAAAGAGTATTAAACCGTATGACACCTTGCCTTCCGTATACTCAAACCCTTTGTACTTTCCAACTGTTACGGTCCTCATGGATGCTTGTCCGAAATCAAAAGACACACAAACAAAGGTGCTCCGATTTCTGTCCACAGACTAAGTTACTTCTGAGGTAAGCATCTGACCCCAAATTCCGTCAACCAAGCTTTTCTTTGTAGACACTTGGCCAGGCCCCCGTTGCTCGTTCCGGAGCGAAAACACTGATATTTTTATTTATTTGCCACACGTGATAAGATTTGCAAATTTGCAAATTCATATTTGCGATGAGAGGCCCCAAATTAGCCTAGGAGAACTTTCGAAGATGAATTGATCTAGCACAAAATAGGGGGTCTTTTTTTCTACATGCAGCCTTGGAATGACTTTGGAAGGTGAGTGAGGGGGGTAGTTCACCAGGGCCTTGGCCAAGGTAGAGCCACTAAGGCTTCCTAATAAAAATGAAACCCATAAAAAAGAATCTAAGAGTATCCTATAGGGACTTTTAAAAATTTGGGAAGGTTTCAATGATCTCATTTTTTGGTGTGACTTTAAAAAAAATTGAAGATAGAAAAACTCAATAGCTTTTTGAGAATGTAATTATTTTATTTCAATCGGTGACCGAAAGCAAAAGTTATGCTACTTGAAGCTTAAAATAGAGGTCACTAGATGTTAGCACAAAAAATAGAAAAAACCCAAAATAATTATTAAAAAGAAAATTGTTGTAGAAAATATTTTTGTTGACGTGGAAAGCTTTGGTTCGTTTTATTTGGACTAATGATGAGAAAATTACAGAGAATCTTGTTTTTCAAGCAATCAAAACATGATATTCTTAAATTTCTTTTTATAGGATCCATTTATGAATTCAATTTTCACAATTATTTAGAAAAATAGTTCCACATGGTTTTATTTTCTTGCTGGAACAATCTCACCACTGGGATCAATGCACATGTTTCAATTCCATCTTAGAGTTGTTTATGATTTAGTTTTTTGTTCTATTGTGTACCTACTTCTACATGAACATTTTTTTTAAGAATGTAAATCAAATTTTTTTCTTATGAAATTTTTTCACAAGCCACGTTCAATTCAATTCTTCAAGAAATGGTGATGTTCTAAAGAGAATATTGAGTGTAAGGTAGTATGCTCTAAAAGTGGCCACTCTCTAACCTATACATATAGATATTTTGGAATTCATTTGATTAAGCCTGTTACTATTCATTTGAATTAGATTTTCTACCCTAATATTGCTACTTGGTACATGTAAGAGTCTCTCACGTAGCTTCAAAAATCACTTAATGAGTGTAGAAAAAAATGAAAAGACAAGCTACTTATATAAATGGGATGGTAGGAGGTAAAGCATTGGGGATATGTAAATTAGGATTGGTAAGAGATCAATTGCTCATAATCAAGTCAAAAGCAAGAATTGTGTTCAAATTTGAATTTCAGACCTCCTCTAGGAATAGCATAATAGCTTTTTTCAAAAACCTTTAACCCCTAAGCGCTCAAACGACCATTTTATGGTCGCTGCCCGACTTCGGGCAGATTTTTCGGGCAGAAAAAAACTTTTTTCAATTTTTTTTTTTAATTTTTTTTTTAAAAGATTGAATTGTCTTTCAATATTTATATTCAAAACTAAGATCGCTACGGTCAAACAAAAACTATAAGAGAAATAGCACAAAGAGTCTAGTATTGCCTAGTGTTGAAAAACTTACTATTTGAGGAAAGTGTTGGTGTTTTCATTACTGGATCTTATGCATTTTTTCATAAATCAATAGAAACCACAATTTTGACCAATCAAAAAAAAATTCAATTGCTAAAAATAGAAATTGTATTTTTGGTGAATTTTTGAAGTTATATCTTCAAAATTCATTTGAAGAGAATCTAAGAATAATTTTATAATTTTGACCATACGGATATTTTCTTCTTTTTGTGCTTCACATTATCTATTTTAATGCAAACTTCAAAAAAGTTGTAGAACTTATATTTTATAAGACATTTGTGTTTTGTCCAAACCCCTTGGGCTTTTAGGGGTTAAGCTAAGTTATTGTGGAAAATCAAGCTAACTTTCATCTCCAAAACTCTTTTGAGATTTTGCGCCTTTAACATTACAAAAAATTTCAGCCCTAGAAGGGGCTGCGAGAGCCGGTGCAATAAGGGAAAAAAAATTAATTTTTTTTTTCAAAAAGTGAAATCCAGCATGGCATCAATGGTGCCACGTCAGCGCCACGTCAGACTTGAAAATTTTTTAATTCTTTTTTTTCCCAAAAAATAATTAATTAATTAATTAATTTTTTTCCTTAGTATTCCATAATAACACCCCGAGGGTGCCTAAGTCAGATTCTGACAGCTCCTTTGAGGGTCGAAATTTTTTCTAATGTCAAAAGTTATGGACAAAGTTCATAGAGGGATTTGGAAGGGACATTTTCACCTTTGAAATTTTCAAACATCCTCTTTGGAATTTTTTCAGACTTTTTTTTGGAGGCTCAAAATCACAAACGATTTTTTGGAGGCTCAAAATCACAAACGATTTTTTGGAGATAAAATTTAGTTTGATTTCCAACTTCTCGTCGTTCAAAGCTTTTTGAAAGAAGTTATTCTACTATGTTAAAATTAGGTCTGAATTTATACTTTGAACACAATTGCTACATTTTGACAATGAGCGGTCAAGCTCTCATCTTCAAATTATCCCATATTCTTTGAGGATCCATGACAGACAATGAATTCATTATAAAAATGACCTCTCCACCCTTCATTTCTCTCTCACTAACTAAGTGTGAATGAATTGCTTTCTTCATTTTGTTAGTAAAAAAATTCTTGTTGATAAATGATCAGATGATGAATTGGTATTTGACTCGATGGATTGTTTTCTGGATTTTGGACAATCCATCTTTACCTTTTCGATTCCATAACATTCAAGAGCTGTGACAGCAGCTGCCTTCCCTCTGACGGAATGATGTGGTATATTCCACATCATTTCATCCAAAGGATGAAATGGTGTGGAATATTCCACACCCAACATTAGCTAATAAGCCACGCGTGAATAATGTCAGACTTCTGCTCAGTGCCAAGGTCATGACTGCACAATCGGGTTACTTGAAAATTGAACACTTTCTATTTCAAGAGAAACAAAAAAAAAGCTTAAAAAAACTGACAAACAATTTAGTCAGGTTAATCATTTCAAGATTTGAATTCCCTCACATTGCATTGTAAGCCATTCATGTTTTGTGATTTGGAATTAGAAGACAATTCTTTATGTACATATGGGGTGGTAGGAGGTAGAACAACCCATGTGGGATATGTAATTTAGAGTTTATAATTTCTCAACCGCTCATAGCTAAGTCTAAAGTAGGAATTGTGTTAAAACTATAATTTCAGACCTCATTTACGCATAGTGGAATATCTTTTTTTAAAATACTTTGAACTAAAATAAGTTGTAGAATCAAGTTAAATTTCATCTCCAAAAATACGTTTGAGATTTTAATCTTCCACTCAAAAGTTATAGACAAATTTCATAGAGGGGTTTAAAAGGATTTTTTTTTTGACATTTTCATACATCCTCTCTGAAATTTGTCCATAACTTTTGAGTGGAAGATTTAAATGTCAAACGGATTTTTGGAGATTAAACTTAGCTTTATTCCCCAACTTTTTTTAGTTCAAATTTTTTTGAAAAAATGTATTCCACTATGCCTAAATGAGGTCTGAAATTATAATTTTAACACAATTCCTACTTTAGACTTAACTATGAGCGGTTGAGAAATTATAAACTCTAAATTACATATCCCACATGGATTGTTCTATCTCCTACCACCACAAATGTACATAAAGAGATTCTCTTATCTAAAGAAAAACTCTAAATAAGTTATTGATGGCAAATGATTGGATTTCATTGGTATAATACTCAATGAAGTCTTTGGGTTTTTACAGACCATCTATCTTTATAATTATTTGTTTGTATATTTTGTCCTAGAATTAGCCAAGAAAACAGATCCCACCATAAATGTACTGCCATTGTCTCCGTCTTGAAGCATACATTATTAACATGTGGATGCATTTCGTGGATGAAGACTTCAGAGAGGCAAAGGCAGCCTCTCTGAAGGCTTTTGAATGTTATGTCCGCTGTTTGATCCCAGACTGAGCAAGAAAAATTGGCACTTTTTTTATGTTTAATTTAAGTCGAAGCTGCTCGGGGCACTATTGTCAAAAAAAAATATATAAAAAAATAAAAAGGGCAGGTTGGCGGACCTCATCATGATGACGATGATGTGGGGAGTTGGGGACCAAGGAGAGCTGCGCTGCAATTGGACCCGACACACCCCACCACAATTGTTGGGGCGGCTTATCCTCACTGTCTTTGATTTGGCAAGCTTTTGATAATGGTGGAGATCGGTACAACCGCCATCTCCAATGGTTTGGGTGAAGCAATATTATTCTACACTCATCCATCCTTTCAAACACGCAATAACTTCAAGTTATTCTTTTCAGTTGTATTCATCCGAACTTTGATAAATTTCAAGCATCTTTTTTTAGAAATAAAAAGGAGTTGGCATTGAAGACTAAGGAAACTCAACTTATGCAGGCTGAATGGGAGATAGCCTATTACATGCAAAATTATACTAATGGTGTACATTCAAGTTTAGAAATGTGCACCACCAGAAGAATTATGCATGTAATAGATTGGCTTCGATTTGCCTGTCATAGGTTAAATTACCTTACTTTGTAACAACAAGACTTTGAAATGGTGCAATTTGGTTATGTGTGCCAAAAAGAACCCACATCTCTTCTACAAGAGGTTCAATTCTTGTTGCATTAGGGGTAGTCACAGCCCCTCCGAGGATTGTCCGCTTCTCGGAGGTTGGACGCGTGGTTTTGTGTGACTAGCTTCGTCTTGTTCGGGGATCGCTCAACCTTGGAGGTTCACGCTGTGCCGTTCTTCTCCTCCGCAAGTGAAGAAAGGAGCTACAAACGGCATTTTCTCCAACAAAATTTCACCTTCTGCTCCGTGATTGGTTTGCCGTGGTTGCTGTGGTGCTGTGCAAGTGAACCTTTTCAGAGATTTCATTTTTGCTGCAAAAGGGGTGTCACAGCCCCTCCACAAAAACGGGCTCCCTATTGGCTCCCCATTTCATGCGGCTGAAGAAATTTCTCAGAGAAAATCTCAACCTCAGAGGGGTTGTGACTACCCCTATTGGCTTGCTACTTGGATAAGGTTATGTTCAAATTTCTTCACAAATAACTTTTGTAAATATAAATCTTCTTTTCTTTTAGTTGGGAGTCAATGAAGGCATGTTGTGACCAAAGCAAATATTTGTGGGTTCTAAAATACCATAACCATAACCCACCCACCCACCCACCCAAAAAAAAAAAAAAAAAAAAAAAAATATATATATATATATATATATATATATATATATATATATATATATATATATTTAGTGTGAAACAAAATCAACCTTTGTTGATCTAAATGGTTCTTCAAAGTTTCCAAATGAAGTTATTGTCAAGGCAATGACAATACAAAAAAATAATATATGGGTAGAGTCCAACATTTTAGATATCGAAAACTCATGAGGTCCAACTTTTAATTCCAACACCTAAAATTTTGCCTCAGGTTTCGTCACATCAATATACAAATGTTTGACCCAATACCATAAATACCACTCTTGTTTACGAAGGTTGATTGATCATGAATTGATTTTTAGTAATTAGCGTTCAATCATAAATGTAGAGTGTAAGGTGTGAAGAATCCCAGCCTAAATTTTGAGTGGGGATCAGCGATCCTAGAATACTTTTACCGGAATTCGCTGGAAAGCTACTACTGTGTCAGACATGGGGCTGCTTCCGCGAAAGTAACTCGCAGTGATAAAAAACGCCGAATAAAATTGTTTGGAAACAGTCGAGTTTTGCCTAAATTTTTTTGGGGAGGTGGATGCCAACTTGCGACAAGTGATTCAGTTTGGTACGAGACATACGATTGTTCCCTGCTAATTTTCGTGAATTCAGTTGGATGGAAATGCTAACCAAGGATAGAATTTGTCAAAATATTGCGATTTTGGGGGGTGAATTCAATTTCATTGCCATTTTTTTTTTGGGAGAGCTCATCTGTTTACAATGGTCATTTGTGACAGTGTACATTAAGCCTCACCTGATGTCACCTGTGAGTTCATAATGAGACCACGATATCATACAGACTCTCAGACACACACAAAGTACCAAACAGACAAGCCTAATTGCCTAAACTTGCAAGCATAAACTCCCTTGCAGCAAAAACTGAAAGCAAGCCAAAGAAGTGACAAACATGGAACAAAACTCAGCCATTAACAACATTCAGCCTGAAAACTTCAACAAGTCAAACATGAATTCACACAATCACACCTAAACTTTGAAACTAAGCCACAAAAATTTCAACAAGTCACATGAATTCACACATTTACTAATAGGGGAATTGAACCCCACTTGCTTGAAGCAAGCCTGCCCACTGCAGTATTAGTGGTCCTGCACACCACAAAACAGACAAGCCACATTAAAAGCAGGAGTTAGTAAAAAGATCAATTAGAAATCTCCCATGGCTGCCACAGCTTGAAGATGGCCGCTGTCCCACAATCCACCTCCACCAAATGTGCATTGCAAAGCACAATCCACCATGTCTTCAATGTTAAGGAACATCAACTGCCTTGAAGCCCACAAGCCAGCCAAATCTCATGAAAACTAAGGAATTTTAAGTGGGAGGATACTGAAAACGGACAAGGGTCACACATCTCCATGGCGGCCCACTTTAACTGCGTTTTTCCAAGACTCAATGGCAGCCTTGTATGGAAAATTCTCCAACGAGTAATAATTTTGGCCAAACATGCGGACCACCAATGGCAAGTGCTTGCCCAGCCTATTCCGTTGGCAAGATTTCAGAAACTTCAAGGTCGAAAAGCAGCGCTCATCTTCCACAGAACCCAACACCAAACAACATCCAATTTCGGCCACTTTGAAGTATTCCGAAATAAGTTTCCGCAAATGCCGCGACTGAGAGAGGCTACGCCACAACTGTATGACCGGATTCACGTGGGAAGCAGAGGAACAAGCGGCTTCAGCATTGGCTTTCATGGTCAATTTGAACAGACCCTGTTGATTGTCCAAGTTAGAACCAGAGAGCATTTCAGGGGCGGTGTAGGAGGTTCCTCCTTCTTCAGTAGCCAAGCCTGCATTCAACAACTTTGGGTGAGAATAGAACTTCTTAAGTATCGATAAATGATGACCAAAAGTCTCCTCAGCCCCCGGTTCTTTCCAATATTGCGGATATATAATGCCAAATGCATCCAACAACTCCTGCTGCGGGAAGCGCCGGTCCAGCTCATCCGAGAGAGATTGAGCAATCTCTGCTAGACCGCACAGAAATCGCAGTCAGTGAACTGAGGAACATTGGACAAAAGACAAAAAAAAAAAAATTGAAAGACAAAAAAAAAATAAAAAAATAAAAATGGGAAGTGAATGAAGCAAACCTGCAAACTGCCGCTGTATATTTGCTTGAGTGCTCAAGAAATCCTCCTTCGTCACATACTTGTGCTCTCCCGTAAGCTTGCAGTGGCACCGAGCCCAGATCTTGGTAATACCAAAATCGAATGCAAGGGAAGAAGGCTTTCCATCAGGCATTTCTTGCCACGCCATGGGAATTTCGGAACAAGTCAAGGAAATGAGTTCCTGGTATCACTTGAACTCTGGTGTCATGAAAGCTGTACTGCCATCCACAAACATCTTGGCCAAATCGGCCTGGCACACTTTTATGGACTGTAGGAAGTCACAGATAAATATGTCTCGTGATTGAGAAAGCTTAATCAGGCAGTGAACGGCATTGAGCATAGGAATGAAACAAGCAAGAGACAGCAAAACCTCAATGTCTGAGAGGTAGTCGAAGTTGCTTGCTGCGGCAGTATTCCCTTTCTGGACACCGGCGCCTAGATCAATTGCCATTTTCACGAGGACAGTTTTGTACTCAGACATTATGCGCTGGGCCGGACTACGCATTGAGATCCACCGTGTCTCCACATTCCGAACCATCTTATTGCCCTTAGTTTCCATGAGATCTGCAAGCTTCTGTAGCTCGGAGTGTCGTTTGTGACTGCGACAGAAATATGAATACAACGACTGGCAGAGGGCCTCCAAGCGGGACACCATCGGATAGTTGGACAAAGTTTTGACCACCAAGTTAATGCGGTGACTTGCACAGCTCGCCCCGAGGCAAAACGGGGCCCATTTCTCCCGAATTTGGGTGGATACCCCAGCTTTTGCTCCTTGAAACGTGCTCACTCCGTTTGCGCCAAATGAAACAAGCTTACTAGCAATGAGTTCTCGTGTGAGTCCCCCCTCGCCGACCAATGCCTGCATAATGACGTTAGTAAGGTGATCGGCTGTGCCACAATCAGACACGCATGACAAATGAAGCAAGTGCGGTATACGCTCCCAAGAATCCACTGCATATATGTGAACACCTATCCAGGAAGTGTTATCCACCGCTGTCACTTCATCTGCGCTAATCGACACAAACCGTGCATTTTGGACTATCCCCTTCAGGGCGGACAGGACACAAGAGTGAAGGTGTTCTGCCATCTCCCAACCAGACGTCTCAGACCAATGCTTTCTAGGGACGTTCTTGACTCTCAAATGCCTCAGTAAGTACTGCTCGCGCTCATAGTCACACATGGGGCGACCAGAATTTAAGACTTGGAATAGTGTTGAAAATTGCACTCCCTTTCTGTGGGCTTCGCCGTCAAAGGCAGCCACGACTTGATCCGCGACGCTGCCGCCAAGCCGACGCCCCGCCCACAATTTTGTAAACTGCAAATGCTTGCAATCTTTTTTCACATAAGTTTCTCCTTTCTTCAGATGCGGCAAAGGATCGCCATCAGTCTTGCAGGTCCGCTTCCCTTCGTGTTTCTCCAAATTATCGCCTTTGGGGACCAACATCTTGCGCCTACCACTCACAGCAGTGCAGCTCTTGCACACGACCCCCGTCAAGTTTCCCGCAGCGTCGAATTCGCCCTCTGCCCACGTGAATTTGCATGCCCATACTTCTTGCCAACGACGTGTCACAACGCTGGGAGCTACCTTTCGCCTCTTCCGCGATGCTTTTTCCTTCAACGGACTCGCAACCTCAGGATCGGGGCGCTCAGCTGACACCACCGTCGCCTCAGACAGGGAGGGAAAGCAAGGTAGGGCATCAGGCAACGAGTCCTCCAGGCGCGTCTCGGAGACGACTGTGACATCCCCCTCCGCGCGGATCGGAGCCGTCGCCGCGTCGAGAGGCAAATATTTCTCCAGTCCGTGGGAGTTTCGAGAAGACCTGAAGGTGCGTACCCGGAAATTCTCCGGCAACTTCAGCTTTGGCGCCATCGCAGCAGCCCTGCACCCCCAAAAGCACCCCAAAAACCACCCCAAAAACCCGCAACACAATAGAGCAAACAAAGCAGCGAAAGTACAGAGCAGCTGATCTCAACAAAAAATAATTGGAACGTATAATCAAACGCAGCGAGGAAAGAGAGTCACAGAATACACGGAGTGGTCGCCTGGTCGGAGCCGAAGTTGCCAAATTGCAAGCACAGCGCAGAAGAGCAAATGCAGGAATGCATTGAAATTTTCAAGCCCTCGCAATGCTCATATACACATCGGAAACCCCAGCTTCCCGCAACGCCGCGCCACGCGCCCAATGCATGAAATTTCAAAATGCAAGACACATTGAAGAGAACGAGCCTCCATTTCCAAACTTTCAGTGAATGCGTGAGAGTCCCAATCCCAAACGTCTCTCAAATTTTCACAAACAGCAAGGAAGTGGCAGTGATCCGCCACCAATTTTCCAAAATGGCGCTCCCAACATTCAAAGCAAAGGAACCAGGAGCAGCGAGGGAATAAAATTTGCATTCAAAAGAAATTCAATGTAGGATCTGGAGTTAATGCGAAATTTGAGGAAGCCAGATTGAAACCTCTGCTAAACCCTAGCAGACGAGGGAGATGACAGCCTGCGTAACAGCTGCGAAATTGACGGAGCAAATGCAGCCGCCACCGCGAAGATCCAATGGCGCAGGTAAGTTCTTAGCTAACCCTATTTCCGCTTGGTCTAGTTCTAGCTAACCCTATTCCCGTTCGGCAGCGGATGAACGCGAAAGGTAAAGTGGATGAAATCGCAATTTTGCATCCTTCTGTTCCAAAGGTGGGAAAACTTGCTCAAATCTTCGTTTTCACACAAATTTCTATTATGTACATTTAGCATGGGCAAAATCTTGGTAGAACCGGAGCGATTTTTCGCCACTTTAGGGAACGCTGGTGGGGATGCGTTTTCTTACACTATTTTTGAGAAGATGCCTTCAGGAATTTCAACTCTTTCTGCGCATCCAACGCTGCCCACACTATTTTTGCAGCCTTGGCGGGCTGAACGTCGGGACCCACTTGCCCACCGCAGGACGGCGACGACGACGACGTCCAAGTGGGGCGTGAGTGGAGCCCCAGATCGAGTCTCTTGCTGCCTTTGTTGCTCTCAATACTTGCACCGCTTCTGTCGTCTTCGCCAAGCTGCAACAATTTCTTCTCATCAGTAGCAACTTGACAAAAGCTCATCACCTCTGATGACTAGTGAGTAATCGCAAGCTCTTGCTCTCCTCGGTACTCGGTTGCTTGCGCACCACGCACTTCTAATTCCTCTCTCTCTCTCTCACTCACTCATCTCGCAGCAGGCAGCGTTTGACTATTGTGACGTGAATCCGTTGGGCAGGGGCAAGTTTTTCTTCTGGGGGTTGTGTGTTCAGGAGGTCATGAGGGGGGTGCAATTCTAGGATCAAGCTATGGAGCTTTTCATTCCGGAAATTGAGTCCAGAACCGACGTTTCCTTTTTAGTGATCAAAGCCTACGTCCTGTCGCTCTTCTTCCTCGTGGTGGTGCTCTTTCTGGCTGTGGGCGACGCTTGGACGCAGTACGCCGAGTTTTACTCCCTGGTTGTGCCTTCCTCGTCGAACTTCACCTACCATTACCTTGATTTCAGCTTGACTCTTTGAACGCTTGCCATAGCCGTGCTCTGTTGTTGGAGAAAAACCTAGAAAGGAAGTGCTTTGTTGTTTGTGTTTTTGATATGGAGCCTACGCGCCAGTCGAAGCTCGGCGTCTTCAGTAGGAGCCTCCGATCTTCTCTCCTTCCTGATTTCATGACGACGCTCATGGTGCCTCTCAGTTGCGGTCTGTTCAACTGCTCCGTATCCGTGGACTGGTACATGATCACCTCCATGCCTGGAGCTTGCCCTAAGGATGTGCAACGACGACAGGAGGGGTTTCTCTCGGCTCTCCCTGAGGTTTGCACTTTGCAACCTCCTCCAGCTTGAGATCGAAACTGCGACACAATTTTGCCAATACTCGCTGCAATTCTTCCATGCAATTGCGAAGCAAAGGTGGGTGTATGCACAGATACGGTGCAAGATTCTTGTGGGGTTGAAGAGGCTCTTTCCTGGGTAGATGACCCGAACTGGAACCCTAAGCAGCAATGGAGCTTAACCCACAATTGGGGGATGGGGTGGCATCGGTTGGAGCTATATGCAGAACAGGGAGCAGTATTGAATTGCGATGACATGTTCAAATTTTTTTGATCCAACTTAGGTAGTTGGGCCGCTTGGTATTGCCCCATTTTGGTGAATCCTGGATTAGGAGCTGACATGATTTTTTGTAATTGCACATCAGGTGCACATAAATTTCAGGTTGGAAAAGGTTTCTCACAACTTTAGGATTTAGTTCTTGTTCTCAATCGAAACAGTATATATACAAAGGACAGGATTGTTCAACTTTTCAATTCAGTCAGTGTGGTGTGGATGCGAATTGTGACCTCTTTTGGGGGAATGTTGGTGCTGAATTGTTTGACTGATTGAATTCTTTCTGTGTAGATTCGCATGTTGTTAGATTTCTCCTTTGGTCCATCTTGGGCTCTCTGTTTTTTCATCCTTAATGTTGGAGACTTGAACAAGAGTGATGGAGGTCGAAGAAAAAACACAACATGAAAACTTGAGCTTGACTTAAAATAATATCTTGATTGTGTTCTACTGGAAAGTTCATCGATGAAATGACCACTTTGTTAGAAATGAAATTGAAAGTGTATCAGAATTTTCATTAGGTTTTTAGGTTTTCAATGTTGTTTAGCACTCCCTTTCACTAGTGACATGATCCTTTGACCAAGTGTTAAGATGGTTAATACTCATTTGCTTTTCAAGCAAGGTAGCCATTCAAACTTCATGAGGGTAAACTTACGGAAACTACACCTAAATCACCACGTTTTTAATTGTGCCTCCTATTTTTTGATGGAAAAGGATTCACTTATTAATGTCTCAAAATCACCACTAGTACACAAGAGCAACTAATGGGAGTTGAAGAATTGTTCTTTAAGGCAACCAATGGGAGTTGAAGTATTTTATGCTTCAAAGATGACAAACTTTTAATGGGAGTCTAGTACCATAAGTACGTACCCTATGCTTTCAACTTTGAAAATATTGTGCGAGTGTCTGTAAAATTCAAAACGACTTGGAGGGTGCATTTCTATGAAGGAGGCTAACAACTTCACATCATTTTGACCACCCAGCTCTCCGAGGTCAGGAAAAGTGTCAGTTTTAGGTATGCATATCTTAGTCTCGTGTGTTGATGCAGAACCTGACTCCTCCCCTGACGAGTCCAGAGCCAATATATAATTCGTCTAGTTAGTCCGAAGTATTTCCCAGCTGGCTAGCTGCTGCCCTGAAGCTTCCTCCAACTCAAAAGTTTTCACGTTTCGGCGTCTGAGCTGCTACGGCTGTCGTGACGGATGCCTGAAGAGTACGACTCTAGCCTCCCCGAAACTTACGCATAACTTGCGCTCGACTTGAGACATGGTAAAAAATTATTTTCTTTCATTTTAAATGATTTATAGGCCCACCTTGAAACATGGAAAACTCATCTAGTAGATATGGTCCGGACCTTGAATGATGGATTCCGGTTTCCCTGTAACTTAAGTTAGGTTTGGACTGCAGAGTTACACTGACTGTTGAAGCCTCCGTCCGCCACTGTTTTCTTAAACAATTTTCATTAGTTTTTTACGGAGTGTTTTTTTTAGAAACCAAGAAGGTTCTGTCGACCACTGTTGGGACCGACGACGCCAATTCCGTCTTCACCGTTCATGTACCTGCAGTCAGTGCCTGGAATCGTATATTTGCCACAAGATTTGGTTCCCACTTGGCGGCCCGGACTCCAGCTTCCAAGTGGGTGGCGCAACCATTATTTTAGGTCTCGCCCAAGTGGGTGTCATCTGCGCACCCACAGTCCCACACACGGTGGGGGCTCCAAAGTATAGACACCGTCAGCCCGTCACCCTGGACCGCGCAGACCTCCGGAGTGACGTATTGCAAAGTTTCGTGACATCAACTCCGCCAATTGCTGCTGAAAAATTCAATATGAAAAATCCACAGTTTTCGGTAGTTTTGGCAAAAAAACTAGGACAGCTCTAGATGATCTTTAAAATCTAGACCTGTCCTAGTTTTCTCAGGAATAATTGTTGCCCGCTCATCTCAATTTAAGAAATTAACCTATAAATGAGGCACAAGACGTTTTCTAGCCGATGAATGACAAAGAATCTCTCCAAGTAGGACATAAATGCAACTATTCATCTTCCAAAATTTTGTGTGGAAAGGGAAGATCTTCTACCGAAGTTTGTCTTTCAATGAGAATTTTTTCAATTTTTTAAGCCAACAATTCACACGGTACCCAAACAGATAATTTATGCGGTGACTGGCTCATTGTTTAAGGATTAAATATCTTTTGGTACTAAAGGGGTGGTTTAAAGTAAACTACCCCATTCTAGACTAAATGACAGCAAGCCCATTGTGGGCTAAATTATGTCAATGGTGTATGTTTTAGAACTTGAATGTACACCTTAAACATAATTTAGCCCACAATGGGTTTGCTCAAGGTTGTCTTTCCAAACCTGGTGACAACACAATGTCATGGACTGTCTTGTAGATCCCTCGCAAGTCACAACGTCCAATAAAGTCAACTTCAAGGTTGACTTTCAAATAAATTATCCCCCATACATTTTAAATTTAGATTTATAATTACAGTGAGATTTTAAATTGTCTCAAATGGCACAGATAACGTTATTAGACAATAAAAGGCACTTAAACTTGACATTGGACAAACACAATACTTGACGTTAGACATTCAACATATCGCCAAAAACAAATTTGATGCTAAATAAGACAACCATTAGAGAAAAAATGGACCCTTTAGAGGGCTATTAGAAAAGCCCTCAAAGGACTCCAAAGATTACATTTTATTTTGCATTTCCATTAATTTTTTTCCCATTGTTGCTTACTTTATGTTGAGATGTTGGATGGTTGTTAGAATTTGGGGTGATTGGAAATCTAAATACTAGAGGTGTATATTAACTCTAATGCACCTTAACCTTCATATTAAACACCTTGTACCTTAGGTTTAGGATTCATTAGTAAACATTTTGTACTCTAATGCACCTTGTATTTTGAATTGATTAATAATATTTTATTTTTATACAGATGAAATGAAATTTGATTAGCACTTTGTACACTAGTTGTAATTAGTCCATGGGGTATTTAATCCCTAAAGTCCCATTGGTACTAGGAGGACAAAAATGCAACTTTAAGTAGGCTCAAATGTACTCAATAGTCAGTACTCATTGTAATCAAATTTTTTTATTTGGAAAGCTAGAAAAAACACATAAGCTTCTCAAAAGAGTAATTTTTATTTCAATTAGTGGCCAAAAGCAAAAGTTATGGCATAGGAGGCCCAAAATGGAGGTTGGCGGGCAACACAAAAAAAATCACAAAAATTCAAAATTTAAAGTTAATTTTTTTTCTTCATAAAATAAAAAATATTTTTCTATATGTAAAACTTTGATTCATTGTATTCGGACTAGTGATAGGAAAGTTATGAACAATCTTGTTTTTTGAAAATCTAAGCATCTTCTTCAAAAAATAACTTAAAGGATTCATTTATTCAAAAAAGTTGTCTAATAGGGTTAAGTATACTTGCTAAAACAATCTTACTTTTGGTATTATAACAAGCAACAACACCAAAAATGAGATTGTTTTAGCAAGCGTACTTAACCATCTTAGAGCTAATAACGATTTAGTTTTTCTTTCAATTAAAACTTACTTCTACTTAATACTTTAAAAAAAAATGAAAATCAAGTGTTAATTTTTTTTTCCTAGACTCACAACTCAATTAAATTTTTTTTTTAAATTTCAAAGTTTATAGTATAAAAAAAGTTCTTCAAATGGAGGTCAAAGTCATCTAAAATTATAGGCTAGCGTTCAAAAAACTTTCTTTGCAAACTTTGAATGCTAATATCTTCCAATCTATACGATCAAACTTCATAAAAAATTTATCACATGATTTAAGACAAGTCAAGTACAAGAACCTCTTATTTGATTCTAAAAAAGTTATTTTTCAATTTTCTTGGGTGAATGCAACAATAATGGCAGTTTTGAATGTTTTTTGATGAAAAATTGACCTTGGGACTTTAAAGGTTAATGAACTTCTTCATGTGATTTATAGTAGATTCCATTTCATTTGTTTTTAAATGCATGGACTGATTAAACACCTTATTTTTTTTAAACAAATGAAACGGAATCTGATTAAGCACATGGATTGATAAATACATAGACTGATATACGTAATCCAACAAAATTCATTAAACACATGGATTGATGTGTTTAATGAATTTTGATGTGTATCCAATTGGATTAAACACATCATAGTTGATTAACAATATACATGAAAGTTCATTAAACACCTTGTATTTTAAATTGATTAATAATTAGAGTTGGATTCATGGTTGATTTACCTGATTATTAAACACCATGTACTCCGATGTGCCTAATTATAAAATATATCTTTGATACACCCAGATTATTAATTCTTGACTTCACTCTTACAAAAATAGGTAAGGTGAACACACAGTAAGTAAGATTCTATAGGTTCAGTGGTAACTTGGAAATACTTAAAGATGTCACTTTTTGGCTTCATTTTTTCTCTAATGCCTCGGCTTGCTCCCATTTGATTTGGAATGGTTGGTAGTTTACCTTACTTCAAGATAGAAGCAATGGACTCCTTGAATTTACTCATATTCCATTTTGTTGGATGTGACTATAGGGTGTTGGTCCCCAAACAAAAAATATTAAAATACTTTGTATGATCTTTCTTTCTAAGATCCTACACTATGAATTCCAAGATCAATTAAATAGACAAAATATATAGTTGAGAGATTTAAGGTGTTGTGGCATCCTAAACTTTGTTAGGCATTACTCAAAGGATTGAAAAAAGATAAATGCTTCAAAGGAACATAATTTCTTTGGTCCTATAGGGTTCTAAGCAGGGCTTTTTTTTTGGGCGAAACTTCGCCAGACTGTCAGAAATCTGACCTATCTGGCTTCATCCCTCCAAAAACTGGCCTCTCCAGTGAAGCCAGCAAGGCGGACACAAGTCCAAAAAAAAAGCCCTGGTTCTAAGTGGACTTCTCATCTATGGAGAATGGCATAGACCTTGACATAAATATAAACCTAGCTTGGACTCTAGACTCTATATCAATCAAAAACTGCTTTAAGAATTTGAGTGAATCCTTACTAAGTTGCTATGGTCTTGGTGTAAGGTACAACACCTAATTGTAACATGTTTCTAGAACTACTCCTACAAATTATTGTCTAAAATGTACAACCTCTATTCATGAAAGCCTAGGGTCAACTTAATCTTTGAAGTTCCAAGGTTGCTTTTTTTCATCAAAAATGCTAAAAACTGCTATTCCTATTCCAAAGAGCAAAAAATTTAAAAATTATTATTTTTTGCAATCTAAACATGGGATCTTGTACTAGACTAGTGAAAGAATGTGTGGAAGAAATTTTAGAAACTTTGATCATTTGGATTGTACAATATTTGTGTTTGAAGTGAAGAAAATTAATTTTCTTACACCTAATGTGACTAGATTATTAGACTTTGAATCTTTTTAGTTAATTTTTTTTGCACTACTAATGTTGAATTAAAAAAATTATGTTGAACAAATTTTCTAACCTTGAATTGTAGGTAGAAAATACATATTCTGACATTTTAATTTGTTGAAAATAGGAAAAAACTAAATTCCAAAAAACTAAAAATTGGCCATTTATGAGGACTTGATGGTGACAAGATTTGACCTAAAAAATTAAGTCAAAACCATTTCTCATGTTTAGAAATGTGCACGCAAGGGAGTCCTCTTTGAATGAACATAGAAGGCATAAAATAATATATTTTTGAATGTCCTTTGGTAGGATCATATTTGCCTACTATTAGAATGTAGTCAATGTACCATAAAAATTTTAGCTAAAAATCATTAATTTAAACCACTTAATAGTATTTAAAATCCCTAAATATGAAAGTGCGAAAAATTACCAAAATTGATTTTTAAATACAAATTGATTTAAAAAATAAAATAAAATATAAATAATACAATTACAATCAAAATATTTAGAATTAGTTTTTTTATATTTTTAGCATTGTTTTTAAAATTCAAAAGCTATAGCTTGGACAAAAACCAAAATTTCAAAATACTACAAAAAAATAGTTAGTGTTTCTTGCAAATTTTCTTCATAGTGTAATCATATATCCAACAAAATGCATACTAAAAGTACCTAGAATTCCCTTTCAACTACCACTAATCCACAATAATTTTTTTTTCAAATTCAATAATAGAAACCATGCTCAAACTCTTATTCAGTGATTTCAGCCGATACTGTTACTCTAACCCTTAAGCTCTCCAACGTCCATATTCTAAATCAGGTCAATGTTACCCCCTGTAATTCTCTAGTAGGAAATGAATGTAGATTTAGAACTTTGGCTAGAAAATAAATTGTAGTATGAGATTATTCTAGATTAAAAATCTTTATCTTATAATTTTGCAATTTTTTTTTTTCTCCCTATTCCTACTTGAACTAAATATTCCTAAACCCCTTCAGCACAATAATCATGAAGCACCACAGCACAAGTCATATTGTTGAAGACTAGACAACAACATAATTGCTTCCTCAACATACTTGGATGCACGTCATCTGTTTCAACAGTTTCAACAGTTGCCTTCTCAACATACTTGGATGCACTCCACCCGTTTCAACAATTGCTTTCTCAACACACTTGGATGCACTTCCTCCGTTTCATGTAGCTCCTATAGGAAGCTCTTGAAAATCATTCATAATCCACCCCCCTCCCCAATGCCAGGACTCAATCTAGCCAAAATCCAGCATCCACTCCGCCAGCCCGGATTTGCTTGAACATGCTGGAATAGTGGAAGCATCGATCTGAAAGCTTTGACCGACCAGCCAGCTCCGATCCATTGGAAGCTAGGCTAAGGCAACTACAGTGAATCAATGCGTCTTCATTCATTCATTCATCATCACCCGATGATTGGAGCCTCGCCGCGACGGACTGACCAGGTGCACCATCCCGGTGCACAAGCAAGCTGGTCCAACGCTGCCTAGCATGTCCGCCATGTCCCATCCCGGCCATGATCGAAAGCTAGTGCTACAGACAAACACGCAGTGAACTTCAAGTTGCCTAGCTGTCTGGCTGGTTTAGGCTGGTTAACTTAACAATGTTATGTTGTCTGGCGCCGCCGCCGCCGTCGTCGTCGTCGTCGTCGTCTCTGTAACTTACTCACTTCACCGGATGCATCTCCCTTGGCCTGCAGTCCAACAGGCCTGTCCCTAGCTTATTTCAACCTCAACTTGCTGCACCTCCACCTCAGCACCTTCTCTCACACCTTCAGTTCTCCCCCAATTCATGCACCCATGGCGTACGAACAACTTGTTCTGAATATCTGCACTCACTCGTGCAAATGATTGATTTAGATCGATCTCACGCTTGAAATTGGAGGTTGCACACAACGGAAGCTTGATGTACGTTAGTGGTTCCTGAAGAGATCGATCGATCTGGAGTTTGCACTGGAGCAGAGTGTGTGCTTCGATCTGGCGAGAACTTCGATTTATGGTAGATGAAGGTAGAGAAGTTTTGCTGAGACAGACAAGGGAGTTTAAGGGGGGCACGCACGATGAAGTTGTTGGTTTCCGAGGTCGTAGTTGGGGAGTGATCTTCAATTCAGTGATTTCCTGCACAGAGATTTCTAGCTGGTATTCATTTGCATTCAAGTGCAAGTTTGTAGCTGGAAAAGACCGGAGAGACATTGAGAGAGAGAGAGAGAGAGAGTGGTGGAACTCCAATGTCGAGGACGGGGTTTGTGTTGCAGTTGGAGTCGCAAAACGAGGTGCTGTCGATCATGTTCAAGGCGTACATTCTGTCGCTTGTGCTCGTGCTCATCGTGCTGGTGTGGTATGTCAGCGACGCCTGGGTTCAGTACGCAGAGTTTTTTTACGTGACTGGAATTTTGATTGTGGGGGCGAACTACACACATTTCTAAGTCTGCTTCGGCATTGTGATCGAATTCGACAGATCATCCAATTTTGTGCTATTCCCAGCCTGCAACACCGCCTTGAAGGCTTAGATTGTTCTAATAGGTCTGCACTTTCTAGGGTTGGATGCACCCGGCCTTTGGTTTTCGGACATCGATCGGTTGATTTGAGTTGCAATGTCAACATGCAATCCCATCTGAAGCCCCAGTTGCAAAGTTTGATGTGATCTAGAAGGGTTGCTCGGCTTTAGAGATCCTGCTTGCCCCAAGATAAAAAGGAGATCAACTAGTGTCACAATCTAAAGCAGACGTCGACAGCGTTTGAGAGTTGAGTAACAGGCGGTAACACCTTGCCGTTGGTCTTGTATACTTCGTTCATAGCATCAGAAGAAATTCCCATAGTTCCTTGATTTCATTTATGCAGAACAGCTGAAGAATTCACTGTAGCTTGGACAAGTGTATGACATTTGGACTCGAGGATGAGTACCTGTTTGGGAACGGGATAGAATTCAAGGACCAAATCTGCAAAGTTTTCTTCTATTGTATTCTTCGAAGTACTGATTAAAGGGCTCCTAACTGGACACTTGAACAGGTAGTTAGATTACATGTGCCTACCTGCGAAAGCAAATACATTTGCTTATTGATGGTTCGTAATCTGACATGCGTTGGGCTTCCAATGTTGAAGCTCCTCAACAGATGAGGACATTTTTTTGCCGTAGAGATGGATCTGTGTGTACTCTTCTTGTGTGCAAACCAAAAGCATTGACATTCATATGAATCATCATCTCTTGTGATTTGCAGTATGCGTGAAGGGAGCTACTAACGTCTTTGGGCTCATCTACTAAATCAAGGAAGAATCGAGGTATCCAAGATGTCCCAATGCTATTAAATCTTCCTATCATGGTACATAACTTCTTACATCTTGACTTAAAGAATGAAAGCTTTAAAACTTGATCAACTATTGTATGCGCGGGTCGTAGCTGTCAACCACCGTGCAGCCAACAACATCATACCCTTCAAAAATTATGATGACACAGTTTACCAAGGACAAGCATTGATGAGAGCTCATGCATTTTCACAATTGATGGCTCCCTCAATTTGAAGGAATGCCTGATTTATGACTAATACACAATCCGAAAAATTGATTTCCTGTTGCAAAATTGATAAGGTTGATGAAAATCGACAAATGACCTAAAATCTGGAAACAGGTAGCGAGGGGCATCAATCACATTACAAAAGCTACAGTGTACCTACCCTAACTGTTACCTCTACTTTCTTCTTCCTCGGAAGGTCACACGGTTTGCCTTCTTGGCAGCAGACGCAGAAGTGCGTCCACCGCCCATTTCCTTGAAGGGCATGCCCATCAATGACAAAAGCTTCTGCCCCTCGGTATCATTCTTCGCGGTGGTGACGATGCAGATGTCCATACCACGTTGCTTGTCAATATTCTCGAACTTGATTTCCGGGAAGACACTAATCTCGGGAAGACCCAGGGTGTAGTTGCCTCTCCCGTCAAAACTGTACGGGTTCACTCCTTGGAAATCACGGGTACGTGGAAGCGCCAAGTTTAAGAGCCTGTCCAAGAACGCGTACATCATCTGCAGAAATGAATAAGCACACCAATTAGATGGAAAAAAACGCTCTCAGCACTGGAAACATTACAGTACAATCATGCCAAGTCAGAAGAGGACTACAACCATAATACCACTCAATTTAAGCCCTTAAATCAATCAATCGAAAAGTACACATTTGAATGTTTTTGATTGAGTAGAACAGCTTGGCATTATGTCTATTAATGCTCTCAAACATTATCTAGTCATTTCAAACTCATAATTAGTGAGATTGATCAGTGAAAACATCACTCTCACTGCCCTGCCACGAGAAACGCTATAGCACAGTTCTGCCCCACACAACGCATCTCGGTCTCTGCCCATTTGCTAATTTGTAGGCCAGTGAACATCACCAAGCATCACGTCCCAAATGTATCATAAAAAATTCCATCCAAGTAAAGCCCTAGGGACAGCCCCAGCAATCCAATTTTATATAATTAATGATAGACCTAATTCCTCCAAGACGTCTTCCAATTTCCAAAAGCTTGTACAATTGACCATTACCAAACAGGTCCCAGAATCATAAGTCCTAGGTGAGTAAATAATGCAAGAAGCTTCTACAAAGTAAATGGATAATCCTCATTCAAGTTAGGGATGTCAGAGTGCTCAACTTCAATTGCAAGAGTCTCTTCTTGCTCTCTATTTTGACGCCTGAAAGATTCTAAACCCCGAATTCTCGTAAGAGATGCCAGCCACATGTAGGTTTTTCAATTCGTGTTTCAATATCACCTAGTGTGGAAGCTGTTGAAAGCGCTTCCATGATTGATTAAGACCACTCATGGAAGTAAAAACAAAATGGAGTAAACGTGACAAACGTCTTTTATTAATATAAGTATCATGGGGGACTCGAGGCTTGAATTACACCCAGACCCTCCGAAGTAATCATTGTCAAGTATTGTGTAGGGTTCAAAATGGAAAAAAACCAAGAGAATCTTGCAGTTGAAATTTCCCACTTTAAGAACTCCTAATGCAGGACTGTCTCCTTCTTTTTATTGATACATATTGCTATTTTCCTTAAAACTTCCTAAATTATTTACTTCAAAGAAACCAAACAAAAAGAAACACTCTCTTGTGGTATAATGCAGAGTTGAGAAACCCTCAAATCAATATGCCAACAAATACACATGACAGGCAATGAGTTCAAGGTCACAAACATACCTCCCCACGCAATGTGAGCGTCACGCCCACAGGCACACCCTCCCGCAGCTTGAACCCCGCAATGGCTTTCCTGGAGCGAGTAACAACAGCTTTCTGTCCCGTCACGAGCGCAATGTCACGAATCGTCCCTTCTAGGGCTTTCGCGTTCTGCGACGCCTCTCCCACACCGCAATTCACAATGATCTTCTTCACATACGGAATCTGCCATACCCCACCAAAGTGACCAAACCCCTCAAAACCCCTCAACCCAAACAATCCTCACAAACCCCCACCAAGAAATTCAAACGGAAACAACGAAGGCAGGCATTGGTGCCCACCTCGAATTTGTTGCCATACTTGTACTCCTCCTGCAACCCGGGAACCGCCTTCTCCTTGTAAATTCCCAGTAACCGTTGCACGGGCTTCTCCTCTGTCTCTGCAGGGGCAGCAGCGGCGGCGGCGGCCGAGACTGCGACCAGAGCACGGCAAGTTACTCGGCGGATAGGAGTGATGGCAATGCGGCTGCCCATGAAGGAGGAAGTGGTGCTGCTGCTGCTGGTGCTTGGGCTGGCCACCATGGTTGGGGCAGCGGCAGCGGAAGTGCACGCCATAGCTGCCATTGGGTCTGCTATGGGATCAGGGATTGAAATTCACGTTTGAGTCGAAATGGGTCGAGCAAGGGTGATGAGGTGTGAGAGAGAAAAGCTGGAGCTGCGAGACGGACGGGTTTAGGGGGCTTATCCCGGGGTGCCTGTTGCCTTATCTGGAGTACAGGCCACGGGGATCGGTCTCCACGTCCTGGTCCATTTCTTGCTGGAAAATTCCACTGGCATTGTGACTGACTAATTTGCAAAATTAATCCCATTTCGACCGGTACACTGGTTGCCATAATAGTGTTTGTTACAAAATGAATTTACATATGGATTTTATTTTTTATTGTGGAGGATTATTTGTATCCATAGTAAGTCTACTAGTACTATTCATATCCTAATAATAATCATTAGTAAAAAAGGTTATAATCATACATGGGTTCTTATTATAATACGCACTAGTAGGAAAAATCAATATAGATTCTTGTCAAAATTTAGGCCTTCTAAACATAAGAATCTAGGATCAATTTTCAATGTAACCATCCTATTTGGTGCACTTTAAAAATTCATAGTCTATTCATACGTTGTTTAACCCCTAAAGTTCTATGACTACGTTTTCACTAAAAATGCTCAAGAACTATCATTTTTAGTATAAGCACTAAATTTTTGAAAGAAAACCTTTTTTTAACACATGTAACCGTAGGATCTTGTAGTATATTGACTTGAGAACATGTGGTAAAACTTTCAGAAATTTCCACAACATGGATTACAAGATATAAGCATTAAAATTCATTAAAATCATATTTTTTGGCCCTGCAATAAACTGGGCAGCTGCACATCACAAGCTCACTTTTCTATGACAAAATGTCCAAAATGGTGGTGCTTCTTTGGATTCATTTTCCTAGAGAAGTTGTTTACATGCTTGAAAATTTTCACATCATTTGAAGTTGTACAACATATAGGAAAAAAAAGAGAAAGTAGAAAGAAGTAAAGAATGATTCAAAATACAAAGTTGTTAAGAATTTGGTTATGGAATTGAAAAATGCCAATCCCAGCAATTGAAATGTTGTAATAAACAATCTACATCCTATGATTTTTTTTTTTCAAAAAATATTGAAAATTGAGTAAGATAAAGGACTTCAAAGTTTATTTTAGAGTAGAAAATCCATAACTACCCGCAAACAAAAATTCCTCATAACTTTTGACTCATTGGTCAAATTTTTGTTTCTGAAAAAAAGTGATTTTTTCTGATCTGCCCGGACTGCCCAGCCGGGAAAAAAAGTAGCACATTAGGCCATAATTTTTTACTCATATTTTCGAATGTCATGAAATTTAGTGCATATGAGAGATATTCCTTGTGCACAACTTCTACTAAAATCAGCCAAAAATATGCAAATCTCCATTCACAAGTAACTGCCCCAAATATTTATATTGCCAAAAAACGCATGCTGGTCCTTTAGGGGTAAAAAAATGCATTCAAAAGAGATTCTCAAATCCCTCTCTTGACATGTAATTGGATTTTACAAAAATTTAGATAGTTTAACTCCTGAGCACCTTAGCAACGGGATCGTGTCTCTCAAAATTTAAAGATTTCTTTGGTTTATTATTATAATCTTTTCAACATTATGGTTAAAGGACGTGTCCCTTTCCCTTGAGCTCCACAATTGTCTCCACTACCAATCGAAACGGTGAATTTATATGGATCTCTTTTTAGGTCATAGTTTGATTGGAATGAATTCACAGGGGGCTAGATTTCATTAAATACACACTGAGCACTTAGGAATTAAGAATGGGAACTATGCTCAAAATGCTTGTTTATATAATTATAAGTACACTTTTGGAATTTTTTTCTGATAGAATCATTGTGTTCTGCACACGTGTTGCATGAGTAATCAAACATTGTTAGATCATCCATTCAAATTTAAAAGCATTCATCTCATTTTCAATTTCCTAGTTGAGGTTTATGACAGACAATACTTTCTTCAAAGGACATTCCTTTGTATAGAATCTCTCCATGTGCTACAAATTAGACATGACTATTTCCCATTCAAAAAATGTTCATCATCCTATTCACCATTCAAAAAATGATCTTATAATACATGATGAACAGTTGCATTTCTTGTTTCAATTAGGGATGATTGCAAAGAATATTTGTCCTATAAGGGGGGGGATAGTACTATTTTGACTCGACAATGCAAATTTGAAGCTCAAAATTGACATACAAGGATTTCTACTAAAATTACACAAGCTTACAGAGAGATTTTTTTTAAATAGTAAAATATCCACCTACCACATGTGCTCAAAGTGCATTACCTTTGTATTAGTACAAAATACACAATTTTTTTCCAAAGATGAAAATGGTTGAAAAAGAGCACCTTCAAGTTAGAAAAAAAGGCTTATTTTATTTTATTTTATTTTATTTTATAGAGTATTTTTTACTACTTTCTAAAATTCAAACATCAAAGTGTCCATTTTCTTGGTCGTTTTCATTGTACTTTTTTGGGACATAACTTTTAGAGATAAATTTTTCTAGGTTTGAATTTTAAAGATAATATTTTCAACACTTTACAAGTTATCCATATTTTATTTTGGTAAAAAAATTTTATTCCAAAAGTCACATTACTCATTGAAATAGTCCGTTTGGAGTCCCAAACTGTAGATGTTTCTTGCAACAACCTTTAGAATAGTCTCAAAGTCATTAATCATGTTGACTCCTCCATGTCTTTAAATAATAATGAAAGAAATGACTTTTATCATTTGGTGGAATCAACATAAGATAACTAGATAAGTACTTTAATTTATCCTATGCTAAATTGTGATTCAATGCCCTCCTAAGGTATAGAGTCTTTTGTAATCATCTTCTCATGAAAAAAATAAGATTGAACAAAATATAATATAAAACCTGATATGACTTCATTTGATTTGAGTTTTTGAGTTTCATAATTTCTTTGTTCAATTTCTTTCTTTTAGTCACAAGACAGACAAAAAAGGCTCTTGAATAATGAAGGAGGAATTAGAGGGAACATTCATTTACATTTGCAAGGTTTCAACTAATCTAATGGGATATTTTTCCAAGCAGTCCAAAGTTTTCAAGAATTACTTTGGAACAATGATGATGTTTTCTATTTACTACTTCCAAATTGGGATAATATGCACATGTGGTATTCATCGTCAAACCCACCAATAAAGAATCTTTGTCCTCTTAAAAATCATATTTAAAATCATTCAAATAGTATGACTTTCAAGCGTGTACAATCAATACTTGTCAATGCTACTCAACAAGTGCTAGTATCACATGTGTGCAAGATACGCTTGAATGTCTTTGAATAGAATGTGGACCTAAAAGTTATGAATGTATTCAAAAGTGTGCTCTTGTAGTTGGGAGGTTAAGCATTGGAACCAACAAGCTATAATTATTTTGTGATATAAATTCTAATTTCTTGAGCACTACATTTAAGGAGTGATATGTCAACTCTTTTTTGAACAAAAAATACCACATATAATATATACTAATATAAAATTCTACTAATTATTATTAGGAAAGACTATTTACATATAATATATACTAATATAAAAAATACCACATATAATATATACTAATATTATACTAATTAAAACTATACAAATTTATATTAGTATTTTCCTAGGAAAGACTATTCTTTTGCATTTGCATTGTAATAAGACACTCTTAATTCCTTACATAGTTGTAATTGTATTCAAAGGTGTCCTTCAAGACTATGAAATAATGATTGAACCTTTTGCCATATATGAAGGCTGAAGTTTTAAAATGGTGATTTTTCAACTCCAAATCTAAATTGGAGTTGTAAAAATGCCAATTCTTTAACAATTTCACTACATTAGACACACTAGGATGCAACAAGGCATAATTGGGATCAAATGTAGGGGCCACAATTGACTAGGGTTGATTTTAAATCTATATACCTTGTTGGTATTGTTTAAATGTACATTATTAATAATGTGTACATTTTGTATTGATGGCATGCATGTAGGTTTTTATAATATACATTTAATTTCTAATATAATTTTGTATAGTTTTAATTTTCTTGAAGACATTATGAATATGTGGTTGTACGCAAAAATCTTAGAAAATAGGTGTAATTGCAATATGAAGGTGCTTCAAAAAACAAAAAATTATGGTTTAAAAAATTTCCTTAAAATTTTTAAAATCTTGATAATTTATGTAAAATACTGTAGATCCAAAAACATACAAATATATCTTTTGGCACAATTGCTTTCACATTTCATTAAATCCAACAATGCGAAATTGTTTTGAAATTTCTTAAAATCTTAATCTTTTGCACAAATAGGCCCCCAAATCTACACACTTGGCTAAGTACTAGGTTTAGGACGCTAAAAGCTTGTAAAACTTCCATACGTATACATCTACCCTTTGTACAATTGCAATGGCAACCTTATTTTTGCCACCGCAACCAAGGGTTGTTGCATTGACAATGTTAATCCTGGCCTTGCTTCCTCCAACTGCAACTCCTTTGCCTCCCACTCAAATGCATGTAGTAAGCTTGCCACTTGCAAATGCACCGCCATAGATGCCAACCCCATCCCAGGGCATTGCCGCCTCCCCGATCCAAACGGCAACAACTCAAAATGTTGCCCCATAAACTCCATTGCTGCATTCTCCCCTCCCTCAAGAAACCTCTCTGGAACAAACTTCAAAGGCTTCTCCCAATTGTTGTTGCGCCCGATGGCCCATGCATTCACAAACAAGCGCGTTTGTGACGGGATGTCGTAGCCAAAAGCTTTGGTTGCATCCTTATTTTGGTGTGGGATGAGTAACGGAGCAGGAGGATGCAAGCGGAGTGTCTCTTTGACAATGGCGTGGAGGTACTTGAGGTGAGGAAGGTCAGATTCTTGCACGGTGCGGTTCAAGCCAACCACGCGGTCAAGCTCTAAAGTTGCCTTCGTTAGTATCGTTGGATTATAAAGAACCTCTGCTATAGCCCACTCGGTTGTAAGTACTGTTGTCTCTGTCCCTGCTGATAACAAATCCTGGCAATGAAAGGATCCAACACATGAATTCAATCATCTCACATATGTGCACAAATTCAAGCAATTTTAGGTCTAGCAATGAAGGAATCCATTCCAACAACTCAATCATCTCACGTATGTGCACGACTTCAAGAAACCCTATATATTAGAAGAGCATATGGTTTCAACCAATTGCAGACTTAGGAATTATGTCACAACATCTTGCGAATGTCCAAGATTTCAAGTAATTATAAGAGGGGATCAAAGTATTGGATATAGATTTTTTTAAATCTAACTTCTTTCAAATTACAAATTAGAGGTAAATGAAGCTCTATTATTGGAAGTAGGAAAATGAGTTTGTCATTGCAAATCATAAAAATTATTTTTTAATGTTTCAAATTTATTATCCACTTCATGAATGATGGTCATGTTCATTATATTGAGCATTTTTGCAATCTCATTTTTATCCTCGGCTCAAGGATAAACCACTTTATCTCTTATTAGTATTTTTTTATATATAGGTATTAATACCAATTTTTAGAATTTCATTATTGGATCACTATTTTAGCATTAATTATTTTTGGTTTCAATTACTATTTTTTTTAATGAATTTTTCAATAACTAGCATTCTGTCTCAAAATCTGCAAAAATGCTCAATATAACGAATATGGCCTTAATGACAATTTTTAACTTTGAAGGATTCTTTTAAGAATGTGAATTTACTACATTGAAATTCTTAAACAACACGTTAAAAGTAATTGTTTAAACAATTGAATGTTCTAACAATTATAATATTTAGAATTTAACCTAATTGTTGATGGTCTTCTTAGCCATTGAAAGATGATTTCGATGCAATTTAACATCTATTCTTTAGGTATTGGTTCATAAGACATGTATCAACTTTGAAATATGATATCAAATGAAAAAGTTATGAATACTCAAAGTTTGGCCTATGTACGTGTCAAAGCTTGACCTTAAGATTTACATAATAGAGTCACTACTTTAAAAACCATTAATAATATGTCTAGATTTATAGCTCAAGATTTAAATTTCAAGTTCATATTTTTGGAATTACTTACGTAAATGATTCCTTTGATGTGTTCTTCAGTAACTCCATTCTCCAAGAAATTCAGTTGCTCCCAAAAAATATCAAAGAGTGTTTTCTTTCCTTTTTTGGAGGGTTCCCTCCTTTGATCTTCCTTGTATTCATCCATGATCTTCATGTAGAACTTGTCCATGCAACCTCGAAGCTTTTGAAATTGCTTGTTCAATCCTTGAGGGTCAAACCACTTTGGGACATTGAAGAAGTCTCCAATAAAAATAGCACTCAAACACATAACTTCCCCTTTTACAATCTCTGTGAATTCCTGAATCCAACCTCCAAAAATTCAAGAATTTTAGTAAAATGGTAATGAGATAATTCTTGGATAGTTTCAATAATGAAAATTTTGGAAGCATTGAGCTAATAGAGGTATATTTTCAAGCAAACTATTAGACAATCTTGAATGTTCTACCTATATTGAATATCAGAAGTTAAAATTTGTAGTAAAGATCATTTCCCGTGTTTCTTCAGATTGCCATTGAATTGATATTGACTTAAAGAAAAACTTGGAGGAACTGGATTGAAACTAATACTAGTCTCACAATGAAAACTTAGCCAAATTTTGGAAAATCATAACAAACATTAGTACCTGGACCATTTTAGCACCATCATCTTGTTCTTCCACACGCAAAAATCGTTTGTTGAAGATCATGCGTGACAAGACATTCGTGGTCATGAAGGTCACATGCATATTTATACAAGTAGGGCCATTCTCATTGGCTATTTTGCAAAGTGTAGACGCCATTTCTTCCATTCTTATGTAACGGGATGATTCTAACTGCCTTGTAGACATGAGTTCTGTCACAAGGATTTTCCGCAAGTGCCGATTTGCATGTGTGATGTCATGAAACACCATATCTGAATTATTATGAGTGAATTGAGTTAGTATCAATTGTCAATTTTGTTACATTGGTAAGATTTTGGATGCCAAAAAATTGTGACATTCATCTACACTAAAGCTCTTAAAAAAAAATACTACACTAATAATGATATTGAGTTTTTGCAATACTAACTACAAACTCTAACGCAAATGTCAATATGAATACTATTTATCAACTATTCTAATTCTTAGTAGTGATCATATTGACATACAATGTACTAAAAGTCAAGAATACCCAACTAATATTATTATAATTACCAACCAACCAAAGTAACAAATTCAATACTTGGTGGCACACTTTTAAGGCAAAGTACGTAGAGGACCAGCAACTACTTATAAATGAGCTAATTCACTTTTCTAAATAGCCAATTCATAATGAGAACCCTAGGCAAATTATTGAAACCTAGACAAAACCTGAGATTTTTGGTTGGTCTGTTCTTTGCCAACAATTCTCTAATACTCCCTCTATTTCAAAATAAATTTGTGATTTTTAATAGGAACCTTTGGGAGTACCCCATGGAAAGATTAAATTCAGCAGAAATTAAGTCATTTTTGTAAAAAAGTGCCACACGTCATCTTGTGAATGGTCTGAGGTGACTTAGATCCTTGATTATTTGACATGGAAATTCAATTTTGGCACTTAGTTGCTGAATTAGACCTTCATGTATAGTACGACGGATTTATTTTGAGATAGAGGTGGTACATTTTGGGGATGGACTTCACTGACAAATTAGTATAGTATAACCATCCATTCCCAACTAGGGATCCATACTGAGTATGTAGGATGCATCTATTTCCAACCAAGCCTAGAATAGATTTTCGACCAAAGCTTCGAATGTTTTTGTTTTTTCCTTTCCAAAATTGGGTCTAATAAGGTCATATGAGCGGGAAGTAGTTATTAAATGATCAAAATTGGAAGACTTTAAACATCGGGTATGGGTTGAGATCAACTTTTGGCTTCTAAAATTCATGGTAATTTCAATTTAAGACCTAAAATTACCAAAAAATTTACAATCCTTGTGATTTCTATCTTCCTGCATGACAAAAAATTTACATTGCGCAACACTGCTCCACAACATGTGCATAATTGCTTCAGTGGTCAACTACGGGTGGTTCTACCATTTTATTGAGTTTCGATGCCAAATTCTTCCATTCAAACCAGGAATTAGGGTTTCGAGCTTCGATGCCAAGTTCTCTTCTCTTCTAACCAGGAATTATGGACATTCAATCATTTCGCAAATTTCCATTCTTGCCTTACACCTCGAGGGGGACTGCCCTCTTCCAATTTCTGATTTCCTTATTCAAAATGGGGTGTGTGCACACCTTTAGGTAGAACGATTTCGGCAGCTCGCGTCGAGGGGCGGAAGGCGAAGTTGGCATCCTGGAGCTTGAGAAACTCTTTGGCCGCCTCCGCCGTGCTCGCCACAATGCAGAGTCGCTGCCCTAGCCACACAGACATGAGCGGCCCATACTGCGAAGCCAACTCTGCCAAGTTGCGGTGCGGATGCGTGCCCAACAAGTGCAACGACCCCACGATGGGCAGCGGTCGTGGCCCCGGCGGCAAGTTCAAATACTTGCTGCATTGTTGTCTCCAAAGCAGCCTGCTGGCATAGATCACCAGCAACGCCACAGACACACCCTGCAAATTAAATATTCATTCACAGGAGCGTCAATTTCGTTGAAATCGTCAGTGTCGTGGTCTGGCGTGGTCCTGTGTCAGGAATTGTGACACAAAGCTACACAAAGCTCTACAAACAATGTCAGGACGTTTCGAGCCGCACGGCCTGAAAGTGCCGAGGTCGTGGAATACGCCAATTTCATGCGCCAATTTAACAAAATCGAATGTTAAATTGGCGTGATTCTCGGAACCAGAAATTGTAACATTCATGCACTCGTAGCTTACAACTTTAGAGAGTAGGACTGGTCTACGTTTTTAAGTTTCAGGGTGCGCCTCCTGCAAAGTGGCAAAGTCTGTTGTGAATTCAGCGAGTTTATCGAAATTGAGGGAGATTATGTATCTCTGATTCCTTGATTCCCCTGCTCCTACAGTAGTGCAAAATCATCTGGGAAACCTTGAATATCTTCTTAAGGGAAACTACAGATGATCTCCCTGTGCGTCAGTCTATTTTACAGGTTTGTACGAATTTGAGTATAAGATCTTCCCCAAAATACTAGCTCTTGACAACGTTTTGGAATGTAATTCTGAAATTACAAACCAGACACCACTATTTGACATGCTTCCAACATTCTTGAAGGGCAACATCGTAGGCAAGGAATCACGAGATTCTTGTCGTGCACAATCTGGAGTACCCAATGCTGGCTGCATGGATGTTGACAAGAAATGCACAGCCCTGGGATGCATGCTCTCCACACCGAAAGTCAAACTTCTGAGTTCTTTTGGGTTGACATCCACAATGGAGAATCTAAGATTGAATGCTAGCTCACAACTGCTAGAAAATGTTTTATGAACAGAAGAGTTTCAATGTACAACCAGAATTTCGTTTACAGTAGGATCTAAGGGTGAGTTCTCACAACTGTTACAAAATGGTTCTGTGCACAGGATCGGAGATCGAGTCCGCTCCAGGCGTTTCAAACGGAATTTGGCACTGACACAAACGAGAACATGCAAATAGGAACTCCCTCATCGATCAGCAACGCCAAGTGTACGTTAATTGAAAACACCATTTTTCCAAAAGAAACGTGCAAGTGCACCTTCATTACGTACAGGAACAATTTCCCAACAGCTTGCATACATTCACCGACTGAGGATCGATGCTTATGAATTTTGAACTCGTTTTGGGCAATTGATCAAACAGATTGAATCATACGGAGACTGGACAGCAGTTCCAAGTTGAAGGAAGTTTTGAACTTACCAAAAGTAGAGTCTCAGTAGTAGAAGCCATGGCATCCACCGCCCGGTTGATGTTGAGGATTTGAGCTCCGGTCCAGACTGTGACAAACGGGGACTGTGACAAAGACGAGTTGGTTCTTCAGACAAGCCGTCTTGTTTGATGAAGAGTCCACACAAATATCTTGGAATGTGTGGCAGGAAGATATTTTAACCCTTGAAGGACGGACTGGTGGCCGCGGAAATCATGCATTTTCGATAACGTGTGACATGAATAAGCCAAATATATTCCAAATATATTCCAAATATAAGTCAAAGTATTGTAGAAGATCTCCCCTTTTCACTCCTAATATCGAGGATGAATAGTTGCACTTCTATCCTACAAGAAAAGATTCTTTGTCATTCATTGGACGCAAAATGTCCTTGTCGACGTTTAAGGGTGATGATTTCTATGGTCATGAGTCTGTCCTTGTTCTTATTATTTATATTTGTTTTAGTGGCACAAATAGGCTAGATTCCTATTGTTAGGGATTCTTTAGAATTATTTATTTATCTTGCTTTAACATGGCATCTAGTTAAAAGCCGGAGGAACTGAGGAAAAAAATTGTTGCAATTTGAAAAAATCAGCAAAAAAATCAGCAAAAAAATCAGTAAAAAAAATCTATTATATTTTTATTTATGATAAAAAAAAACCAAAAAAAATTGACGTGGTATTTAGAAAACTGGTTCAATACATGAATTAAAAAAAATAGCTTTTGTAGTAAAAAATATCCTGAACATTGTGCAAGAAACAGTAACATTCATTTTGGAAATAAAGTATTTTTTGGAGCCACATTGTCTTTGATTTTGTCTATATTCAAAAAGGCCCCATTGTTAATCATTCACCTACACTTGGTTGCAATGGCTCATGGCAGGGACTTGGTGTGTTGTAGCTTCTTTTTAACTCTCACAACAAATGTGCCAGCAGACAAAAAACAGACAAAATCTAGGTGACTTTTTCAAATTTGCTATACTTGACAATCCTTGCATCTTCACAATGAGCCCAAACATTAGATATTTTCTCCCTAAATTAGCCTCTTAACTAAATTAGATGTGGTTAGAGCAATCATAACCTGTTGGTCTAAGCGCAAAGCTAACTGAGCACTATCAACAAGGCAAGGAACTGCTATTTTAGCAACTTATGATTAGGGATCTCAATGTGAGCCAAATTGAACTTAGTGAGCAAATCGAAATTAAGTGTCATGGTAGGAATCCTATGAATTGCTCATCCAAACTATACTTGTTGAGCCTTCTATTATCCACTTAATTGGCACATGACTTTTCAAGTGTAATTGTTAGAGCATCTACAATGAGGTCTTCGATACTTGGCCACAATGATATGCACCCAGGCTTAAAACATTGTCACACCATTCATGCAGTATAGGAAAAACTCGTTGTGGGCTCTTCAAATGATACCAAACACATACCAAGGTCAAGGGCTATTGCATATTCAAAATGTTCTTCAAAAGTGAGTCTTTAATCAGTTGATCCTAATTAAATCATCACTATTTTAAGCTGAGATTGCCAAAAGAAAATATATTTGTTGCTCTTGCCTTGAATAAGTCAACATGTACAATGGTTGTTTGATATGAAAATGTGACATTCCTCTAATTTATCATTTGAAGAGCACATTTAATAGACTATAATAAAAGTCAACATCACAAAAATAATAATGCCATGATAGTAGCACATTTAAATAATAAAAATGAGATTTAATAAAAATTAGAGATTTTAAATCTCAAAATATGTTAAAAATTCAATTTTCAATACTTTTAATGAGTTAATTAATAAATTTAAAAATTTGAATTTGAATTTATAAAAAAATTTAAATGATTTTTAAAATAAATAATTCATATTTATTTATTTAAAAATTAAAAATAAATAAAAATAGTCTTTACTACTATCTTTTGAAAAGAATCAAGCAACCCTGCCTTGAAGCCCCCTTCCTTTTGAAAAATCAAGAGCTATCCAATTCGAAAAGAAAACAATAATTCTCTTTCAAAAATCAACAACCATGCAATTTGAAAAGAAAACAATATCACATGAGCTGTGCGATTTGACTTGAGAAAAAACCTGTTAGTATTTGTACACCTACTCGTCTTCTAAGACCAAGAGATTTCCAACCCAAGATCAACATAGACTAATATAATGACCCATAATTTCTCACTTTTAAAACTCTAATGCATTCAAAATAGCAAAACATCTCTATTACTATGTAAACATTTCACTAGCATTCCACACAATATAGGCACAGATCAACAAAATGGAAGATTAAATAATTTGGATATTTAACATGCAATATTTTTTCATGCAATGATGGTGTTAATGCAATGATGATTATATTTTTAGCAGTTGGTCTCTACAAAATTTCAATTTTGAAATTGTGGCGTAGGATATGTTTAGGTCCTTCAAATTTTGGATGGTTTACATTCTAATTTAAAGTGTAGCTAATTCTATAGAGTCTTAATTACAAAAAAATGTTATTGAAAGTGTTGCTCAAGTAACAGATTTGTTGCTAATATGTTACTTTGATTAAGTCTTGAATAGTAGTAGATTGTTTGCGTTTTTTGCGTTGCATACATCCTTGGACAGTTTCATCTTATGTATTTTAAGGCTCCAGTGTCTACATGTCAAGTTGAAAGAGACTCTTGGTCAATATGCAAAAGTCTTAATTTTCAGTTCTAGTACATATAATGAAGTAGCATAGTCATTATCATTGGCATTCTGTGTTGTTCTTTGTTGCATTTTCTGACCTTGACATCTTCAAATCATATGATATTGCATCAAGCAGTCTTTACCAGGTAAATACTGCATAGTACATCTAGATCTTCTACACTACGTCCAGATGTCAATTCTAAATGTGGGCACCACTTAATGTCCAGTTTGTTGTTGTAAAAGTAGTATAAGACTAAGGTTATCACTAGAGCATATAAGCATGTTCAAATTCTTAGTAAAAATCCATGTTTTTGTTCTTGGTGCAGACTGATCATGATGTGAGTCATAAACTTGGTTTGTGGTTTATTTCTTTGTGATACTGTTCTCTCCTACTGGTTATTGTGAGTAATGGGACCACCCATGTTGCAAATTATAAAGGCAACAA
This sequence comes from Antitrichia curtipendula, assembly GCA_951230915.1. Lineage (NCBI taxonomy): Eukaryota > Viridiplantae > Streptophyta > Bryopsida > Hypnales > Leucodontaceae > Antitrichia > Antitrichia curtipendula. The sequence goes on along the minus strand of OX579639.1, from coordinate 22,115,286 downwards.
CCCAGAAATTTAGGTATTTGGGTGTAGAGACAATAATTGAGTCCCAAAGAAAAATAGATGCTACTATTGTAAAAAAGACTGCACGCAACGAAAGAACAATTATAAAAAAAATCCAATGAAAATGTTGGCAAAGAGTGCTGGTGATCGAGGATGGTGCAGGAAATGCATATGCTCCTATGTATATTCTAGTGGTTTACGGTGATCAGGATGCACTCAATAGTCTTCTAGTGTAATAATGATGATGGAAACATTTCTTGTGTTTCATGTAATATGTTTGATGCAATATAAGAAAATAAAAATCATTTTTGGCTAGTGACGGTGTGCCATGTCTAGAAAATTTATTGTCTGATTATCCTACTATTGCATTTGTACATGGTTTTACACTATCACCTCAAAAAAGGCAATAATTGCCAGTACTATGATACTACTATATTTTTATTGTATTAATACCAAACTATGAACAATATAAATAGGTTTTAGGAAATTAGATTGACATAAATAATTTGTCACAACAAGGTACATCAAAGCAAAATCAAATCATATTATATGTACATTTAAACCCTTTTACGTCCAAACAAATTGTTTTGGGATATTTTATCCCATTTTTACCTATATCTTTGATCAGATACGTGTTTTACATCAATTTCATCAAGTTGGTCATTAAAAATGTCATCTTTTAAAAATTCACGAATTTATATGGATGAATGAAGAAATATTTGGACAAAACATTGGCACAAAGTACTCTATCTATCAAATGCATAGAGGGAAAAATGTCAAATACTCAAATCTCTTGAAGTTTTTTATAGGGCAATTACCAAGACGAAGGGAATTATGAAAATAATCAAGATGACGAAGAGTGTGAAGCCTATTGTAACACGGAATGCCTATTTATTTTTAGAATTCCTAACAACAAGGAGGTTATCCAACGTTAAAGCCCGTCTAGAAATGGATAAAAAAATGTGATCAATGAATGAAAAATCCATAATTGTTGATTACACAAATTTTATGCGCCATGAGGGGATTAAGGGAAATAATCCTCCCATAAAATGAATGGGACATTTCTTGGCGGGGGGTAACATCAAACAATTAATATGAGAATATACGAATGGGGGAAATGGAAGAGAGTAGTAGAGAGAAATATGTTGAAACAACCCCCCAATATAATTGCTTTTTTCTGATGTTGTTTTCTCAGCATTTTCAGTTGCTTGCATAGGCTGTTTTGAAGCAGCAATGGGACAGGAGAGAATGGAACGTTGTAACTAATGTAGGAGGTCCATAAATTGTCCACCAAAGAGCTGAAACTGAATTTTGGGGAGGTGAAGCTTCTTGAAATATTTTTCAGTAAATTTTTCTTGGAAGACAAGTGGAATTGGCATCTAACCCAAGTCATTTCATATTTTTTGGAGCATTGTGGAATTAGTTATGGAATTTTGAAGTTGAAATGGCATAGGGCTCCAAAATCGCCCACCTCTTCAAATGTAAATTGATTGTAAATTGCTAAAGGCTACAAAAAAGAAACATGTACATATGAGGGGCTGGGCGATTTTAGAGCCTGTGTGCTTTTAGAACCTCCTACCTTAGTCCAAGTTAAAATAGAATAGTAGAGATGGGATGTTCATGGGTGCCATGTTTGTGGTTCATTTATATTGTGGACAATGAACAAAGGGCTTGCATGCACTATTTAGTCCTATTATCTTCTCATTCATCCAATGCAATACTTCAATGTTGAGAAGACAACCTTGAATTGATTTGAGTCTCATATCTAGCTTCTCAAAATTGAATGATTTTCTTGTTTAACTATTATAATCTTTTCAAAGGACATGCCCCCTTCTTTGGAGCTTTTGGACCTGTCTCCACTACCAATCAATACGGTAGTTCATGTGGATCTCATTTTAAGTGATTGTTTGATTGGAATGAATTTAGAAAGATCTAGATTTTAGTAAACACGCGCTAGGCACTTAGGGGTTAATGACCAATTTCATGAAATTGCGATAATTAATATTTCTATACAAAAATATATAAGCAAAAATGTGCAAAAATTCAAAAAAGGATCCAAGCGTTTAAGGGTTAAGCTTCCATAGTATTCTTCCATGGGGTGATTGCAAGAAACACTTGTCTTATTTCTTGTCCCCTTAGTCTCAAATAAGTGTTTTTTGGTTCATAACTTTTGCGTCGTATGTTTGTTTCCTATAAAACTTGAAGGGAAGGTACATGTACTAGTTTTAGACATTCTCTAGTTTTTTCCAATTTAAAAAAATTGATTTACTATTTTTAAATTGTCCCCGATTGGATGTCTACCTTGGCCATTTTGGAGGTTTTAGTCCTATTTTTGATCCAAAAATTCAATTTTGAAGCTCTAAATTCGGATATAAGGATTTGTACTAAAGTTACTCAAGCTCACAAAGGATTTTCTTAAAATAGTAAATTTTCCACCTTCCACATGTGCTCAAAGTGCACTACCTTTGTGCACGCGCAGAGAACACAATTTTTTTTCCCCAAGATGAAAATGGTTGAGAAGAAGCATCTTAATGTTAGTAAAAATGTCTTTATTTTTGAGAATTTTTTGAATTTTTTTACTAATTTCTAAAAATCAAATTCAAAAGTATCTATTTTCTTGTATTTTTCCATCACGCTTTTTTTGTGCATAACTTTTAGAGATAAATTTTTTTAGGCCTGAATTTTCACCCATATATTATTTTAAAAGCTTTACATATTATATATTTTTTATTTTGTTTAAAAAAGTTTTATTCCAAAAGATCATAGTACTTCAGTACTCAAGCCATTTAGGCTACAAAACAGCAAGTGTTTCTTGCAACTACCCCATGGTGCCAATGATGATGTCAGTGTTGGTTGACATTTGAATCATTTGCAATGACATGTAGATTTTGGATATCGACACAAGACTAGTTTTACTTGTGTCTGTTCAATCCGTAATAGTTGTGGGATTTTAGTGTTTCCTGTTCTGCTATAATCAACAGCAGGGTTGGAAATTCTAATGGCAATTTTGTTTGATTGGCACAATTCAGAGAGCCAAAATGGAGACATTCACTTGCACAAAAGTTCTAAATCTTAGGAATTAAAAAAATTAGGATTGATATAGATTTATGTTTCAAGACCTTGAAAAGTGCAAAAGTTGTGAATTTTTGCCAACTTGACGAAATAAGCGTTTTCTTGCAGACGTAGTAACTAGAAGCTCAACTTTCTACGCGCTTGGAGTTTTTTAGTACTAGTGTGGCATACTCAATGATGGAAGCTATTGGACACACGGTAAGAGCATCCAAAACCAACAGTGTACCCAACGGCATCACTTTTTAGGTAAAGCAATGATTCTAGAACCTAAAGGTAGGTAGACTATAAACAGCTTATCATTTTGGTCAATAAACAATAAGCTATCTATGGTCTACCTACATTTAAGTTCTAAAACGACTACCATGTGCACAAAGTGACACCATTGATTATACCACACCTATTGTTGCAGAAACAATGAGTTCTCATTTAGATTTCAAGCTTTAGAGCGAGTGCAGGTTGAGTCATCAGGTGGTTAATGGCACAGACTTGGCAGGTGTGTGGTGTGGTGGCCTTGATAATTAAGTCTCATGGTGAGCCTGCAGACTTAACTTACTGGGAATAAGATCAGTACAGCAGTGAGAAACTTAGAATTCGTAATAAAAAGACTGGAAATTCAGAAAGTATCAGAAAAATCCTTGTCGAGCACCCCTCTGAATTGGCGTGGAAGCAAATCTATGGCACATGAAAAGGATTCTCTAGCAGCTTGTTTTGCAAAGTTGAGCTCGTTTTGGACTCATGAAAGCTCCGCAGGCTAACGAGCGCCCAAGAAAGCCACCATTTTCACATGTGATCTCGTATATCAAAACTTTGATTTTGCACGTTCGCTATGCAAACCCTAAAACCCTAAAAAAACTTTAAAACGTAAAACCCTAAACATGACTTCCCTCTATAATAACTCAAAGACTTGAAACTCAAGATTCTTAAAAGGTGCGGTGCCAATACTACTCAAGAATATCATGAACAGCTCCAGGTCTCCATGTGTACTCAAGAATATCATGAACCTCCTTGTTGTTGCTACTACTGCAATTACGTTGTAAGTGTATTGCTTTTGAATGTAGTCAATTTTCTTCCACGTTGTGAAGTCCTCAGGGATGCTTCCTTCACACTTGAGTTTTTGTACTGGTGAAATCTTCAAGGATCATTTTCCCAGAGGCTTAGAACCTACATGATATTGAGGAATGAACTTGAAGGATTAAAAACATTCGAACTGTGAACACCTCGGTCCCAGCTTCCCTACTCCGCCCTCATTTCCACTATATGTCATCCCATGATTCCCTCGAGTACGTCCCCATCTTTTGCACAAAACCTCCACAATTCAGTGTCGATTAATTGCACCAGTATTCGTGAATTATAAAATAGGAATGCGATTCTAATTGCTGAATTTCCTATACTGCAACACTTGATGTTCAGTCCGTATTTGTACTCAGTCACACAACTTTTTAAAGATGGGTCCCTAAAACGTATAGCTATACCAATCCTACCTTGTAGTTTTGAGAGCTTTGTGCGGTTAGATGTCACAATTTTTAGCGATTTGAACTGCACCGATTTCACAAAATTGACAACTTGGAAGGCAAGTTCAATGAGTGAAATGTTGCAACATTGATGCTGAAATGCTCTCGGCACATAACCGTTTGTTTGACTTCTCAATGCCACCTTCACAAGACACCTGTTTTTGTATGAAAATTTGAGTACTTACGATTATTAGATTCTGGATTCATGAGTAAGATAGGCAATTAACTTAGTTCTACTGGAAAGTAATTATTCTTGGGGCGATGAGAATTCGAGCTCCAAGAATTCGGTGAGAATTAGAGCTCTAATTTTCTTTGTCCACATTGACCTGAATTATAAAGTATGCTTCTCTTACAACCATGTATCCTGAAGTCAACTTGGTTAGTATACCACTATAATAATATACATGCCTTAAGTATGCTTGTACTCTGATGTTTGAGAAGAAAGCATGACTTCATTTCAAATCTACTAACTTGTTCTCACCAGTGCGTGCTGGGCATGAATCGCAATTTGTAAATACCAATTCGGTTCCTTTATTAAACTTTGAAAGCATGTAGACACGAGTTGTGAATGAACAATGTAACGTCAATTTGGTTGGACTGGCGATATTCCAAAAACCAAAAACTTGTGACATGTATCTTCAGAAACGTCTAATTTCAGGCCACAAACTAGGACAGGTATTTGGTTTCAGGCCGTGCCAAAGTAATGGAATATTGCCAGTTAAACGAAATTGACGTTAATGTGAAGTTACTGCACACTGGTATTACAGTGGATATTTTTTATTTCAATACCAGGCCGGTATCAAAGTTGGCTGGAGCTGAGCTATCTTCATTTATGCTCTCAGATTTCTTAGATATGTTCGATCCATTTTACAATATATAAAATCCATTATTTTAGAACAATAATTAAAAAGTCAAGCACTGAAACAAATGCTTCCAATACGAAGTCAAACTGGCCCGTGATTATTCAATGAAACATCATTTCAATTGTCTCAAAATTATTATCGTTCTAATATAAATAATAGTAATAACGCACACTACTGTAGTGATTAACGCACACTAGTTAATTGTTCAGTCCTGAGAATACGGTACATTTCAAATCCGAAATCTGCAATCAATGTAATCTGCAATCAATGTTTTATGACTTCATTTATGAGTAATACATGCTTAACACAACAAGAAATCCTTAAATTTTCAATCATTTGTAACAAGGGACGCAGCAAGTTTTGAAAATCCCTGTGATACTGTTTTAAACCGTGAAGGACCCAGAAGTCCAAATTTGGGTTTCTTTTCTTTTAGCAGTTTTGAGAAGGTAATATGGGGACCTTCCTTCATCAAAATAACTGTCAGATGCTCCTCCACAAGGTTTCAAAACTGAGGGCTTCCAAGATAATGAACTTGAGTAACTGCACCGCACCAGTCTCGGGCGGTTCCTGGCTCCAGTTCAAACCTGTCCCCTTGAAGTCAGGTCTCATGGCTTGCCTGATCCAGACCACATGTTGCCAGAACAAATGGCAAATCCATTCCTCAGTGAATCCATCATGATTCATGATCTGAGCTGCCTAAATAAATTCTCGTGACCAGTGCGTAAATTTAAAGTAGTATCTCAGGGGAGCTGCAGGCAGAGATGTCCTCCACTAACATTGGCATGAAACTCCACTCTCGATCTCTATCAAGACGACAGAGGCCGGTCAAAATCTGCTTTAATTTCGCTCTCGAATGCCTGAGTTTCTTACAACCGAGTGACCTATAACTGTTTTTTGTAAGATATGTCTTGCCACTTCAAGTACCACGAATAAGTAGCATAAGCAATGAATGCTGCAAGCCTGTAACGTGGCTTACAACTGGACCTTCTCCCCGACCTTCTCTTGCTGAACCAGTTACCACATGCCTCGTCTTTTCAAATGAGAAACACGCACTGACAGAAAGGAATTGGTCTCAGACGCAGTTCCTAACTTAGATGAAAAAGGATCGAGTAAGGTAGAGTGGATTCCAACTTCCGTTCGTGATCCAAATTTTATCGTAAGTTTCACAAGTTGAACGAGGAACCGCGCGAACAAAAAACTTGCTTAAATATTCTTGTTTACTTTGGGGCCCAGCATTGATCTCCACCTGGATTTTGTACGATCCTCTAGACATACTTGTGTGCACTGCCAGATCGCAGAGCTGCAGACTCCTGCACCAGGACCTCACATCGATCAACTCGTCAATGTAGAATTAATTTTGTAAGGTCCCGGTCCCGGTGCAAGACTGTAAATACTACCAGTCGATCGGGCAATCTCAAGATTAACAAATGTAAATTAGCTGGCAATTGTGATGCAGATTCTGAAATCATTTTACATGATGCTCTGCAAATAGTTGCGAGCTTGTAAGTTTGCATTACCAACCGATGCGTAAGAGCTCCCCTGAACAAGGAGACGAGAAAGGTCAAGTCGGTGCCACCTGCCGCCACAGACATGACAGTGACGCCAAAAGAAGCTCCTACGGGGGAGACCGGAAACGAGTCAAACGACAACGATCCGGAACTGGAACAGTCTCGGTAGAAGTAATTGGTTACGTTGAACATCAGTTCCAGGAGATGATCTTGGAAACATCTTAGCTCAGTCTTGAATTAGTAGGCTGATGACACGCTGAGGAATTCCAAACTAAGAATCGATCTTTCTTGAAACCCTACTGAAGATTGGGACAACCAAATCGAGGAAATGCTAGCATCTAGTCTTAAATACAGGATAACATACTGGGTAATATGTACTCCGTATTTCTTAAAAGCTGTATGGACTGCCCGATTGGCAGCGAGATCGTGCTACTTCTACACACTCCGAGGAAAATCATTTCGTATGCATCAAATCTTCAGTTCGCCATGTGTTTTCGAGTCTTTACATGTGGAAAGCTCAAATCGATGAACTGGCAAGGCTTATCTTCTGGCAGAAGAAAGATATGTTGTCACTTTCTACAGAGCTGTGGAAAGGTTGAACATCGATCTAGATCCTTGACCAATTGGGGCTTGTACAGAATGTTGTACATACAGAGTCTAATGCATGCGCACCTTTCTTCCCTTTTGCTAAGGGGAATACATCAGCTCCTTGGCATAAAAGAAGAACCGGAAAAAGCAAATTCTCGTACGTTCAACTTAGCAATTTGCCGTATATATCATCAATATCCGCTTGATGAAGTCGATAGTCGGTACTGTTGTGTTTCAGTTAACCTTTTGGAATGCGCCCAGTTTGGAAAGCTGAAGCTTCTTCCTCTTTTTAAAAGAAAGATGAAAGAACGGACCAACCGTGGTCGAAACTAATTGTACTTCATACAACTTTTTTTCAAATTCCAAGAATCTTAGAATTTGATAAAAGCACAGGCGAGAAAACCTCATCACAGAGACAGACAGACAGTGCTAGGCCGGAAGGCAGCCTGCGGTGAAAAAAGAACTATCGCCAGACCGATCCCCTGACATGGAAATCAATGGCATCGAAGAGTTCAAACAGATCACCAAACACGAGCAATCAAAGGAATCAAATTACCGTCAAATGATCCTACGCCAAGGCGCGCACTCTCCATGTACGTACTGCACCTTAAAAAGCAGTCATACACTCGTAGAAGCAACGTGGCCTCGTTAAAATGAAAACAGAAACAAAAACAGATGAGGACGCCCAGCGTCGGATTTGCCTAGCTACACGGATTTTTGATTCTTACTTTAGAACCAGAACGCCTTGAAATCCGCTTGTGAAAAGCTAGGATGACGAATGGATCGGAAGAAGTGGATAAAATTCCTTCGGCCAATGAGCACTGCCAGCAGACGGCAATTGGCATGACAGAGATTGCCAGGGATTACATATTCGCAGGCACCATTACAGCAGCACGAGTTAAGCCACAAGTTCAATCATGGCAGAGCTAGACTGCCTGCCTGCCTGCCTGCCATGGATTGCGCGCCTGCCAGCAACTGCTGCACACCTTCGCATTCACCATAGCTTGACCGGCTGACCGCGGTTGGACTTGGGAGCTTCAATTCAATGCCACTGAAAACACTGCTGCGAGGAGGATAACTTTTGCAATGTACGTAACTTTTCAGAGATTCTTGGAAGTAGCCCAACTCCTGCCTTTCCATGGCCCCGAAAGGTCCAGGAGCAGGTCATGCTGACTTGGCGTGCTGACATGGCCTCCGATTTTCTGACGTGGCATTCGGTGTGATGACGTGGCTTCCTATGGACATCCACCTGGCACTGTTCAAAATGTAATGTAAATTTTCTGCCAAATAGGAAGATAGAAATCATGGGGATTGCAAATTTTTTTGGTAATTTTATGTTTTGAATTGAACTTACTATGAGTTTTGGGAGCTAAAAGTTGGCCTAAACCAATACCCAACATGTAGACTCTTCCAATTCTGATCATTCAAGAAGACAAGAACTACTTTGCCGCTCACTATCTCCTACTTTCTTGTTCACTATTTTGGAACATGTGTCATTGTGTCATGATCTTATTATTCTCAACCTGAAAAGGAGAAAAAAAAACATTTCAAGTTTTGGGGGAAAATTTGTTCTAGCCTTGGTTGGAAATAGATGCCCCCTACAAGCTAGATATAGATCCATGGGTGGAAATGGGTGGTTCTACCATATAGAATGGGTTCCATATACTACAAGAAAATGGACACATATGCAACTGCAAAAGAATGGCTTCTTGTCTGAAATGACTAAAGAATGATTGTTACTCCCCTATTGCACCAGAGGGGCTTGCTCTACAACATGTGAGTCATTCTGCAGTTGTTGGCTTGACTTGGAGATGAGGAATTCACGATGTCGAACCTTCATTTGTTGGTTTTCATTTATAGTGTTGTTAAACTTCCAACGTGACTAAATCGATGTCATTTATGATGACTGCGCTTCACTCTAGGACAACTACATAATGACTTCCGCATCATTGCTTTGTACAAAAGACTTCTATTTTTTCTTTAATTTTTGGTTATCTTTTTCTTTGCTTTTTCAATGTTATTTTTTTTAATTAATTTTTTTTCTTGTTCTCCTTATAAATCTTTTATCTCTTTTTTATTTTTGACTTCTTCATTATTTTATCTATTTTATTACTTAATTTTTTTTAACTTTAAAAAATATATATATATTTCTATTTTTTTCATTTTCTTTTCATTTTTTTTGTTCTCTCTTTTATTTTTCATTTCTTCAAATCTTTTTTAACCTTTCCAATTTTTCTACTCCTTGTTTATTTTTTTCATTTTCTTTTAAAGCTTTTTTTTCAACAAAAGACTTTTATTGTCTTTTTCTTTGAAATCATGCATTCCTAGTGGCATTTTTCTTGTTGGTGTATGTTGTTTTCTTCTTTAGAGTCTAGTGTATGATTTATTTAAATTCCTATTGATATGCCAACAATGATTTCTAGAAATTTGCGTCATTGTCATTACACTACTTCTGAAGTACTTCATATAATTCACATTTGAATCACTAGGGATCCAAACAAACATATACTAAGGTATTTATATGAATCTGACAACAATTGTTAAGTCACATTTCTCCTTTACGTAGATGACAATGTTGCCTCTCCGAAGTCACTATAGAATGATTTCTTGTGACTACTCAAAAGTCTTAGACTATTGTACACCTATTGTACTATTGCAATCATTGTCATACTTTCCTTATATGAAATGAGGAGACCTAGAACAATTACATATGTCTATGTTATAGAAAAGTCTAATAGGTGACTCTAGTATCCTTTGTGTGCCAATTTTTACCAATCTCTTTAACAAATTTGTCTATAAATTTTGATTTGAGATTTGAAATCTAAAATGAATTTTTAAAGATGAAAGTAAGATTGATTTTCCAACTTCATTTAGTTTAAAGTTTTTGAAAAAAGATAACCTACTATGCCTAAATGAGGTTTGAAATATTACTAGTGACACACTATTAATTTTTGCATTTTACATATCCCACATGGTTTGTCGTGCCTCCTACCACCCTACTTGTATAAATGGCTTGTTATTTCATCTCTTCGTATTCACACACTAAGTGGCTTTGGAAGTTGTGCAAAACATTTGCTAAATATGGTGTATGGTGTATTACATGTGGTATATGGCATATTATTTATGGCGTATTGTGTATGGTGTATTATTTATGGCATATTGTATATGGTATATTGTTGTGGAATTTTGAATACATAATGACTATGTTCTACGCAATTATTATTGTATTCCTTTTAGCACACATCCCCACAATTTGAAAATGATAGGAAAATGACTTTACATATCTTTGGAAAGTGACCTGATTTCTAAATCCACATCACCTCAAAATGACTACAAAGTGAGTTGCCAGTTGCCACATGTCAGTCCATTTAAACTGCACAAAGATTCCATTACAACTTCTAAATGACTAAATAATGACTTTCGACGTGGCCGTCCACGTCATATGTAGCATGGGTCTATTATAACTTCAAAATGACTTCCAAATAACTGGCCGCATGGATGTCCACGTTGGATGCAAAGGGTCATCCACGTTGGATGCAAAGGGCTAGCACTTTCTACATGGCAGTTGAGGAGCCATTTCCTTAACCTAAACTTTTTATCTCACTTGAATAAAAATAGTTAGTCACCCACTTATACATCCAAGGCCCTTCATTGTTGGTGACAATAAAAACTGCAGTTATTTATAAACAACTTGTTCCTATGACTCTGGGGCCCTAAAGTCATTTTGAAGTTATATTTTGAAGTCATATATGTGGTCATTTTTTTTTGTAGTGATACAACTTAGAGAGAGCATAAGTTTATAGGAATAATGTTCTTTCAAAAAATGAAGTGGACTAATTTCATTAGTTCAGAGCAAAAATGGTTCCTTGTTTTGAGCTTAAATTTTTAGTTTTTATAAATAGTATTTTGAAGACCTTTCAACCAAAAGAATATGCATGTTTTTTGTAGGAGTTCATCCATCTAAACAAAATTAGACTTCTTGAACAATGATTTCAATTTTTTAGAAAAGAATCTCTATTTTTAAGTTATTTATAGAAGACATGTATGTGATGTCATGTTTGAAAAATGAATGTAAAATTTTACTCATGAATAGTTGTAGAATGTAAGCTACATACAAAGTGAAGGATGTCAAAGTTTGACAATATGGTCATGGACTTGTCTTTTCCAAGGTTGATTGTCACTTAATAGAACAAAATTATACAATTTTAAACTAAAACTTTATACATTGCACAATATGCCAGTGTAAAGTAATAGAAACTTTACTTCAATAGGTTTGGATTTTTTGAAAGATGCATGTACATGACACATTAAGGCTTATACAAATTTAGACATGGAAGTTACTGAATTTACAAAGAAAATCTTCCAAGTTCCCAAACTATGAATCTTTCTTTTGAAAATTTATGATTTTGATTTTATCAACAAATATAAAACTGAAACCTAATTATAATCATGAATCTATTTAGTATCTACCCACCTCAACTTAAATGAACGGTTTTAAGTAGTTTACATTTAAAAATAAATAAAGTTTCAAGAAGGTCGCAAGTTCTCTACATGTTCCCAAAGTTGGGAATTTTGTTATGGTTAAATATCTAGAACATAAGTAGGATACTGATATGGCATCATGGCATGGACACTATCACATCAGATAATATTATATTTTTAATGATTTAATTTTTAATATTTAATTTTAAAAAACATTTTTAAATTTTTAATATTTTGACCAGCAGTGCATTGATTCACAACTTTAGGAACAATCCTAAAATAGCCTCGCGTGGCTTCATTTTTCTTCTATGTCTACTTCAAGCACCCTAATGTAGTTGCATTAGAAAAGGAAACAACACTCTAGTCCTTTAAGCCTTTTATTCCTAAAATCCTATGACTAAACTAGCCTAAAATGTGCCCAAAACTACTATTTTCTATTGCATTGAGAAAAAATGGAATGCAAAGTTGTTTTTTGGAAATTTAACCATACTAAATTATATTACACTACTTTGAAAATGCATAGAATTCTTTTTGGAAAGTTTAACCATGTAGATTGCATCATCCTAGCTATCAAAATAATGAAACAAGTTTCTTTCAATTCTTCCAATTCACAAGGTTTCATCTTTCAATTTTTTTTTATAGAAAATCAAGTATGTCTAAAAACTTATAATGAAAGAAATAATTTGGAAACAAGTTTTGAATATATATATTTAAAAAATCAACAAAAAATACTTCACATTCATTCTTGCAAAAAATATTTAATAGAAGGAGGTACAAAATGTGAAGAACCACTAAATCATTAATACCTTACATATAGATTTGACAAATGTCAATTTCAATAGTAAATGTTCTTTTAAATAATTAACACCTCAATATTTGATTATCTTTCAAAAATATTTAAAATTGAATTCAAAAATGAATTTCTAACTTTATTTTTGAAAAAAAACTCCATTACAACCCATAAAATAAAATTCTTCATAACTTTCATTTCATTCATTTTAATAAATGATTAAAAGCTTTCCATATACATTTAAATATATAGAACCACATCCAATTCTATTTGGTTTGAAAAGGTGAATTTTATAAGTTGCCTACATTGCCTCTACTTCAAAAGAAATTTTTAACTGGAATGTTTTGGAGTATAACTTTTGATTGCTATGTCAAAATGCTACAAAAATTGAAGGACCCAAAGATGGTAGAAAATTACATCTTTACATAAAATTTCATCAGAATTGGACAAAATTTGCATCCGTGGTAGCTTGTCTAAAATTGAGAAATTGGATTAAATTCCAATTTCGGCCTTTAGGAGTTAAGTCCCTTAATGTTCCAAAGTTCATATTTGGGATGATATGTGCAGTACTTGAAGAAGAAGATTACTACGCTACATAACTTTGTGTTCATCCAAAGTAAGAATAAATATAACCTAGCAATACTACTCATTAAATTATATATATATTTTTTATTTTTTTTTATTTTTTATTTTTTATTTTTTTTATTTTTTTAAAATTCTATGAAATCTTTATTGATTTTTTTTTTAATTGAATTTGTAAAAAAAAATTCTATGTATAATTGGTTTATGTATAGAAGACTTACAAAGCAATAATATATAATTGCATTCCAACTATAAATTAAGCATCAATGAAACTAATGTAATGTGAGACTTGTAACCACTTCTTTGCATGACTTTGTTGAATGCTAAAATTAGTGGTTTAAAACCTTTTTGACTTAAATTGATAACATTCTAAATAGAACATGTCATTTATGATTCCATTGGAAAAATTTAAGAATAATTTGGATGAAAATGATGATATTATTGAATTAACTTTTTTATTAATTTTTTTAATAAAGGCTCCATTAAAGATCTTTGAGTGTCTATGTTCACTTCTATTAGCTATGCTTACCTGTTATGTTCGTTTTTTGTTCTTAGGAACCTCATTTTGTAATCTTAGACAAATTTGATATCAATAATACATACGTTCAAAAATATAGATAAAAAGGCCAAATTTTAAAACAAGATTTGGGCATTAATTCCTAAAATATGTCTATTGTTTTTGAGCTCAAAAAACACAAATAGCAGATATTGATGATAAGTTGGATTGGACAAAATTTTATTTATAGAAATGATCAAAATATAAATACTTATTTCAGTTAATAAAATAATTTTAAATATAAAACTTAGGAACAAGCCAATATGAACTAATGTCTATTTGATCAAGATCTTGGCCAAAAATTAAAAAAAATTGGAACACAATTTTGACATCATAAACAAGAACTAAATATTTTGACTTTCAAAAGTTGATAGAATATATGTAAAATGTTTATAGAATTGCAATGGATTATTGCATTCTACATTGACCATAGGAAAAGCCCCATTGATCTAGAGCCCATTAGAAATTTATACCCCGGTCTTTCTCATTGGGAGGATGACAAGGAATTTGTTGCATGGCTTTAGAAACACCTCAAGGACCATAAGTCTCCTGGGGCCCAAGCCATCAATGTTATCACCACCACAAATAAGGTAGATGAACAATTAGATTTCTATTTTAGTTTTGCAACATTGTTAGATGAGGTTGAATATGACGTCATATACAACTTCAAGGTAGATGGCAGTTTGGAAGGATTGTTAAATGAAGAAGATATTCTCCTTTCATTTTTTAATTTTTGTAAAATGTGCAGGAATTTGAAGGTGAGGAGTGACCCACCAATACATCTACAAGTACTGTTGTCAAGTAAAAAGAGTTTTGCTTCAGAAAATCACGGGGATCATGGTTACAACCAGGAATGGCTTAGAAGCAAAAGAAGTTGTAGTTGTGTAAAAGCTTGAATCTTGTTTTTGTTAAAGTTTGAATCTTCAAATCTTCTACAATACCTTGGATCTGCTCCCTCTTGCCCTATCATGTGTGGGTTTTAGGTTGGTTCACGGGTCAAGATAGGGATAAGAAACCACGGGATACGAGATAGGAAGAACCGACGGCATACCACGAGATACCGTTAATGAAAATGGATCCTAAACTTTCAAATTTACGGTTTGCTAGTCATCAATCCAACCTCACCGTGAAAACAAAGAAAGTCTCAACCATGGGGGTGAAGAACCCCACTTCGTCGCCACAAAACAAAACAAGGCTAAGAAATGGCTTAACTCACACCGCCCGCAACAACAAAAATATACAAGGAAAGACAAAGCCACAAACCACAACACACAAGTCTTCAATGTTTCCTCCAATTTCAACTTTTTGTCTGAACTTTGATTAGATGCCACCATTGCTTAGAGAGTTAAAATCAGACCAGTGATAGCTTTTAGGAAATCTAAAATAATTTTCTATTCTTTTTTTAAAATTTCAAATGATTTTAATTTTTTGTCCAAGTTTTATAGCCACTCAAAGTTTTGGCCTCTAAAATTGAGGGCAATATACCTATCTTTACTTTGTCACTCATAACTCACTCATACAAACTTCAAATTGAATGAGTGATAGCTTCATGGAAAGCTAAACCAATTTCCTACATTGTCTCAAAATCTCATTGCAAACTAAAGACTTTTCCGTCTTTTATGGTTGGTCGAAGTCTATATCCCTTCACATAGGAGGCAACAAACCTCCCTCCACTCAAACTAGCACAAATCCTGATTCACAACTTCAAATCAAGCAAAAAAAGACTTTTTGGAAACACAACATCATAATGCACAACTCCTCTAATTTTCATTACAAAATTTTCAAAATATAGTACACTATGCCTCCTCAAACATTTGGGCCTTCTAAACCAACAACAAGGAGGAAGATGAATAGTATTTTCTGTATTCTATACCTTATCTTTCACTTCAACTACACAAGTCAAGTGGACTTCAATCATACTTTGACTAAAAGGCTACACTACCACCTACTAGTCATTAAATTTGACCATACAACTAAATTCATCTACTTACTAAAAAGGTAAATCATCCCAAAATCACTAGAAGTCAATTATTTCAATATTTTCCTTCTGTGACTTTGAACATACAAAATAAAATACGTAAATTACTTTGCATGTCTATTAGATGTAACAAACCAAAGTAAAACAAAAGTATCATTCCATCTATAGAAACTTGAGAATGTGTTTTACAGTGGTTGCAACGTACTTTGTACGATCTGTCTTAGTTAAAGGATTGACCGGCCCCTCTAACCAATGTTGGTGGCCATGACTCCCTCTTATAAGCCTGACCATACAATAGTATTGATCGTCGTTTAGACCTTCAAAACACCCTTCAAATGTCACTTCTCAACTGTCGGGCTCAACACATTCAACCTGCAACAAGATCATCAATGCTCAAGCATTATGTTGAAGGTTCTTGTGCCATCATTGCTCAACACGAGGTTGTTTTGGTGTTCGAGAAGGCCCAACTTCATCTTAACCCCTAAAGGCCCAAGGCCTTTTTTCTACCAAAAAACACTCAAAACTGCCATTTCTATAGCAAAGAGTCAAAAAATTTGAAAAATGTTTTTTTTGCACATCTAATTGTAGGATCTTACACCTAACTGGTATAAGAATGTGTGGAGTTGTTTCTAGAATTTTTGACCGCTCAGATTGCAAGGTATTTGCATTTAAAGTGAAAAAAACAAGTTTTTCAGCACATTGTGGAACTAGATTTTTTTGACTTCAAACAATTTTAACTGAAATTTTTTGCACTACAACATTTTGAGCTTTTAATCTTTATAGTAGAGAATTGAGTTGAGAATCTAGGAATTTTTTTTTATTTTAATTAACTATCATTCTTAAAAAAATTGTTAAATAAAAGTAGATACAAGATAGAAGGAAAATCTAAAATATTCATATATTTTATATGGAATTAAAATGCATTGATCCCAATAGCAGGATTGTTTTAGCAAGTAAACTAAACCACAAAAAAAAAAAAATTAAAATTTTTGAAAAATTGCATTAAAAAATGAACCCTAGAAGTTATTGTTTTCAAGAAGATGTTCTAACTGCCTGAAAACAAGAATGTCCATAACTTTCTCATAACAAATCCAAATGAAATGAATAAAAGCTTTCCGGATAGAAAAAATATATTCTATGAGCAAAAAAAAAAATTTAATTCAAGTTTTTGAATATTTTCTTTTGCTGCCCAAGCTACTCCCCGTCCTCTATTTTGAACTTATTTGGTTATAATTGTTGTTCCTAGGCACAGATTGTGAAAAAAATTATATTCTCACAAAGCTGATAAGTTTTTCTATCTTCAAAAATGTTTCAAAAAATCATGACAAAAATTCAGCCCATAGGTACTTGCCCAAAATTCCATTTGTCCTCCAAAAGGACAATGGTCTTTTAGGGGTTTAGGGTGCTCATGCAATAGTACAAGACTCAACGGCAAAAGAGGTTGATCCGGCAATTATGACAAAGAGAACTCATCATTTTGAGACTAAAAAAACCCCTCTAGTCTGACATACTAAAATCTAAAGTAAAAAATAAAGAAAATTACATCAAATTGATGAAGATCTCAAATGGATGCTTCTTCTTAAATAGATGGACCATGCCATAATGAGAAGGCGTCACCTTGAAGCTACTAAAATGGTGTCATCATTCTTTCTACAATCTTATAATCAAACCTATCAAAATAATATATTAATATATATTTGGATATATGTTTTTACACCATATACGTATTTACAGTGTGACACCGTGAGATTGGAACCATGGGCCTATTGATTCAATGCACATTTCTACTAAGGATTGGTAAGATGTCTTTAGAAAGTATAGAACCACGCCCAATAAAGGTGGGTTCTCAAATTGTCCAAGAAGAAATGGCACAATATCATGACCTTGTGATGGTATACCGAGACATTTTTGT
Source organism: Antitrichia curtipendula (assembly GCA_951230915.1). NCBI lineage: Eukaryota > Viridiplantae > Streptophyta > Bryopsida > Hypnales > Leucodontaceae > Antitrichia > Antitrichia curtipendula. The sequence goes on along the minus strand of OX579639.1, from coordinate 22,097,447 downwards.
TTGGTCTTATAAAGACTTGAAAGACATAATTCTAGAGATTGTTCAACATACCATTCCCCTCCTTTCTAACACTAAACGAGTGTGCCCCCAAGAGTTGGATGAATTCACACCTTCAACTTATAGTTGGGGTGAAATTAAAAAAACTTCTAAAGGCCGGATTTATAAATAGAAATTACCAATTGAATCTTTTCTATGGTTCTTGTAAAAAAGAAGATCAAGAAATTGAAAGTGTGCATAGACTATTGGTGCCTTAACAAGTTCACTCAAAAAGACATATTTTCCATACTATTTGTGTTCAAAATATTGGATGAATAGTCCACGGAAGAATTACAGACGTTCTTGAATGGATATTCTAGCAACAACCAAATGTCCACATTTTTCAATGATTGGCATAAAACCACTTTTACTATCGCATATCACTATACATTCAAGTTTTTGGTGTTGCCTTTTTGGGTTGTGTAATAGACCCTTGTCATTTCAGTGAAAGATAACATTCATTTTTTCTAACCTATGACATAGGTCAATGTCCATATTCGTCAACAATTTTAGTACCTAATTATTAAAGACAGATCAATTAGTCATGGTTTGGGAGTACTTTATACATTGCGAGAAGAATGACTTTTTGTTGAACTTGACTAAGTGTACTTTGTGGTAGAGAGACAAATATTGTTGGAGTATGTAGTATTAAATGTTCACAAAGAAAAAACAAAACAAGAAGTAGAGGTTATTATTAACCTTGAGCCCCCATGCTAAAAGGCATTCAAAGTGCCTTAGAACATTTTGGGTGGTACTTTGATGTTATAGAGGATTATGCATCTTTGGCCCGTCTCCTAATGAAACTTCTAAAGAAAGTTATTGTTTTCTATGGACTCACGAGTGCTAAAAGGGCTTGGATGCTCTCAAGGCCAAATTGACTTTATTTCAACATATTGGATTGCAAAAAACGTCCCACATGTATTGTGATGCTTTGGCGGTGGACGTTGGTGAGACATTATGCCAAGTGTTTGATCTTGTGAGCAAAGATTGCTCCAATGTTGTTGCTAGCCAAAAATGGAGGAAAAAAATAATATTTGAAAAATATTACAAAAACGCACTTTGAGTCCTTGATCCTTGGAACTATAGTTATATTATAAGATGACATGAAACTTGAATTTCTAAGCAAATTTGAAGCCATTTGGTTGGCACCTTATTGGATAATGGAATCCTGCCCAAACAACAATGTGCAATTAGCTACAATAGATGGGATTATTTTCCCACCCATACAAATTGTAACAAATGCAAGGATTACCAAGTGTGATTGTATAAGCCCAAATAGAAAGGCATTTTGCCATATGCTTGAAGACTCCTGGTCCATTGCATTCTCATGATTGGCCTATAGCTAGCCCATTCATATAAACGACCACATTGACTCACAACATAGAATGTGGAATATGTAAACAAATTGGATCAAATTGCAAATTGAGAAGTATTAGTAAGAAATTTAATACACAACTATGAAATATTGAGTTTTTTGTTAGATAGCAATGGAAACTTTAGGATATTGGTGTGAAATTTAGAAAATTCAATTAGAAGAGATTGAATGAAAAAATTGTAGGAAGAAAATTGGGGCTTTGAATGCAGATGACTTTAAGTAAAATTTGAAAAAGTAAGCAAATTAGGCAAATGACAAAAATGGGGAGAAATTGAAAATACAAAAGTACTAGTAGGAGATGACATTAGAAATAAATTGAAAACCAAAAAAATATAAAATATAAAAAACATAAAAAATCATAAGTAAATTTAAACTAATATTAGGACACTAGTATAATAGTAGGCATGTTAAAATTGGGGGGGAAACAACAAGATAATGCATTTACAATAATTTAGCTCATTTTTCAGTAAATTTGTGTGTTAACAATAATTTAGTGTAGGGATGAAATTAGAAATGAAGATTATTCCATTAATGGAATTTTAAACAAAAAAATTAGAGCTTGGAGTTCTTCTCTCTTCTCAATCTTTGTTTTTTAGATGTGTATGTGTTTTGATTTAGGTTTGGGTAGGAGAGGGAATCTTTTGAGTTCTTGAGAGAATTATGGTGATATGGAGAAAGATGGTACAACAAATTTGTCAAGTAGATATTACATTTGTAAAGGAAACCATAGAAGAAAGGTTTAGAAAGTTCCTTGAGTCTAGATGGGGGTGTTTCCCTTCTATCCAAACTTTTTCAACCATATAGTTGTAGGCCAAATTTTCTTCTATGTAGATTCTAATAGGAAAACAATTGGATATTGAAAATTGGAGTTGTAGATTGGACTGTAAGCTCTTTAGAAGGCTAAGACTTGTTTCATTTTGAGCAAATATGAAGCCGTGGCACCCAATGAGTGAGGAAAGGTTGAATACCAAAGATACCAAGAACAACAACTTTGGCGGCTCATAACTTTTAGTATAGCAAGTATTGGAAGTTGAGTTTGGAAAGATGGTGTCTCATCAATTTAGGATTTTAAATAAAATAAGTTTTTTTGAAGGTAACCTTAGACAAGAAGGTGGAAACCAATTCAGCATCGAGTGGTCAGTTGCCTTTAGGATTTAGGATGAATTTTATATGCCAACTTTAGAAAACAAGATTGGACAGACCATAAGGAATTAGGAGCTAAGTTTTGGAGGAAATGGAATTTCACTATGTCAAACTTCTAAAAAGACCAAGCTTGCTTGAAGAAGACCCTAAATAAGGCAATGTGGAGACAATTTGAGCATTAAGAGGTTAGATGCCCTTAAGATTTAGGGCAAATTATAGACACCAATTTCAAAGGATGAGAGCAGAGAAACTATAAGGATTTAGGAATTGAGTTTTAGAGGGATAGTATTTCATTAAGTCGTGCTTTCAAAGAAATCAAGCTTACTTAAAGACCTTGGATGAGGTAGTGACAACCATTTGAGTACCAAGAGGTGAATTGTCATGGACAATGCAAGGGGATGACAAAATGAACACAAAAATTGTTCAACAATGAAACCATAGCAAGATTCTTCCTTAAGATAAATACATTTAATTAGGATGTATGTATAACATAGAATTCTTTCATAGCACAAAAAAAAGTGACAAGTGACTTAGTTAGTAAGAAATTCTAAAGAAAAGAATTGTGTTTCCATTAATTAGGGATTAAAGTGTATGAAGTAGAATCTTTAGTGCTTGCATGATACAAATTGTATGTGATTGTCCATTTGAATGGGTTGCACATTCATGAATTAATAAGGTTGGTGTGCAAATTAAATGGTTGAAAAAACTTAAGAATACTTTGGGATGAAGCCTTGGACTTAGGTCAAGTTGAAGTGCAAAAATTGAAGTAAACGACATGTTTGAATTTGAGTGTTTTGAATAAAAGAAGGTATATTGTAAGTAATTTGGGTGTATGTGTGTGTCAATTTCATCCATTTATGTGTGCTAATTGCAATTTTGATGGAGCTTTTGACATGGGATGTTGCCTTAACCTATTTGAGTATATATTAGATGATTGCGAGGTGTTAAGAAGTGTTTTTTAGTGATGGTAAGTGCATTGCCCTTATTTTGCCTTAGGATTTGGGGGGCAATTTAGAGTATTGTTGAGGTAGGAGTCCATTGCTTGGAAGCACATTAAGGTCACCACTCCCCACTAGCCCAACTTCATAGGGACTTTCAGCCCTAACCAATAGAAAAATTCATAACAAGAAGAAAAGGCTTCACAACTATAAGTCCCCCTAATGTGTATGGCATAGTAGCAGGTCTACTAAATAATCACGATGACAATTGTAATAATAATACTCCCTTGTTCCAAAATGATCTTCCAATTTCCCTTAATTTTATTACAGTAAGCTTTACACTACATGTAGATGGGTTTAGATCCTAATTGGATTATCTAAACTAATAGTAAAGTTCGTTCTAAGGGAGATCTTTCTAATAGGATTACTTCTACAACGACACTAAAACAACTAAATAGGGAATAAAATACTCAAGAAAGGCATACCTCCAACTAGTATTAATTAAATTCCTCACGATATTTCAATTAATTATTGGATTTATTTCACTCCACTCTTAAAACCACCAAGGAAAAGTGATCTCCCAAATTGTTCTTGATCTTTAATCTTCAAGTTGAATTCTTTCGTCTTTTTCAAATTGGACTTGATTAGCACTGGTTCAGCCTTGAACTTCTAACTTGGTTTACGGCAGCTCCAGCTTTACTCCAATTAGGACATGTCACTTCTCAGTGATCCTTTGCTCCAACTTGGATAACAAACAAATCTTCCGATTTATACGCTGTATGTCTTTCACATACATCCTCCTGATGGGACTTCTTAATGGACAAAATCTACAGCCCTCCTTCACCTATTTGGTATTTAAATTTGCTCTCATTTTGCTCCATTACTCAGACATATTACTTCCTTTTGCTTCGCTTCACAAATAGGCTTGCTGGCTTACAACAATTAATTCCGATTTGAAATTATCATAACTGCTCCCAAATCTCTCTAAACTCCAAATTAGACTTTTCTCATATTAACGAAAATCAACCAACCAATTAGGCAATTGATACAGAAATTCAATTCCAACCATAAATCATTCACTTAACACCAACTTGGCAAAACCAGCAATATGACTGAAAGACTAAACTGAACACATACACACATGCCAAACATACATGGAACACCAATTCGTTTTAATCAACTTTTATTTAGCCGAATTGGTGACATATCACTGTTCCACAAAAAATAATATTGTTTGTAAACTAGCTGACTTGCTCCAGTTTGCTTTTCCGCAATCAGCTCTTCACTCCAACTTGGACAGTAAAATTTTCACTTCCCATTAACTCTCTATTCCAAAAAATCTCAACCATAACACCATCCTATTAGGCCAGCATCACTATGCACAAATCCTAATAGGAATTAATCTTCACACACAACCATCTCCACGACCTCAGACACACCGATTTGGAATTAAAACTCTTCTGCTCCATCACTCAGTATTCTCCAAATCAGGCCTTCACTGCAACCACTTGCTTGACCAATTCGGACACACTCCGAATTATAGAAACAGAACCACAAAATCAGAAACACACGGACCGATTAGGATCCTCTCCTTCTTCTCTCCACAAGAGCACCAGAACTGTCTTTCACCTGCAACTTCCGAATAGGACTTACACAGACACAATCCAATCCTGGATCACAGACACAATTTCCAACTTGGAAACACACAAGTCATACCCGACTTGACAATCATACAAACAACAAAACATCCATCAAACAAAAATCAAATACACAACAGAAATTGGCTGGGACTCGCAGCGGACACATTCAACACTAGGTACCTCCCTAATTGGAAAACTCCGCCTTAAAACTCCGAATCAAGCGGTTTCCTAATCAACTTGGTAATCTTCCTCCTTCACAAATTGCCGAATAGGGACCTCAAACAATAACCGCACAACAAACACAACATAACTCCCGAATTGGCACTCTCCCATTACACAACCAACTCGGAGTAAATATAACCCTAACTGCTGACTACAAACAAAAACCCAAATTGGAAAATGACCGCACTCCAAATCAGTAATACCAAGACAATCTCAACTAGAAATAACACACACAACATTCTGAATGGAATCACCACCTTGTTCAATTTGGATTCATGATTCCTACTTAGGCTGATTTCCACCAGCAGCTCCTGCTTGACTGCTCCCATTGGTAATGAACACAAAAAATTGACTTCCCAAATTGACTTATAAACATTCAAAATCACCAATTTGGAACAAAAATTAAGAAAAACACAACACAATTCACACAAAAACCATCATCAAAATTGCAAAAACATAGCCTAATAGATCATTTACACTACACTTTGAAAACAACTCCAAAACTAAAAGTTTAAGGATGATAGGAGTGTATCAAACCCTGCTTACACCTCAAAATGAATTGAAATAATGCTAATTTCAACCTAATGTCTTAAATAATTTGTCCAAATAGAAGATCATTTTGATACAAAGGGAGTATGATATTAATAGTAGAATGTGATGTCCTCACTCTACTGGCTTAATGTTGGGGCCTTGTTGAAGAGACATGTTTAAAATTGTAGATATTATTGCACATTGTCTAAAATAATTGCATCTAAAATTGTCAAAGAAAGCATTCAAGTTCAATTCCCATCATTTCTTTGTTTGAATTTTTTATGAATCTTGTAGACAATTCGAAAGGAGATTTCATGTTTTCTTTGGAGAATTTATGAGAAAACTATAAATATTAAAAGTGATCAAAACAAGTGTATCCAAAATTGACCCTAAGCTCTTATATTTAGAGGACTTAAATTTTAGATGAGAATCTAGATAGGAAGATTTTGCAAACCTGTCATAATTAAGGGCAATTATATTATCCCCATGACAATGGTTTTGGACATTTTCATCATAACATTTTTGAATGGGATGTTGTTCTACAACGTGTATATACATATAGAGTGTCATTAGATGTGGGCAAGCTTAAATTCTAAATCTATAATAGTGTCCAGAGCCACAATTCATAGGAAGGAAAGGACACAAAATTCTAAAACTAAAGTATTTCTTGATAACCCCTAAATATAGTATGTTTTTAAAACATCAAATTGAAGGCATGACATCATTCATAAAATAAATTAGCCAAGGGTGTCATGGAGTCCATCCAATAAAATATGATTTAAGCAAATAGAAGATTGTTACTACATGTGGCATATCTTTCGTGTGATGAGATAACTCAAGTCTTTTCAAGCTCTCAGCCTTTCATTTATTTTATTTTTCTTAGTTTTTTTCTTAGTTTCTAATATAAGCTTGACGGAAAAAAAAAAGACTATTAACCCCTAAAGTCCCAAGGCCTTTTCCCATCAAAAACCACTCAAAATTGCCATTTCTATTGCAAAGAGCAAAAAACTTGAGAAATTGTTACTTTTTTCCATATCTACCACAGAATTGTGTAATAGACTAGTATAAGAATGCATGGAAGAGATTTAAAAAACTTTGATAATGTAGATTGCAAGACATTTGCATTTAAAGTGAAGAAAACTAGTTTTTTTCAAGAAGATGCTTAGATTGCCTGAAAAACAAGATTGTTTATAACTTTCTCATTATTAGTCTAAATAGAATGATTCAAAGCTTTAGATGTAGACAAATATGTAATATTTATTAAAAATTTATAAATCATAAAAAATCATTTTTTTGTGATTTTTCTTCAGCTGCCCCTTAAATTGTTTTTTTACTTAGAGTGGCATAACTTTTGCTCTCAGGCACTGATTGAAATAAAAATTATATTTCCACAAAACTAATCTAATTTCCCATCTTCAAAAGAAGTTTAAAAAAATAATGTCAAAAACTGAGATCACACAAGCCTCCCCAGAATCCCAAGAGTCACCCATAAAGACTTTGGGACTTTAGGTGTTAATATTCAAAATATTGGGATGAGATTTTTCCTTTTGGAATGAATTTATACAAATTTAAATGAATAAATTGGTTTGCATCCATATATAATGTAATTTTTCATCCATGGCATGGATGTAAACACCTTCATCACTTTAATTAGGATTGCTTTCAGAACTGCCCAAAATAAATGAAATAACCAATCCCTGGATACCATGTCAGACAGAGGTACTACAAAATCCATTATCCATAGGAATGTTGTGACTTATGACCGATATTTTTAACAGAGAATGTTATCCCTGCCGTGCTGCTGTAATACAGTACCTTGCAATGACAGAAACCCTTTTCAAAATAATATGACGGTGCATGACCGGTACCAGTGTTTTTTTTTTCATTCTTGTGTGGGTGCTACTTTTTCTCCAGAGAGTAAGTGCAGGCAGGCCATGTGGCTTCTTTTTTTTTTTTTTTGGCATTTTGTTCATAAAATGACTGGCTTCAGAGTAAATTTTTTTTTTTTGAATTTAACGACTCTGGCTTTTTTTTTTATTTGTAGATCGCAAGAGGTGGCGACTATAAATTTTCTTTTGGTGGAGGTTGGGCTCCTACAAGTGTGGATATAGATTTTGTCTGGCTACACTTTTCAAGTTGCAGGAAAACTTTGAAGACATTTCAGCGATACTATGCAAAATTTTGAAGACATATTAATGATAGTATGGAAGCATCAAACATAAAAATGGCTTTTTCATTGAAATTGAAGATAAAACACATTTTTTGAAGAAAAAAATTTCATAGTAACAAGTACAAGATCAAGAATTCCCTTCCACTCCATGAAGTATGAAAACTGTACCTGCAAAACAAACACAAGCACTCCGATGCTTGATTTAGTACATGTGCATGAAGTTCATCATTTCTAAACATTTGCACAATGTTAGGAACTAAAGAATCCAACATATTAATGCACAACATGTTAGAACAATGCGATTATAGAAGTGAATTATGTGCTAAACACCCGCACAGTCACACATAAAGTAGCACGCACAAAGTAGCAGATATGTTTTGCAAGTAAACCGCCCTTGAACTGTCATCACATCACCTGCAAGCAACTAAATGGAGAACTCCGATGCCTAAGTTAGAAAGGGAAGCAATGGATACTTCTACATAACCTTCCACTTGCAAAAAGAAAAAACTGAATGGTACACAAGTCCAACTGTGAATGTTTAGAACAATCCTTACCTTTGAAAGGAGAAAGACTGAAGTGAAGAAAAAGAGTAAAGTCCTTACCTTAATTGGTCGAAACAGTAAAGTCCCCGAATTCTTGGAGTTGCTGCAGATTCGTCCCCTCCCATCTTGCACAGTCTTCTAGATGTTCCAAAGTCCCTCCCTCCCGTCCTACTGCTCCTGCACTATTCATGCAGAAGTTGCCACAACAACTTCGTGATACATTGCAAATTTACAACAAGGAAAAAACTGAAAGCTTTGTTCAATGGAAAGTACTATGGACAAGAGTACAAAGTACTGTGGACAAGCCATGAATTTGCAAAATACTGAATTGCAACAAATACCGAAATGCTATGGGAAGTCTACTCACTGGACCAAACTATAGAGCTGCCCACCACAAGCTACCTTGCCCTAATTCCGCCATGAAAACAAGGTCAGGCTGTCATTGCATAGCGCTGACGTTCAGTGGCAAGGACCCACTGCTTGAAGCAGTCTTCATATGGGAAGGTCTTCAAACTGTAAACATTTTGGCAATGCATGCCGACCACCACGCCAAGGTGGTGGTCCAATCTATTACGTAGCTTGTCTTTGAGGAAATTCAAAGCTGAGAAGGTACGTTCGTCCTCCACACTCCCCAGAATGTGGATCATAGCAATTTGGGCCAATTTGATGTACTCTGCGAATTTGTTGCCTAGTGAAGTGTTGGCATCTAGAACCCTCCAAAGTTTTGTAACAGGGTTGACCAGCTGATGCGCAGGAGCATTCAGCGGTGGGAGCTCCATAGCTGCATGTGCATTAGAAATCATCGCGATCTTGAAGAGCGCTTGTTCGGACTCCAATGCAAAAGTGTCCAGCACAGGAGGCACATGTCGTCTACTGTCACCCTCCCCAACCCATTTTGGGTTACCATAAAAATCTTTGATGATGTCCAAGTGTTTGCGGAAGGTGACGTTGCAATCCCCCTGCAACCAATACTGCGGATACACAATACCGAGCGCATCCATGAGAGTGTGATCAGGGAACCTTGACGCCATCTCCTCCATCAGCTTGCGTGCAGCCTCTGCCAGGTATCACAGTAGCTTCGTTAGCAACAATCAACCTAGGCAGCTTCAAATCAATAATCAAAACCATTACACCGTGCAATTCTCAAGAGCACTCAAACAACGAAGCTCACCAGAATTCAGTCGCTGCAAGAGACACCAACAATTAATAATTGAGAAAAAGATGGTTTCATGACTGCCGACATCAACAGGGGATTCTCACTGACGTGAACAACGAAATACTAACGGAATTGAAGGCGACTGAGACTTCATGCAGAGGACTGAGCGAGACAAACTTAGTTTCTTGAGCCACAATAAACGAGGCCCAGCTGCCGCCCTATTGACTCAACATTCATCAGCAAATGGTTACCTTGGCAATCATTTTGGACGGTTGCAGCAATTGCTGCGTAGTCCTGGCGAGTGACCAGGGATCCATCATGTAAGGCGTGTAGACACTCTCCGCCCACCACAAAGCATAGAGATTCGTCAGGCAAATTCAGATTTGCCTCCCACTTCATTAGAATCTGTTCGTGTGAACACTGCAACACTTGATTGTATGCGTGGAACTCATCCTTGCGGAAGGATGTATCCGCATTCAAATACAAAGTAAACAAATTGCTCTGGCACGTTTGCAGTGCCCCGACGAAGTCACAGACGAAAGCGTCCCTTCTTTGGGCCCATTGAATGAGAGTATCCACTGATTCCAGCATGGGAAGAAGTGCCAACATACCTAGCAAGACGTATGGGTCCAGGAGCAGGGACAAATTTGCCTGCGTCACACAGAAAGTCCAGAACTATTAACTTCAGCAATTGATGTTCTTCGCAATGGATTCCGTTTGTTTCAAAAAATAAAAAATAAAAAAAATAAACTTCACTCAATGTGGACTCCCCTGTGACCCTATCAGTGCGTCAGTGGAGACCACTTGATGCGTGAAAGAACCTCGAGACCCTGTGAATGTCAGAACCTCGAGACCTTGTGAAAGTCAGAACCTTGAGACTGTGAAAGTCAGAACCTTCGAGACTGTGAATGTCAAACACAAAATTTTCATTTATTTAGCCCAAGAGATAGAAAACACCCAAGCTTTCCAAAAAACACCCAAGCTTGCACGAGTTTCCTTCTCCTCAACTACTGTTGGCAAAGTGAACAATCAATTGATGAACCCTCATTGCGTTCAGCAAGGAACCCCAGTCCCTGATTTTTTTTAATTGCAAGACTTAAAATTGAAATTGCAAAACATTCCAACTAAAAGAAATTCCAGCCACAGAGTTGGCAAGACTTCGCTAGATCATCAAAACCTCGGAGGACTTCTCAGCAGTCAGCAACGACAATCACAATGAAGACTATTTTCAAACATAACTTAAACTATTTAGTTTCAGAAAGTTTTTGGAAGTTGTGAAACCTCATGACTCCCCACAAAAAAGAACAACGAACCCCTAAACCAATCAAAAGAACAACAAACTTGACAACCAACCAACAAAGAAGCCATGGGACATACAATAACTGACAAGAATAGAAAAAGGAATCGACAAGAGATACACACCCGCGCCCTCTGGCCCCATTTTCTGTCGCTCTTGTCGGCTAGCATGGTGGCAATGACGCCCTTGTACTCTGCAAGTAGCCTCCGGATTGGCCCAAGGCAACTCATCCAACGCGTTTTCACGTTCTTTAGGAGCTTCAACCCTTTTGATTCAAGCTGCTGACAAAGGGCTCGGAACTCGGCTGCCTTCTTCGGTGAATGTGCGAAGTACGCATGCGTCGATCGAAGAACTCCCTCCACCGCATGCATAACTGTCAGTTGGGACAGTGACTGGGCCGCTAGGTTTAAGCGGTGAGCACAGCAGTGAACTCCAGTTGAGGAAGGAGCAAATTTCTCTTTTATTTGAGAAGTTACGCCAGTCTTCAAACCCTGGAAAGCGCTGACGCCATCAGCGCCAAAGGACAGGAGCTTCTGTGCAATCTCTGCGTCTGTGACACCTCCATCTGCAGTAAGAGCTCCCATGATCACAGTCGTTAGTTTGCTTGCAGTGGCACCATCTGGCTCCATTTTTTGGATCGACAAGAGCAAAGGGATGCGGCACCAATTCACAAGTACGTAACCGTGAATCGCAATCCAACTACTATTGTCACACGCGCTAGTTTCATCGGCAGATAGGGCCCAATATGCGGCACTTGACATGAGGGACTTGTTCTTCTGCTTGACAAAGTCATACAGGTGCTCTGCCATAATCCACCCTGATCCGTCAGTCCAGTGCTTTTGAGGAAGCTCGGGGACGCTGAGGAACTCGTAGAGTTCAAGTCGATCCTCAAACTCTGTCATTGGCCTGCCTCCTGATAGCAACTGAAATAACGTAGCAAATTGAACACGTTTCTTCCGCGAGTCTGCCGTGCTACACCCCTGGATTTGTTCGGCCACAGTCATGGGTCCACGAGCTGCGTAAAGTCCCATACATTTCTTGTGAACCTCCCGTTGGTTGTGCTTCGAGATAGTATCCCACTTCGGCACCATTTGGATAGGCTTCCCTCGCACCACAGAGCAAGGACGGCAACGCACCAAGTGCATCACACCATCTTCAGCCAGGACAGCCTCACTCCAGGGCTCCTTGGCCGCCCACTCAGTGTGGAACCTCCTCTGCAAATCGTAATTTTTTTTTAGTTTCGTGAATGTGCTCGCGGTAGATGCTCCTCCAGCTTGCGATGTCTTTGCTCTGCGGTCTTTGCTCTTTCTCTTGCTCCCACCACGCTTTGGAGGATTCACGAATGCATCGTCGTCGGAATCGACCATCTCATCGGCACTGAGATCCAAATCCTCCTCCGAATCGCACATCTCTTCTTCTTCGTCAGAGACCTGGACAACGGCAGGGCAAGACAGAACGATCTCCATATCCATGGATTGGGAGGTTCCCAACTCCGTGTTTGTCAATTGTGTGCCAGAGGATCCCGCACCAACACTACGACCCCCGTCAATTTCCAGCGGGCTGCGATTCAGAGAGTTTCGACTTGAAGTGAAGTAGCTGCGCATTGTTGTGGTGGATTTGGCCCTCTTCCTTGACTCCGCCTCTAGTAATCGTTTGGACGCTTGTGCCTTGCGCTCAGCGGCCTTCGCTTCTTCTTTCAAGCGTGCTAGTCGACGTTCACGCCTCTTTGCCAGCAATGTAGCATGTGTTGTTTTTGCAACACTTGCCAAACCGATATCAGCTGGAGTGTAAGGGGAGTCCGCCATGTCTCCTCCACGTCTAAGGCGATCTCTAAAAACCCAACTCACGATCTCTAGAAACCTAAATGACGATCTCCCTAAACCCAAATTACGATCTCAGAAAACTCAAATGACGATCGGTGAAAACCCAAATGACGATCTGCCTAAACCCAAAACACCCTAATCACGAATTTGCAGCGGCACGATCTCTGAAAACCCAAATCATTATCTTTGAAAACCGAAATCACCGTAATCACAAACTTGCCTGCCACGATCTTTGAAAACCGAAATCCCGATCTCCCTAAACCCAAAACACCGTAATCAAGAACTTGCAATGGCACAATCTCCCTAAACCCAAAACACCGTAATCAAGAACTTGCAATGGCACAATCTCCCTAAACCCAAAACACCGTAATCAAGAACTTGCAATGGCACAATCTCCCTAAACCCAAAACACCGTAATCAAGAACTTGCAATGGCACAATCTCCCTAAACCCAAATCACGATCTCTGAAACACCATAATCACAAATCTCTGAAATACCATAATCACGATCTGTAAAACACCGTAATCACGATCTCTGAAACACCGTAATTTGACTAATCTCCCTAAACCCAAACGCCGATCTCAAAAAACCCAGAACACCGTAATCACGAACTTGCAATGACGGAAACATAAACTGCAGAAACCAAAATTGTCCACAGCACAGTACTTCCAGACCCCAAGTCGACTAAATAAGAGTGCACCCTAACTTGTCCAAACTCCCAAGCACTCTAACCCGAACTGATCAACAATTTCGAAAAAGGATACTGATCTTGAATCCCGCTCTTGGTAGCCGCCCTCCACGACCCCAACAATGCAGCGATTCAATGGAAGCCATAACTCGCAGGAATGTGGCCACACTACTTCCAAACTCATCATGAATGCGCGCGGTGAATGTTGCAACAAAAATTAACAGGTGGCTACTTCTAACCCTAGGCCATCGCGGAGTGGGCTACAGAACTAAAACTCCTGCAGTCAATTTGGCGTTGATGGACCTTAATTTGGGAGAGAAGTGGCCTTCGCCAGCAAGTACTTGGAAGCAAACTGGCGATCAAGCCCACTACCTTGGGAGAGAAGGTGGCCATGAAGACATATCAGTTGGAGAGAAGATGGCGATTACGTTACACTCTGCAGGTAAACTTGACACTGGACAGGCTGCGTGACTGCACGACAAGAAGAGGAGAGACAGGCCGCGCTGGCGACGTCGAAGGAAATGAGAAGACCGTTTGGTGAAGTGATTGCACCGGAGCCCATAACCACGCATGACTACTGGCGTTTTTAGGGTCTTTTAGACGCGGTTTTTTCTATAGGCTTGGTGCTGGCTCTGTTTTTTTGGTGCTTTTTTGCTCCAAATCGCCAAAAAAAAAAACACTGACCGGTACAGTAAGGTTGGAGGTCTATAAAGCACCCACTCAAGAGCTGCAAATTACTTAATTTGGGGAGGTTAGACTTCTTGATATGTTTTTTTAGTAAATTTTCCTTGAAAGGTAAATAGAATTGGCATTTAGAGCAAGTCGTTTCATATCTTTATGAGCTTTGTGGAATTAGTTGTGAATTTTTGAAGTTGAAATGCGATAAGCATCCACCTCTTGAAATGTACATTATCTCTTGAAACCATGCATACAAATAAGAGTTAAAATAAGAATACATAAATGATGAATGTACAAGATATTTTTGTAATTCAAGGTTGTGGATGTTAGTGCTATATGTGAATCAGTTGAACCATATGTGAAACATTTGAACTAATATATAGTAGTTCACCCTGAGGTTTCAAATCTTATACAATTCTTCAGAGCCAAAAACACTATAGCTCTACAATTCAAAAGTAATAATTATCAATTACAATACTCAACTACTTTATACACACAACTCCTTCCCTAAATCTACTCTCCCTATCTAAGTCACAAACACTCCTCTATCATGAAAGATCCAAAAATCAAACAAAAAATTTGTACAATTCACTCTCACATATCATTCACTCAGTCCAAATGTATTCTACTCACAACCTTTCTTTCACCTCATGTATGACACTTGCTTTATTTTATCATTTTTTTTCATATGGCACATCCTACAAATGCCAACAATGCACCTATGAATTATCACAATACCAATACATACCAATACCACCTCTCATTAGAAGAAAGACTTGTCTGTTGCAACCAAGTACCTCCTAAGTGTCCCAACACCTCAAATCTGGCCTCTCAAAATTGAAATTTTTTCTTCTTTGACTATTATAATGTTTTCAACAATACAATCAAATGACATGTCCCTATCCCTAGAGCTCCAGGCCTATCCCCACTACCAGTCAGTGCGGTCAATTTATGTAATAATTTGATTGGAATGAGTTCAGAAGGGTCTGGATTTTAATAACACGCGTTGGGCACTTAGGGGTTAAACAACAACTAAGAGTCATATATGCGTATATGCGACTACATGCAACCATTGTTATTAGCACCAAATCTTGCCTATACATTATTTTAGTCACAAAACAATCATAGAATGAAGTGTATAACAAAGTTCAAATTCAAAATTAATGTGAGCTATTTACCATCCAATATTCATTACAATTGTCGATGTAAACAAATCTACACTCTACGAAATCCACCTTTTTGATTTGCAATTACTCAAAACCTAAATTTGACTAGGAAAGGGTTGCAACTACACAATGATTGTCATTTCCTAGTCAAAATGCTATGGAACTTGTTGTTTAACAATCGTGACAACTCCGCTTCGCAAGAAAATTGTAACTGCAAGTTGACTATGAGTTTTATTGTTGCATGAGTTGTACTTGAAAGTCATTGTATAACCCTATATGAAGTGATGCCTTCTATTCATTAGCCCTATGACACCATTTTAAAAACATCATAGTAATGGAGCGCCAAGTTTTGTTGAATCCCATTTTGTCTCCAAATCTAGCCTTTCTCAACCACTACCAAGTAGGTAGTGCCTCCACCAAGTAAACTTGGGGAGGCACTGTCGCATCTTGGAAGTAAGCTTTTATGGTGTCAATCTAGGCAAAAAGGTGTTGGGAGGTGCTGATGGGGATTCAAAGTTTTGAAAGGGAGCAAGTGATGTCGGTAGGAGAAAGGGCATTTTGGTTTTGTTTGTAGGTTCTAAGCTAATGGTGCAAGATAGGAGGGAAAGGAACAAAGGGTTGATTCAATTAGGGTTTTATTATTGTTGTGCCACCGTATTGTGTCTGGTCAGCTAGAAATTAGAACTTGTATGGGATAGTGGTTAGTTGTTCACTGGTCAAGAGATCTATTGTGAGCAATTGTGATCTACAAAGTACTACAAGGATAGTGACCATTAAACATGTACACTAAAAACTATATTTAGTGTTGGCAACACTATTTATGAACCATGACACTAAATATCATTAAGCCTATTAAAGTAAGTAACATTAAATGTAATTTCTAACACTAAATATACTCTATGGTAAATCTGAAATCCGAAAATGTTTACATTTAGTGTTAGAACATATTAAAAAAATGAATTTGCAAAGGAAAAGATTGAAGACAAGGAAAATAATGGAAGGAGTAGAAAATGTGAAAAATATTTGTAATGAAGGAAGTCTTTGAACCTCAAATAAGAAAAAAGAAATTCGTATTTAGATATAATAAATAAAAAATACAGATCTCATATTTAGGCTGGAACTTGTTGGCCTTGGAAGTATGGTTCATGCTTGGCTATAATTTCTTGCAGATGTGGAAAGAGTTGATTGACACTCCAAGTGCCATCAACACTCAAAGTCATACCTGATCTAATCATAGTTTTCCTAGCATATGACATATTATCACAATCTACCTCTTTATTCACATCTTCAACGCTATTTGCAACCAGATGTAGGAAAAATATTTTTCCCGGGTTTGTGAGTTTTCGTGACCACTGCCCATTAGCTCAAGGAGTATTTGCCAAGCATTTCTTGCAATGAGCTCAACTTTCTTTGCTTCCCATTGCTTGGTCCAAGCGTCCTTGACCTTGGAGATGATAAATGTGTCTGCTGATTGACACAAATGTGTCGAACAAGGTGGTAAATACCTAAGACTAGCCTGTTTTGCTTCCAAAACAGCCGATAAAGCTTAGGGTCATGTTATGGCCGGCACAATTGTCAACCCAAATGACTTTTGTGCGGCCATGAACATCGACTTGAAAGGCTCTGTGTTCAACGAAGAATTCAACAAAAAGAGCTTGGTCCATCCAGCCTTTAGGTCTGGTCTTGTAGCATACCCCTGGAATATTGTCTTCCAGGTCCCGAATAGGATAATTGTTGTTGGAATTGGTAAAAATGAGCATGGGGGCTTCAATCATAGATCAACGCCCTTCAGAGATTCTAATGACTATGCTCATAGAGTCTCCACCGAAAACCACTTTCACTAGAAGAAAAACGTGTCCGGCACAACCACCTACATACAACTAGTTGTCCTATAGAACTATCCTGCAATTGTAATCCTCTCTATATGCACCAAATTTGACAACTAGGTTGTTTAGTTGCAAAGTAGTCGTAGAATGAAGTGTAGGGTTACAGGATTGTAACAGAGTTGGCAATTAGAATTACTATGAGGTATTCTACATCCAGTTTTCATCACAGTTGTCGATGTGGACAACTCTACGCATCGTGGAGTCCACTGTGGCAAACCACAATCACATATTATCTAAATTTGACCACAATTCGACTAGAAAACGACTAGAAAACAACTAGTTTGCAACTAGAAACAACTATAATTTGACTAGAAAACAACTAGACTACAACTAGAAAACAACTATAGTTCGACTAAAAAATGACTAGGTTGCAACTAGAAACAACTAGAATTTGTAAATGACAACTCTGTTACACTCTTGTAACCCTACACTATTACAGAGCTTCTCTGTGAATAGATTGCAACTACATAATGACTAGAAAACAACTATAATTTTTTAGAATTCTTTTGGTTGTTTTGTAGTCATTTTCTAGTCGTTTTCTAATTTGTTTCCCGATTATTTGTCTTATAGCAATTGTCCCATATCAATTGTCAAGAGTACCATTAGGTTAGGCATATAAGACTTGTAAGTTGTTGTATTCTTATGTAATGAACTCCCTTAGTAGAATTTTAAGATTTCTATTAGGTGTAGAGTTCTACAGTTTGTAGATTTCTAGTGTTTGTAGATTTCTACAATTTGTAGGTTTCTACAAACTGTAAAAATCCAAGAATTTTTAAATTACATAATTTCCTAAACCAATGAAATCTTTTAAATCTAAATATCTGAAATCTAAAATAGAATTTAGATTTGTAATATCCAAAATCTACAAATCATTAAGATTAGAATTTTAAAATCTACAAATCTACAAGTCGCCAACAAGTTACAAACAAGTCACAAATGAGTCGCCAACAAGTCGCAGTGGAGTCACAGATAAGTTGCAAACAAGTCGCACAACTCATCGATTGAATGACCGACGTCATGTGGCAACAAGTACACATAAGCAACCACGTCAGAAAAGGCCGTCGACGAAGTTCAAACTATGCTGTTGGATGAAAAACAGATTCACTTCATTTTGCGACTCTAATTTTTATGCGACTTGTCCACTACAACTTCGGACCTTTAGATTATCACATGTCGCAAATTAGTTACACAACTCAAAAAGCAGTTGCTCTTTGAAGTTGCAAAATCCCTCATTTTCTTCTAGTGTTTGGCATACATGACACTGTTGTCCCCCCTAAATCCCAACGTTCGACCATTGTCTAAATTCACGACAAAATGAGTTTCGTCAATGTTTTCCATTAGATTTTCATCAAAAACATTGATTTGGACCCCCTATGGAGCACACCTAGATGGTAAGCTATTGCCATTTCAATTTGTAGTTCCTTCTCGGGACTACAAGTCAAACATCCACGTTGTGACAACAAAACAATGTTGTGCACATGCATAAATTGTTGAACCCAACTTAGGGTCACCTTTGACGTGAACTGTAGGACATTGTCCTTGGGATCACGAGATTGGGCTGTATATGAAGAGGTAGGATCCATCAAGATCAATATAGCTAATTCAATGAACAATCTGGATGAGAATTTGACTCCAACTTTTCTAAATTGGTCAAATGCATTTAGGAGCTTAGGGTAGATCCAAAGTACCCATTGAGATCGCTTAACACCACAACCTGGACTTGCTTTTGGGTGGAGTTGTTTTCGCCCTCCCATCGGGTTCCTAGTGCATGAAATTGGTGGAGGTGTCATATTTGCTTCTCCTTCATTGCAAAATTGTTGACATTCAGTCCACCAACAAGAAGCCTGGACAAGGTTGGCACTCCTTTGAGCATGAAAATATTGTGGAAACGCAGTAATTGTGCGAATGTAGAGCCCGTGGATGCCATGCGCGATTTCATCTTGAACCATCCAGGTGACGATGCGCTTGCGGACAGCAATGGTGGAAACCTGTTGCAAGCATTGAGGTGCGGAATTTTCTGGGAGGGCAGCTATGACGGAATTCCTGCAATGCCAAGCAAGAGTAAGAAAAAAAACAAAAAAAACTACGACGGGTCAAAATCAAATTGTTGACCCTGCAAAATCGAGCTGAACCTACAAAATCAAGTTGCTGAATTGGGCACAGGAAGCAACGAGAGATTCAAACAACACTAGAGCGGCGGGAACGAGCGGATTATAAACACATACACACACAAAAAAAATTCCGTCACCTGTTGGATCGTGAGGAGGAGAGCAATGGCGGAAGGGAAGAGAGACCAAGTTGGGAATGAGGATCGCATGGGAGGGGACGATGTGAAGGACAAGAGAGGCAAACAAAGTCCGGTCGCAAGGGAAGGCAAAAGGGAAGAAAAGGCAAAGGCGGCACATTCAAATCTAACACTACACTAATTACTCCAAAGTTCAAATTTTGTGTTGGGTGGGGTAGGCTGGTAATTACACTAAATGCAATCCAACACTAAATATAGTTTTTAGTGTAGTGATTGTGTAGATAGACAATGTTGCATCAAATACCAATGCATGAGGCATGGAAGGTATGAGGGTGATTGTAAAAAACAGATGTATTATTTGTTGCATTTTGAATTTTCTATCAGTTATTACTATGAGTACTACAAGTATTGTGAGTACTATTAGGGGCATGGAGTAAGAAATGTAGATTGTTAATGCTATTGTGAATCTATTAGTCCGGTGACACGTGTATGTTACTTTATCATTGGATGAGAAGGATAGATGACAAAGTCGGTGCATCAATTTCTAATGGGGGGATTTCATCTACCTTTATATTTTGGTTGTCTATAAGTACTATTTAGCACTACACAATGTCCTACAATAATATTTTGAGAGAGAGATTGTCATTCTCAATGAAAATTAAAACTTTCATATTTTTATTTTTTTTAATTATAGAATCCACTTTGAAAATTTAGTATAAAAGTAGCCATTGTTGCAAACTCATTAGCAAAAGTAAGCCCTAAGAAAATACTAATTTATAGTTTATAATTGTTCAAAAATTCATGATAATTCAAGCATACTTATCAAATCTGAGCTCTAAATTCTTCTCAATGGATATTCAATAGTACTAAATGTATGACATACATTCAAAATTCACTTTGACCTACTAAATTAATTTTGAAAAAATAAAAAAATTTCAAATACTTTGACAATTTCTATATGAACCTTCATTATGAGTTTTGATATTCATTGGATCATCTTTGCAATACTTATGCTAGAAAATCACTTCCGCATTCAATATGTGATGAGAAATAGTACAAGTGTTTTTTGCAATCACCCACATTGCATGAGTCACAATAATGACTATTTAGTCACGCAATACAACTTTTATGAGTTGCAGTAGTGGCATTTTAATCGCATGACAATGCGATTGAGTGGCTAACCTCATGTGGCAGTTAATGTGACATTAGCAACCAAGTAAGAAGAGTACATTGACAAAGTTCCAACTAGTTTGTTGGACGAAAAACAACTTCATTGTCCTTTATGACTACGTTTTCAATAATGACTTGTCTACAACAATTAACTATAAGTCTCCAACTCAAATCCCCAAATTTGCACTAGCTGCAGATGTCCTATCCAACCAAAAAAACAGTTATTCTTGTAGTCAAAAAATTTCATTTTCTTCTAGTGTCTACTCAAATAGCACCTCTCTATCACCACTATAAATTTTTCATCCCTTCTACTTCTTGTAAGAGATATTAAAACTAGTTGCATGCCCCACTTAAATCTACTAAAGCACAATCCATGAGACATGATCTACTACAAATTTCTACAAGACAACTTATAAATCAAATATAAACACGCGCATCTCCAAAAATCATTCTAAATACTCTTCAATACACTCTCCAATAACAACCACAATCCTACAATCCCTAACTCTTATATTATTCTCCTCACACAAATAATGTCCATCCTACATTCTGTTCTACTCCCTAATCATCACTCTAGGCCCCTCCTCAATCCTTTTTGAATCCAATGTCAATCCAACCTTAGTGCCATAGACTCACAAACTCATACTTTGTCGTGATGTGGGTTGTCTATTAGTTGAAGTAGGCATCTTCATATGTGTATAGTGTTGGGAGTTTTTGTTAGTTGATAATTGGTTTGTTAGTAGTTGAAGTTAGGGTTAGAATTAGCCAACAACTAGCTTTCTAGAGTTATGGTTGGATACTTAGAGGCAAGGGCTAGTTCCTTATGTTTTTCTTGTTTTTTAGTGGGGTTTGAAGTGTGGAATGCAATTGGGTGCTAAATTGTATATTTTTTGGTAATTATTATTGAAGGAAACATTGACGTGAATTTTTTTGAATTGTGCTGTGTTAACTTCTAAACTCTAAAGTCTTAAGGCCTTTTTTCCATCAAGAACTATTCAAAAGTCCCATTTCTATTGCATAGAATTAAAAACTTTAAAATTTATTTTATTTTTTGCATACTTAATTGTAGAATTGTATACTAGACTAGTGAAAGAATGTGTGGAAGAGATTTTAAAAACTTTGCGTGTGTAGATTGCAAGATATTTACATTTAAAGTGAAGAAAACAAGTTTTTTTGCACCTTGCTCGACTAGATTTTTGACTTTGAATCTTCTTAGCTTAATATCTTTGCACTATTAGTTTTTAATTTATATATATTTTATGTTAAAAAATAATTGAGTTCAAAGTGTGGGATTAAAGGGAAAAAAAAACTAATTTTCACTCATTGCAAAGTTGTTAAGTAGAAGGAGATTCAAGATTGAAAATAAAATCAAACTATTGATAGTTCTAAAATGAAATTGAAACACACTAATCTGAAGAAATTATTTTAGCAAGAGATTTTAGCCTTGTGAAAATATTTTTGTTGAAAAATTGTGAAAATTGAATTTAGAAATAAATTCTACAACTTATTTTTTTCAAGAAGATATTTTAATTGTTCATAATACAAGATTGTCTATAACTTTTACATCACTAATACAAATGGAATGAAATCAAAGATTTTCATGTAAATAAAAATACAATATATCAGAAAAAAACTTTAAAACTTTAATTTCAAATTTTTTGAAGTTTATTTTTGCCCACCAAACTGAAATTTAGGCTTATTGTTCCATGAATTTTGCACTAGGGCACTTATTGAAATAAAAACTATGTTCCTAAAAAGCTAATGTATTTTTCTATCTTCACAAAAAAATTGAAAAAATCATGGAAAGTATTGAAAATATAGAAGCTTGCCATAAATTCATTTTTCCCCCAAGGCAAAATCAAAGTCAAAAATAAAAAATCTTTGAGTATTTGTCCAAAGTCAAAATTTAGATCTAATTTTTAGATATGTAATCTATTATGATACTAATTTTCAAATCTAGATCTATTATGAAGGAGATATGAAGCTTCAAAATAGAGGTGTTTCAAATTTATAGTAGCCTATAAGGGGGTATTTGAGAGCTTCAATCTTATTGAATTTTTGTGATATGGCTATGAAATTTGAAGGGTACTTTTTTTACTTATCTACTACCTTGTCTCAAAAAATTGGCTACAATGGATATGAGACCTATGAATTGTGCACATATGTGAATTATCCTAAAACATTGCTTGTACCCCAACCCCACATTCATTGCACCCTATTTTTCAATTCTAACAAACTAGCCAACTCTCACCCTCTTCCCCTTTTTTTTTCAAATAAATATTAGTTAGTATAGAATCTACCTTTTTAGAAAGGTACGTAGACTTTGTGTCACTCCTTTTGTAGAAAAATGTTTTGAGAAAAACAATATTTGGATGACGTCATAAAAATATAAAATTGAAAGCAAATTGTTACAAAAAATAGAAATTTCATCCAAATATTAATTCTCTCAACTATTTTTTTACTTGTACTCAAATCTGCTTTTTGAAGTTCAATATAGAATCCTAAACAAATAGACTCTTTATATATGCCAACTACTTAGAATGGTTGCTAGATTTATTTCCCTTAAAGATCAAATATTCAATATTTTAACCATAAATGAACATATGGATGAGGTAATGATATGCAAGGTTACAAACTTAAATAATGGAGACTTTTTAGTTACAATTCAATATTAGCGCAACCGTTGTTATGATGTGGGTCATCTATTAGTTGAAAACAAACATCTTATCAAAACTAAGTAGGATTCCAAGTAGAAAGAGGATTAGACTTGTTGGATGTTAGCCATGTTGGCAGATTAGGTTCTTTGGCTTGTTAGCTTCATTGAGAAGTTAGGCTTTAAGAATTTCTAGCCTCGTTAGGTGGATAGGGATAGTGAGCATTTGCTCTATATAGTTTGCAACCTTGTGACATTTGGAAAGTTACTTAGATGTGGATCTTCAATCTTTAGGGCATTCTTATTTTCTTGTATTCTCTTATGTTTTTACTTTTGAGTGTTTTTAATTGGAGATCATATTCTTTTGGGCTTATACTTTTACAAAGTTAATATTATTAAAGAACCTAAGGTTCTTTGGCTTGCTCTTATTTGTGAAAACTAGTTACTTTGAGGGGGTTTGTGGTTAGAATAGGTGTTGGTTATAGAGTTCTTTAGTCTTTTACCTTTCTATTGCTTTTCACAAACTTTTATCATAGCCAGGAGCCCCATGCATTTTTGGATAAGCAACAAACTTCACGACATCTTTGGTGAACTTGACGTGAAGCATCCGAAGTGATAAAATTTGTGATTTGAGTAGATTTTGAGGGGTGTGATGGATCGTGGGAGTGAGCTTGGTGGTGACGTTGGAGGGCCACCAGATGGTCAATTTGGTAGTTGAGGTGAGCTACCAAGTGCTGGTATGTTGAGAATGCTCGAAGCGATGAGGTGCGCTTGTGTGGCAACAACAAGTTGCACAATGGAGGGAGGCAAAAGCAACAAAGATGCTGCATTTTGTTGGAAATCAAATGGACCATTTTGAAGGACATGATGTGTCAGAATACATCTGATTTTACATGCAAGAGATGGAGCTTAGTAGGATTTTTGAAGAGAAAATGGTTTGAGCTTTGAACTCACTGTAATTTCATAGATCCGTGGATGAGGGAGGGACTTGCAGGAGTGTGATGGAGGTAATTGGCAGGCTTTTGCTCAAGTGTTGAAGGAGGGATATTTTATAAAGGATTCAAAGAGGGTGACAAAAATGATGTTTTGGAAGTGGATTGCATGCACAAGCAACGATTTGTTAGTGAACAAGCTATTGAAGGAGTTGAGTATCAATTCGTACAACTGACAGGGACAAAAAAAGTGACTTTGGAGGTAGAAAAGACGGAGTTATTTATCTAGGCAGCGGATCAATGGTTACAAGGAAAGCTTGAACCACTTTTAGAAGATTGTAATGAAGAGCATGGGTTGAAGTCTAACTGGAAGGATGTAGAGGGGGCTATGTCATTGCTTACTAAGAGGCAATGGCGGAGAGATAAGTTTATAGCGAGCGATGTTAAGGCTAAAATATTGGTCGCGACGCATTGTCATAGCAATCCATCTTGCTCTAAACCTTCTCATGGTCCTGCAAAGATTGAAGATTCAACTATGTATGAGTTGGCCAAAGCTATGCAGGACTTGAAGCTGAACTTTGCTATGTTTGAAAAAAAAGATCATGTTTCAAGTGATCCAACATCAAAACCAAAGTTTGGACAGATATGTGGAAGATTGCCTCCTTGTTATATGTGGTGTGACAATTTTCAGCATTCATGAAGGGATTATCTTCATTTCACGGAGGTATTGCAAAATAACATTGTATTTTTCAAAGATGGACAAATTCATTTGAAAGAGCTGGAGTTATTGTTACATACAAAGTTTGATAAAGGTGGCATGAACGCATTAGTAGAGGGAAAGGCAAAAGAACAAGCAAGCGTGAAAGTAAAACAAAGTACATACAAAGTTGGACTTATTTGTGATTATACGGGTGTAAGCAAGGTTGTCTACTAGTTGAAGACATACATCTTATCAAAACTAACCAAGTGGAAAGAGGTTTAGGCTTGTTGAATGTTAGCCACATTGGCAAGTTAGGTTCTTTGTCCTGTTAGCTTTGCTGGGAAGTTAGGCTTTAAGGATTTCTAGCCTCGTTAGGTGGATAGGGATAGTGGGCATTTGCTCTATATAGTTTGCAACCTTGTGACCTCTGGGAAGGTACTTAAATGCGGATCTTCAATCTTTAGGGTACTCTTATTTTCTTGTACTCTCTTATGTTTTTACTTTTAAGTGTTTTTAATTGAAGATCATATTCTTTTGGGCTTATACTTTTACAAAGTGAATATTGTTATGTTTGAATCACTTTACTTTTTATATTCTTAGAGGGGTTCAACTTAGAATGGTTTAGGGTGCAGTAGTCAAACTCGAGAGGGTATCAAGTGCTAATGCATCTTATGGGCTTTGAAAGTTGGTCAGGTTTGGGTAGAGGGAATGTGCTTAAACAAAAGTGATCTCTTATTTGCAAAAACTAGTTACTTTGGAGGGGTTGTGGTTAGAACAGGTATGGATTATAGGGTTCTTTACTCTTTTCACAGACTTTTATCATAGCTAGGAGCCCTATACTTTTCTGGATAGGCAACAAACTTCACAACAACATATGATAAACAAAAGTGCCTACCTACAAGTTATCAAATAGATAATTGTGTAAAAAAATAAGTTCTAAAGGAATTGTAGTACATTTGGATTGCTACTCCAGAATGAACTTTTCATTTTTATATGAAAATCCGAGTGTTTCATAAAATGTCAGTTGGAATTGGGATGAGAATTTTTCCAATCTTTCTTCGTATTTTTTAATAGAATCTTGACAGTGTGAAAAATCAAAATCAAATGCAAGTGAACAAAATTGGACATAAATTGCATACTTATAAGTTTTGGACTCTCCATTCTTAATACTCAATCAAGCTTTTTTTAAATCCATAACATATTTCACACATAAATCTAGAGAGATTTATGCATGCAACATATTCATGAGACGTATTTGTAAATGAATCTTCCAAAGGGAATAGGAAGTTACTAAGACATAGCATCTTGTATGTACCACATGTACCTTTGACATGTTAAAGCTGTTGATTGCTTGGTTGTGAATAAACAAAATAAATGCCATATCTTTGCCAAATTATTGAACAAAAATGACTTTGCCCAATATCCATTGGTAAAAACAACTTGGTTATGACTTAACTCTTGGTTGCCTATAGATTATGTGACACATGGCTTATGCAAACAATTTAAATTTGTATCATATACACAGCAATACCAAATTATAGTCATTGAAGGTGTTATGGAGTCCACATGTTAGTTCTTAATATTTTTGTAGAAGTTGGTAAAATATTGCACATGGTTTGTCCCTACTTTTGTAGAATTTGAAGACCAATTTGGTGCACAACTTCTACAATTTATTTGTTTTTTTACTTTGCATGGGCAGATTTTGGCCTTGGAGCCATTTGGAGATTGACATCATTGAACTAGTAGGAAAATGAGTTAGAATTTTGAAAAATTCAAGACAAAATTCAAGACAAAATTTTGAATATAACAACAACTAATTACTTTGGCACAAAGTAAATCAATATAATTCATGACCTCTACTATTTGTTAGCTACACTACTCTAATTTTCTTGATCAAATTGATTCCGCTAGACATTTTAATAGAATAGTTATGTTTATACACAAAAATGCATGTTTACAATCCATACTCATGGCTTACAATTTCTTTGGATAAATGTGTTGGAATTAAGTCATATACATGCTAAGATTATTCTTTGAGCACTCTAAAGTAGACACCCATAGTTAGGTCACATTAGTTATTGAATATAATTCCTATTGTTAAATTGAAAATGTTTCTATTGGCTCAAGTTAGCAATTACAAATAAATTATGAAACAACTATACATATCTTGTAAAATGATATATGCAAATGATAAAGATTCAAAGTTTTATTTGTAATTGACCTAAAATAGACAAAATTACTTCTTGATGTGTACATTCTTAAGCTCAATATGCATTTATCCGCAATGATTATTTTCACGTCCCTTTAAAAATACTCTATGAATTTGTAAAACTACTTTCTTTTTTTCTCTTTAAGACTAAGGGATAGTCTAGATTTCTAAAATTGTATAGTTACATAATAAAATACAATTTAGAATAATAATTGAATGATTACTTTTGAACAATACTTGTCAATTATAATCCATAAATCATATCCATACAACTAGATCAACTACCTATTATATAAACCAATATCTTTGAATAACATTTGAAGCCAAAATTAAAAATTCTTCTTAAAATCAATTGTAGATTAAATATTTGTGATTTTTACATTATCACATTCATTTTAAAAGTTTTTACTTTTATTTTTTTATTCAAATCATTTTAAAAATCATTTTTTGAATTGAAAAAGTTATTTTTTGAGGCTAGACCTATCACTACATTTTCGAAGTATAGAATATTTGCAAAGCAAAGTCTTTAGAATCTATATTTTATAATTGTTAAAAAACTAACAAAACATTCCTACAAAACATTGATGGATGAAAAAATACATTTTTGTGAATTTGGGATGTATTTAAGTTCATCTATAATTTCAACTTTTAAAATGTAGTACTTAACCCCTAAAGTCCAAGGCCTTTTTCCATCAAAAAACACTCAAAATTGTCATTTTCATTGCAAGGAGCAAAATCATTTTTTTTCAACACGTAATAGTAGGATTTTGCACTAGACTAGTATAAGAGTGTGTTGAAGACATTTCAAAAAAATTGACTATGTAGATTACAAGATATTAGTGTTTAAACCCCTGAAGGACTGTGACTATGTTTTTACCAAAAACGCTCCAAAACTGCCATTTCTAGTACAAGTACCAAATTTTGGAAAAAAAACATTTTTGGACACATAAAATTGTAAAATCTTGTATTATGCTGACTTGAGAGCACGTGGAAAAAAATTCAAAAATTTTCACCACATGGATTGCAAGATATGGCTTTTGAGTTCATAGAAATCATTTTTTTGGCCTTGCGAAAAATCAGGCACCTGCACTTTACAAGCTCACATTTGTATAAAATGTCCAAAATGGTGGTTATTCTTTGGATTCATTCTTCAAGGCAAGTTGGATACATGCTTGAAAATTTTCAAATCATTTGGAATTGTATAACGTACATGAAAAAATTAATAAGTAGAAAGAAGTAGAGAATGTTTCACAATACAAAATTGTTAAGAATTTAGTTATGGAATTGAAAAATGCCAATTCCAATGGTTGAAATGTTTTCATAAACAATATACATTCTATGATTTTATTTTTTTCAATAAATATTGAAAATTGAGTAAAATAAAGGACTTCAAAGTTTATTTAGATCAAAAAATCCATATTGTCAGTAAACTAGAATCCTTCATAACTTTTGACTCATTGATCAAATGGAATGATTCAAAGCTTTCCATGTGTATATAACTCTAAAAAACCAATTTCAAATTTTTGTTTAAGAAAAAAGTGATTTTTATTGATCTGCTTGGAATGTCCATTTACAAGAAAATAACATATTAGGCCATATCTTTTGATTCATATTTTCAAATGTCATGAAATTTAGTGCACATGAAAGATATTTCTGGTCCCTACTTCTAATTAAAATTTCAGCCTAAAATATGAAAATTTTTAGTTACATGTACCTGTCCAAAATTTATATGTTGCCAAAAAAATGCATGCTGGTCTTTTAGGGGTTAAAGTGAAGAAAATGGGTTTTTTCTACCTTGCATGACTAAACTATTTGACTTCAAAACTTCTTATCATAAGAATTTTGCACTGCAAATTTTGAATTAAAAGAATTTATTATTGAATCTATGATTTTTTTTTCTTTCAAAACACACACTTGATTTTCATTCTTACAAAAATTGATAAGTAGAGGTAGTTATGAGATTGAAAGAAAAAACTAAATCATTAATAGCTCTAAGATGGAATTGAAACACATTAATTCCAATGGTGAGATTGTTCTAGCAACTATATAAAATCTTGTGGAACTTTTTATTTTTGAAAATTATGAAAATTGAATTCAAAAACAAATTGAGTGCGTTCTTTTTTCAAGAAGTTTCTATGATTGCGAACAAAACAAGTAGCTCCACAATTTTCACATCACTAATCTAAATGGAATGAATCAAATCTTTTCATATAAACAAAATTATAATCAATGGGAAACAAATTATTATAATTTTCATTTAAAATTTTTATAGGTTTCTTTTGATGCCCAATGACCTAAAATTTTGGCTTCAAATTGATGGCCTAATTTGGGGGGGGAGGCACTCATTGAAATAAAAATTACATTTCTAAAAAACAAATGTATTTTTGTATCTTCGTATAAAATTTCATAAAATTGTACCCAAAACTGAGATCATTGGGACTTGCCTGACCTATCATTTGTCTCTCAAGGGGTCACTAGAACTTTAGGGGACTTTATGGGTGATACTAAATGGAACTAGTGAAGAGAGCTTCTTGATTCTACATCTCACAAACTATAAATATGATTCTCAAATCTTTGAATTGAACTATGAAAAGGAGTTTAATTTGGTCAAACTTCCATTAACCCTTGTAACAACATGGCACCCCCAAAGTATCCGGTGGATGACTTTGCAGATCATTGTAGAAAAGAAGACTGCACCTACCCTATTCAAAGGACAGATTTGACAAAAATGAAGTCATTATTGTAGAAAGAGTGCCACGTGTCATCTTGTGAATGGAGTGAGGTGATCTAAACCCCTAAGAATTTGACGTGGAAATTCAATTTTGGCACCTAAGTGCTAAATCAACTTTACGTACAATATTGGTCCAAAAATCAACTCATTTTTGAGTGACTACCTTGGTCATAGGTTGACGTCCTTTCAAGGTTAATCCCATAACAACATGACAATCCAAAAGTGTCTGCTGGATGACTTTTCACATCACCTTAGAAATGAAGAATGCACCTATCACTTTTGAGTGACTACCTTGGTTATAGGCCTAACTGACGTCCTTCCCAGGTTAACCCATATACGCCGTTGAAGACGTTTTTTGGCCAATGAATGACAAAGAATCTCTCCTTGTAGGACAGATGTGCAACTATTCATCTTCCCAATTTTGTGTGATGAGGGAAGATCATCTACAGTAGTTTGTCTTCTAATGAGTGCTTTTGCATAATTTCAATTCAACAATTCACATGGTGACAAAACAAATGATGTCCCCGGCTATGAGCTCGTCGTTTAAGGGTTAACCATGAAGAATACCTTATTAATGAGCAAGGTCATTCTAGAATGCCGACGGCCATGGGATGCATCCTTGGTTCAACCCTGTAGCAAGTACCAGACTACTTTAATGATGGTAAATAGTTTTATCTATACTAATTGATTTAAAAAAGCCATAACTTTTTACTCTTGATGAATATTTTTACCAACTATGGATTTAGAATTTTCCCACTTAGAATGATACTAGGATTTATGCACTTTGTAAAAATATTTAAGAAGAGTAAAAACTTATAGCATTTCTAAAACAGTTAGTATGGGAACACTAAATACCATTATTAGTGTACTGGTAGTTCCTTGGGGGATACGCTAACTTACACTTCCCCCGAGCCTCTCCATCTTCGGAGTTCGTCTGGCCCCCATTCACGACAGTAAGTTACTCATCACTGAACTCAAAAGGCGTCCGTCTGTTTCTTTCTCTTCAGAAGGCACCAACTGGGACAGAGAGGAGGCTTCAAGTTAACTCAACTTACTGAGCAGCAGGCATGTCCGTCGACCCCATTCAGACGGCTGGGGTGAACTGACCCCCCTCTCTCGTCCCCGAGGGAAAAAACCTGAAATTTCCTATTTGCCATGCATGATAAAATTTGCAAATTTTGAATTCATATTTGCAATCAAAGGCACTGAATTAGCTAGTAGAGGAGTAGTAGATAAATTAATCAAACACAAAATAGGGGGTCTTTTTTTTACATGCACCCCTAGAATGACTTAGGGTGGGATGAGTGAGGGGGTCAATTCACCCCGACCCACTTAGACAACTAAGAAGGATTGACCCTTTCATTGCCCCGATTAAGGATAAATGTTAAAAAAAAATGCCCCGTATCTTGTGCCATGTAATTTTTGTATTTCTTCACATCCCAAGATAATTTGGGGTTTATGATGGAAAATATGAACTCGAAATTTCCAAATTTTATCATATGTTGCAAACAAAAAATTCCAGTGTTTACGCAGGAGGAAAACTACGGGGCAATGAGGGGGTCAATTCACCCTGGTCCACTCAGACTCAGCTGCTGCAAGGCAAGTGAAGTAAGGTTAATAATAAGTTATGGTCCATGGCCCCACTGCCATCGACTTGAGCTGCGTCAGCAGGTTCAGGTGGCACATGCGGAACACACTGTCCGGATAAGCTTGATTGCAGGCAGGCAGGCAGGGCTTACTTGACAGAACTGAACTGAACTTCCTGTAAGGTAGATCTCCCATTTCCGATCACTTAAGCATTTCAGCATATGTGTGATTGAGCAATGGTGGAGGAGAAAATTTTCTCCAACGAGGAAATAGGAATAAGAAAGATTGCCATTTTTTGGTAATTTTTCATCACGTGTAGAATTAGTAAAAATTAAAGAAGTGAAAAAGTTAGGGTTTCCTATTTCCGATCAATAGGCAAGCCCATTCTTGATCAATGGCAACTTTATTAGGTGCCAATGTGTTATTCATTACAAAAGAATCAAATAAGAATCAAATGGCCTATAAAGCTATGGTTACAAATGGATCAGTCTATTGATTGGAAATGGGAGAGTGATCGGAAAGAGGGTGGCTACCTTACCACAACTTAAGTTAGCTAGTCTCAGGATTCCCAAAAACTCCTGCTCACAAGGTTCCCAAGAACTGCTCACCCCCAATACCGCCACTTTCCACTTCTGTGCCCAGTCAATTATTATTATTATTATTAGAATGGTCACATTTTCACTCCTTTTTTCTTGTGGAAACTTGAAAGGAGGTTCCATCACACCAAAGAATGAGGCATTTGGATACCGTATGCAAAAGTTATAAAAAGGTACTTACCTTTTCAAATTTCACCACTACATCGACAATTCGAAAAATCTGGAAAAACAACTAATTCATTTTCTAATGTGGAGAGACATCTAAAATAACTTGTAGGTGGAGCTAGGGTGCAAAATGAAACCGACATACCGTAAAGAAGCCAAATTTTTCACATTAGTTTTCCAATGAAATTTGGAACACCGGGGCTCTACATTGTATGTGGAAATGAGCGTTGGACGGATAGGGAAGGGCTCTCCCAAAGTTGAGTTTGAGTTCAGGCTGACTTCCTTCAGCTGTTTGTGGACTTGTGGACTTGTGAATTTTCTCCTTCAGTTCAGCAGTGCAGGGCCTCACTTGTCCTTTTGTCCTGTTTGGGCCATCTTGCCCTACCACCATCCGGCATGGTCTGCTGCCCATGTGATGAACCATGCCAGGTCATCCCGCCATGCGCCCCCCTGCCAACTGGCTGGGGGACCATTCCAGGGGTGCACATGAAAATAAAAACTAAAAAAACTACTCCATTTTGTGCTTGATTAATTTATCCTCTACACCTCTCCCTAGCTGATTGCAAATATGAATGCAAAATTCACAAATCTTATCGTGCGTAACAAACTTAACCCTTAAATGTCGAGGCGGACATTTTGCAGCCCATGAATGACAAGAGAATCTCCTGTGTGTGATAGAAGTGCAACTATTCATCCTCCAAATTTTGTAGGAAAAGAGAAGATCATCTACACTAGTTTGACTTCCAATGAGTGCTTTTGCATTATTTTAATCCAACAATTCACACGATATTAAAATAGATGATTTTCACGGTTATGAGCCCATCGTTTAAGGGTTAAAAATTCAGTGTTTTCCATCGGAGACGAGCAATTGGATCCCCCCAGACCATCGGCCCAATCCCATTTCCATATCCATCCAGACAACACTAGTAACACGGCATAGTAATATTCTTCATGATGTCTGTTGAAAAAAGCAGGTCTGTCTTGGGGTGACTGGGCGTGCGCACAGCGCACTTCAACCTACAAAATTTGTCAAACCTTGGAGAAGCTTGGAGTAGTCTAGTAGGGGGGGACTTTTTTGCTTTTGAGTGAGTTTTAAAAAAATGGAGGAACATACGTCGTATGGACCCACGTGAATAAAGGGGGGTTCTTCTCACAACACCACAAAATTTGCCTTTTAATAGAATTTTGTCACGTGAAGTACATATTTTCATTTGTTACGCTTATTTCATATTTCATATTTTTGTTTTTTTCCTTTTGGAGAGAAATGAAATAAATCAATGGATTTTCTGATTTTTCTCGATGGAATCAAGACACACACCTTTAGAGCCCCGCCAAGCAAGGTCAGACTAATCATCCAATTTTGATCATCCATTCATCACTCATCTGTGATATAGTACACAATCATAGTAAGGTTTAATCATCCAAATGTTGACAGGTCTCATATTTCTTAGAGATGGTATTGGTGATTTATTTCCTTTTGTTCAATACAAATGGAGCCAATCCAAAAACTAGATATTAAGTTTTTTGCCACTAGAAGAAACCCGTGTTTTTTTTGACGTCTAAAAATTGGACGTCAAATTTTTTGGACATCAAGCATAACATTAGGATGCTAGTTTTAACATCAAAACTAGCATCCTAATGTTATGCTTGATGTCCAAAAAAATTGACGTCCAGTTTTTAAAACACAGGTTTCTTCTAGTGTGCAATAATTCACTGAGAAAATTTCACTTAGCAACTAGGCTTTGTAAAGCTTTCTCCACTTTTTAGTACAACTACAAAGCTCTTAGAGATTCAATATCTTATTTTATAATCTAGTTGCAATATAGATGTAGTTTATTTTATATTTGAATTAGAATTGTGTACACTATGTACATAAGAACCTAATGAATGTCTATCAAATGTTCCAGTGCAAATGTAGCATATATGGATGCAAAGCCTCCAATACTTATGAGGCCTTTGAAATTGTTTCAACAAAACCTAGACATATCTTTCTCCAATGTTTACCACCCACCCAAATAAAGCATTAACTCTACCAAGCTAAGCCTTTAACAATAAAAGTTCAAAAAATAATTAAAATATTTGTAGAATGTAAACACTCTTGTTTACATATACATTAGAGATGTTCTACCCAACAAAATTTTTAATTGTGGTATGAATTAGGGAAAAATGAAATAATATTATAAAAAAGTAAGTACCTAAATGTTGTTGAATATAAAGCCATCAAGTTCAGTCATTTAAATGCTTCAAAAAATTGTGCTACATGATAGAAGTGAAGTTCTAATTACTCTAAATTTTTGTGTTGTATTTGATAATTAAGAAACATACTTCTTCCAATTGATGGTAGAATGATGCATGCTTGCGCCTTTGATGTCATGGAGGACATGAATGTCTTAGTTTGATGTAATCTTCTCAACCTTTCATATTCATAACTTTTGAATCACTAATCCCCCTTTGTTAATAATGCATAATAAATTCTTATTATTTTGTTTTGAACGGGGTGTTAGACACTTTAGATTTATATAGGTTTGTATATCAAACACCTTGCACTCCATTATGTTTCTTGCATGCCATACAAACTATAGTAGCACTATTGAAGAGGGCATGTATTCAACACTTTTTGGATATATTTTTGACAATAATAGAGATATCCTTTCAATCCAACTCAAAGTAAGTGTAATTAATAATCAATGGAGAACATACTACCATCTTAAACTATCCTTTGGAAACTTAATTTTTCAATCAATTCAAATATTGGAGGTGTAGAATAAAAGATATAGAGGCTTGAAGTTGGTCATAAGATCATCCAATTTTTAAAATTGCATGAGAAACAAAGTAAAATATATCCCATATAGTAAAAGCAACTTGCAATTTCAAAAGCCTCATAAGTTTTTAATTATTTTCTAATCTATTTTGTGATTGAATGAGGAAGAATAAACAAAAAAAACTACTAAATTGCATGATTTTTGAGAAAGGTTTTTAATTAGTTCATATAGAGATGGGAAGGAATGAAAAACTTGCAAAAATGAAAAAAAATAAAAATTTGATGTTTAGATTCTTCTCAAGGCATAATTTATTTTGCCTAGGAAATTCTCCTTCTTACAAGCAACTCTTAAGAGTCAAATCTGAAACGACGTTGAGGATGTAAAGTGTCCAATGGATGATTTCATTGTTCATTGTAGAATACAAAGAATGGTCCAATAATGGGAGCATTTTGGTGACTACCT
The DNA here is from genome assembly GCA_951230915.1 of Antitrichia curtipendula. Lineage (NCBI taxonomy): Eukaryota > Viridiplantae > Streptophyta > Bryopsida > Hypnales > Leucodontaceae > Antitrichia > Antitrichia curtipendula. Next base: position 22,061,944 of record OX579639.1, on the reverse strand, counting down.
TGGTTATTTGGTATAAAATCTTCCCAGGTTTAATTCTAAAAGGACTCCATTGATACTAAGTGTCTGATGGATGACCAAGAATCATTATGTGTAAAACAAAAGTACAAATGTTCATCTTTGGAATTTTGTGTGGAAAGGAGAGGTCTTGCACAATAGTAAAAAAATGCTATTATGTTAGTCTAGGATCACGAGCACATGAGCCTGGAAGACTATACACCTATGTTACTTAGGTGTCTATATTATAAAAACTTTCCATGACTACGAACGACCTATGTTACAAATACCTATTTTGTAGGTGTTTATGTTGTAAGCACCTTCAATGGTTGTCTGATATCTACTTATGCATATGTTCAAGGCTCATATGCTCGCATTTCCATTCTCACATGCTAGCATCATTGTACTGCGTAAATCATTTGCATAAAAAAACACTAAGAGCACTCATTGGAGGTCAAACTATTGTGCAAAACCTCCCCTTTTCACACAAAATTTCAAAGATGAATATCACCACTTCCATCCTACATAGAAGAATTCTCTATCATCCATCCATTGAACACTTACGTATAGGGCAATGTCCCTCGTCGTTAGGCGTTTTGCGATATAAAGCGCCTCCTCGTCGGGCTCCGCCCTCCTCGTTGGCCCTTTATATCGCAAAATGCCTAACGACGAGGGACATTGCCCGACGTAAATCACAAGCAGGAAAACTGAAGTTGGATGAAACAATTGAGATGAAAAAAATAAAGTTGGATGAAGAATCCATAATGCCCGATTACACAGGTTTGCCCGCATGATCGAGCATTACAACTAATTGCGCCGCAAAACTTTCCCAGGAAATGAACGGCCTCTATCCTTGGAGTGGTTTACAGTGTGCACACCATCCATCTACGGTCAAGGACATGTCTTGCTCCTTGTGCCTGCCTGGTTGGTTTCTCTTGGAAGTGCACCCCACCATCCCGGAGCCCCTCCCTCCGTTGCCCCTTGCATGTACAGTACAGTAGTCTGCCCTAACTTAACTTTGTGCCCTGGGAGTTCCCATAGGCCTCACCACATGGCAAATCCCACACACAGCAGAGTGCCTTGCGTTGCGTGCACAATTCTCCAGAACTCCGTCAGGGGTCACAGCTGCAGTCAGCCCTGGCGCCAGGCAGAGGGACTGCACCATTGAATTGATGGCATCCATGGGAAGCAGCATGGACTCGACAGTCAACAGGACAGGGAAGTAAGTCACTTGGGGTTTCCTGACTTTCCTCCCCACTCCCCACTCCCAGTCGGCCTGGCTCAGACTCTTGGTATCACAATAAACAAAATTAACGGGGAAATCACCAGAAGGAATTGAACAGAACTGAACCACTGTAGTCCTCTGTACAGTACTGTACTGTACAGTAGGTCAGTCTAGGCTTCCCCAAAACAAGGAAGACCATGATTTGGCAAAGTTGGCTCTTCCTTCAATGTAAGAGCCAGGATATACACACACAGCAGGACGGACGGACGGACGGAGCTGCCACAGCATACATTATCCTCCTGGAAGTAAAAGATTAGAAGCCCTGCACAAGTTAATCCAAGTGCGGGGGGGCCTGTATCCGATACAGCAATGCTAACTTGCTAACTAATTTGGAAATTATGCAAATTGTTGAGGGCCACCATAACATTCAGTAGTCCCACTGACTACTGACTATTGCCTCCTCCCCGACATAATGGTGTGGAATATATCCACACCATGATCAGTAACTAAAGACAGGTGACAATCCACACGAGACTTGTCAGTAGTGAGTTTGGTCAGCAAGTTCAACGCCGTGGTGCTTCCAATTTTATTAGAGTAAATACCTAAACTTTGAGGCTATAAAGTACAGCTATAAAACATTGAGCTAAAAAATTATTTGCAAATAATGAATCCGCTTCTACCTCAATGACTTCTGAAAGTTATTCATTTCTTGTGTTTAGGGTAGATATAGACGATGTTGGTCGCAATTGGATAGATTGCACTGGTACATAACTCAAATGTATTATTTGGAGTTTAGGCTAACCATCTTTCACCTATACAATTATTTGTTAATTTGCAAGTATGGGCCTAGAATTAGCAAAAAAATGAAGCCCCCCCCCCCTCTAAGTGTGTTGCTACTATCCGAGCACTGTAGCTCACATTAACGATGTTAGGATGAATTTCGTGCATGAGGAATTCGGAGAGGAAAAGGCAACCTCTCTGAAGGCTACTGAATGTTATACTAGGATAATTCTGCCTATGACAGGAGTAATACATTTCACAAGACATATGTAATGCTCATGAATTTTTGGGCCTGGATTAGGTTGGTCCAATGTTGACCTTAGGTATGGCAGTTTTATGATGTTTTAGATAAACTCAATAGAACGCAATTCATATTGTTTTCATATAGCCAAGAATTGATTGTAAAATTTCATCCGCTTTGACTTGTACTATGATCTTACTTTCATCCTAAGATTTGCACTCCAAGTAGAACCTCTCTTAGTGCATAATTGTCACTTATGCAGTTAGTAGGTGGGCCCAATTTCAAACACTTTTTTCTAAAAAGTATTGTAGTTAGAGCCAACACTAGTTAGGTGGCCATTATTCTACCTCTCTAAATGCATAAACCTCTCTTAATGCATGGTTCCGGCACTAAGCACTAAGACAAGTTCTATTTGTAATTAGATCAATTACCAATTACCTAAAAAATAACCAATTATTTGGTGTATGGAGGTCTTGCAATATTCAAACTCTTGTAATAATTGATTATCCTCTAAAGTCTCAAAATCCCTTTGGAAAACTTGGGGTGCAAATATGTGGGCCTAGGAACATGATCACATGAGCCTAGAAGTCAAGACACATATGTTATAGGTGTCTATATTATAGAAACCTTCCATGATTATAGGATGTCTATGTTATTATAGGTGTTTATGTTATAAGCACCTTCAATGGTTGTAAGGTATCTATGTACTTAATATATACTTACACCTAGACTCAAGGCTTATATATTTATGCATACATTTAAGGCTTATATGCTTGCATTTATATGCTCACATGCTACCATTGTTGATATTTATGTGAGCACGATTTTTATTTCAATTGGTGTTTAAGAATAGAAGTTATATAACCTTAAGCCCAAAAAGCAATTTGTAAAGCATTAAAACTAGCTAACTAACTAATTTGAAATAATAAATAAATCATTTTTTCTCATAGATTATATTTTAGTATATGTAGAAAGTTTTGATTCATTCTATTCAAATTAGTAATGTGAAAGTTACGATGTTTTTTGTTTTGTGGATAACTATTGCATCCTCTTGAAAAAATAACATATTGAGTTAGTTTTGAACTCAATTTTTACAATTTACAATTTTTTTTCAACAAGGTTCAATATGCTTACTAAAAAATCTCACCATTGGAATTAATGTGTTTCAATTCTATGTTAAAGTTGTTTCTCATATATTTTTTCTTTCTATCTTGTACCAACTTTTACATAATAACTAGTTAACCCCTAAAGGACCAAACACCGTTTTTTGACAACATAGCGTTTTGGGGCAGCTCACCACTAATGGAATTTTTATTATTTTTCTTTGAAATTTTCACACAAGATGTGCCCGAGGAGTAGCTTTAGGGCCCAACAATTTTCATAACTTTTGACCACATGGTTAAAAAGTTATGGTATGATATGTAGTTTTCATTGTTCGGCGGGCAGTCCGGGCAGCAAAAAAAACTTCTTTAAAAATCATTTTCTAGAGAAATAAAAATTTGAAATTGGTTCTCTAGATTTATGTGCACAAGGAAAGCTTTGAATCATTCCACTTTGATTTATGAGATGAAAGTTATGAGGAATTTTAGTTGTGGGTAGTTTGTGGGTAGTTATAGAATCTCTACTCTAAAATAAACTTTGAAGTCCTTTATTTAACTCAATTTTCAATATTTTTGGAAAAAAATATAAACACAAGGTGTAGATTGTTTATTACAACATTACAATCGTTTGGATTGGCATTTTTCAATTCCATAATTAAATCCTTAACAATTTAGTGTTTTGAATCATTTTCTACTTCTTTCTACTTACTATTTTTTTCCTATATGTTGTACATTTTCAAATGATCTGAAATTTTTCAAGCATGTAGCTAACTTTCTTTGAAGAATGAATCCAAAGAGTTACCACCATTTTGGACATTTTTTCATACAAATGTGACCATGTGAAGTGCAGCTGCCCGGTTTTTCGCAGGGACAAAAAAAGGTTTTTTGTCACTTCAAATGCTAATATCTTGCAATCTACACGGTGGAAATTTCTGAAATTTTTTCCACATCTTCTCAAACTAGTTTAATACAAGATCCTACGGTTACATGTGTCCAAAAATGTTTTTTTTCCAAAATTTTGTACTTGTACTAGAAATGGCAGTTTGGGAGCATTTTTTGTGAAAACATAGTCAAAAACCTTTAGGGGTTAAAGAATGAAAGTCATTTTTTTTGGTTTGAATTCCCCCCTCCCCAGTTTTTAATAAAAAATAATTCAAAATTCAAAATCTTTTATGCAAAGAATTTAAGTTACAAAAGATTCAAAGTCTTATATTCTTTATACCTTCTTTTATATAAGCTTGCAAATTCTCTTGTTAAGTGAACAATACCACCAGTTAATCACAATATGTGAAAGTGTATTATTTGTCATTTTTCCTATATAAGTTAACCTCTATAGTTTCAAGGTCTTTTTTCAACTAATAACATTCACAATTGCCATTTTTATTACAAAGAGTATACAACTTTAAAAAAAAATCTTTTCTTTTGTATATCTAAATAATCTAATCATAGGGTCTGACTTGCACAAGACTAGTATAAGAATGTGTGAAGGAATTTCAAAAACTTTGACTTTGTAGATTGCAAGATGTAAGTGTATAAAGTGAAGAAATAAATTCTATTGCAACCTCTAGTTTTAGATTTTGAATGGTTCCAAACTTTGTGGGTGCTAATATCTACTCAATTGAAGGTAAAAGAGGTCAAAGTCTATCATTATATGTCTCTATTTATGCACTAGGAGCATTAGGCACACCAACCTTTGTTAGTGTGTTTTAAAATTTGTCTTTGCAATTTGAGGACCACTTACATCCTAGAACTCAAGGACGTTGTAGACACTAAGTATCTTGATACTACAATGCTAGCATATGAGCATGGAAATGCCAGTATATGAGCCCTGAGCATATGTATAAGTAGATATCCTACAACCATTGAAGGTGCTTATAGCATATACACCTATAATATAAATATTTACAATATGGGTACCTTATAATAATGGAAGGTTTCTATAATATAGACACTTATAGCATAGGTGTATAGTCTTTGAAGCTTATGTGCTTATGATCATAAACTCACATAATAGCAATCCTTGTGTCTGATGCTTGACATAGATCCTTCTATACAAGACAAAAGTACAGATTTCCATCCTTAGAATTTGGTGTAAAGAGGGGAGGTCTTGCACAATAGTTTGACCTCCAATGAATGCTCTTGATTTTTTTTAAGCAAATAATTCACACAATACTCCAAAGGATGATTTCTATGGTAATTAGCCCGAAATCCCAAGGTTAAGTTGTTGACAACCATAATTCTCTCGAGATGCAAATGAATTTCATCTAGTTGTTTAAAAATAAAATGTATACCTTTGAAGTGAATAGGTACGGTATAGGTTCACAATTGCTTTTATGTGAGCTTAGAACTGTGTGCACAAGAACATATGAGTATAAGTGTCTATATTATAGAAACCTTCTATGATTGTAATGTACCTATGTTTTAAATATCTATATTATAGATGTTTATACTGTAAGCAAAAATGAGTAAAAACAAAAATGGAGAAGAAAAAATGATTTCCACCCCAAAAATAGGTGCAAGAAGGGATATTTTCTGTCGCCACCTAGGAGAAATTTGAGAGTACACTGCAACCACTAGCGATGTCTTTCATCGAAGCATGGAGATATTTGTCTTTCATATTGTGAAATCCATGCAAGCAGTAAGAATTCTAAACGGTTTTCATTATGATATGTATATATATAAAATTGTGAAGAACACTGAGGTTCCTCTATAGTGGAACAAATTGGTGGGAGCTAGCTGGTGAGCAGCTGAGGTGTACTGGGGTTTGACTTTCCAACTTGGACCTAACGTGGCATCCAAGTCATGATCATAAACCAAGTGGGTGGGTATTGCACTAAAGGCATTTTCAGTTGACGGAACCATGATGGTGTTAACTGAGATTCCGGCATTCCGCAACTTAGACGACGGCAATCAGGGCAATGGAATTGAGTCAGCAAGGGAAGATTTTGCATATTTCAGACGGAGGTAGACGGAAGTCACTGGCCGGAAGATAAGAAGAAGATCCAAGTCCACAATACAGACAGTGAGACAGTCCGTCAACATTTTGCACAATCCTACACTCCGGATGCCGCTGACTGGAAGCAGCCAGGTCAAGGTTCTGTTCTAATTACATGATGGCCCCTTTATATACTTGACAGGTGCAAGGGGCCGAAACAGGCCAAAACAGGACGAACTGAAAACTGTGAACAGGCCCAGGGTGAGAACCCATATGCTAAAAAAAACGACTTCAAAACCAGTCCGGTTGAAAAATTTGGACAGAGTCTAGAGGCACTGTTGGTGGGGAGCCCCCAAAGTTAGCTGGAACTGACCCAAACTGGCCGAGTGTGGCCCCTAGTGGGACTCCAATGGGGCTCAAATTGGAGAGGCCAACAGTGGGAATCCAGTGGGGGAGCAGAAGAAACAAGACCCCGCGGTAGGGCAAAATCTTATCTTACCCGCCAGCATGGCACACTTATCCTATCCACTTCATGGGCCGCCTGCGCCACGGTCTGCCGTGCGATCTCATCCGACGGTGCAGACGCCTGATTCCTGCGAATGTGGTGCGGCTTATCGGATGCCAGCACCGCGCGCCGACTGCGCGGATGCCGCGTGTGCGCTCGGCGGGCCCCTCCTCCACGGCGTGCATCGCCGGGACCCGCGCCGCAGGGTCGGCTGCTGCCCGGGCGGGCCGGGCGGGCGGGCGCCCGAGCGTGTGAGCGAGACGACGACGAAGAAGGAAAGGAAAGGAAAGGAAAGGAAAGGCGATGGCCTCACCCCCTTCGCCGCGCACTGTTGCTTGTCTTCGACACTCCGGCCGTCGACGTCTGGTCGCCGTAGGCAAGGCGCCACTCATCGCAGCTCCCCCCAGGTTCACCCGTCGTCCCTTGCGTTCTCGAGTCCCCTTTGTATGTAGCGACGAGTCGTCTGCGGGTGAGCTTCACGAAAACAACGCCGTCGACAATAATGATTTCTCGCTGTGACCATTTTCTTTTCTTCGGATGCAATCTCGTCGTCGCGTCGTTTGCATGATGAGATTGCGCATCTCCTGCTGTCGCCGATCTTCACGATTCCGTGTACGATGCGTAGTTTGTGTCGTTGTTGTTGTGTGTGACCGGCTGAGAAGGCGATCGCGTGCTTGGATGGCCACCAAATTCGCACTAGGGATGGTTTGGTCGAACAGTTGTCACGGTCGGTTTCTAGACTTTTAATTCGAAACGGAGAAGACGAGAAGTGTACGCACAGTGACGTTGCTGTTACTCCTTCTGCTAAATTCTTTTTTGGCAAAGAGTTGTCTCAGGCGGAGTTGTTGTCATTTTCCTGATCGTTTTTTCAATTCTTGCGCTTTACGGTTCTTGTATCCTCGACGTGTCTGGAAGACAGTTGCGTTTGGTTTGAATGTGTGCTGGTCTTGTTGGAGAACTTACTTGGAGGTCTCATTTGTGTTATTTGGCGACGGGAGAAGTTTCGTTTCTATTTTTTTGTTTCTTCCTTCTAGTTTTTGAAGGCTTTGGAATATTTACTGCGCTTAGCTAGTGTATCATGCGGTAGCGTCGTGGTGTGTCGTTAGTTGGTAGTGTGGAGCGCTTAGTGTTTGGTTTGTTTGAAGATCTTCGTGGTTTGCTCCGGTTTGTAATCGAGTATTGTATTTTGCTGCGTCGTTTCGTCCGCTACTGATAGTGTGCCGTGTTCCATCTTCAACTGAGTGCATGCTACTGCTTGTTTTGACTGTGGGAGTATGCTGACAACGTCCTTTGTTTGTTTACAGCTCCATACATCATCTGTATGGAAACTGATTGCGGGAGGCGGAACGGTAATAATTTCTGAAGCTGTAGAGAAGCAAGTTGTTTTGGGAGATCCGGGTGATCATATTACGAGCCAGGCTGTACAGGAAGTTAGGAAGAATCTCAGGACTGTATAGTGCAGGCGATAAAGCACGCAGGGTGCTTGCCATGGCCCAGCAAGGGGGAGGGGTAGGAGCAGGTTCGGGCGCTTTGGGGAACCAGTTTGGCGACACTACCTATACCAAGGTGTTCGTCGGAGGGTTAGCATGGGAGACGCAAAGAGACACCATGCGTCGTCATTTTGAGCAGTTCGGTGATATTTTGGAAGCTGTGGTTATCACTGATAAAAACACTGGCAGATCAAAGGGCTATGGCTTTGTGAGTACCTTTTGTGAGACCTGGACCTTTACTTAATTACTTGAGGTCGGGACTACACGTTGTCGGAAATTCCTCAGTGTATGTGGAACGATGGAGAATCAAAACGCAGGACTTAAGAATCTTCTTCTAGGGGAAGAGAATCTCTTCCTTGACCTTAGTCAGATTCAACGATTTAATCATAACGTCGTAGGATAGTATGTTCGAGTTCAACGGTACTCCTCGCATCGTCAAACATGCCACCCTAAACTTGTCCATCTCCTTGGAGCTGCTTGAATAGTCCGATGCCTTGGAGTACGGTATCACAATGCCAGGTTTAATGCAGTTACTTGCGAGCGACTTAGCCTGCATGCTCCACTCTTAGTGAGAATAACACTGCAATGCTTGCAGCCATGTAGTTTCATGATAAGTAGAATTCAGCCTGGAATGTTTTGCATCGCTTTTACCGTCAGCGATGTTTTTGTACAGTCTGATCATCGTAATATTCATCATAGTTAGAGGTCATGCACCTCTTGGAGTTTCTTCACACTAAATTCGACATTTTCTTCAGGTCAAAGAGTCAAGAACAGCTGAATATTGGCCATCATTTTTCGGTTATGGAATTTTCGTTTAGATCGAGCGGCACTTCTCGTTGACTTCTTTAGTGTTTTTTTGATAGAGACCGCTGTGCTGTAGTGTAGGGTCGGTCGAATCAAATCGCACAATTGTTGATGTCAGTAGCCCTGAAAACGTTTTGTGGATTGAGAATGACCTCTCTAATCTTACTGGTTTGATAAACTTTCATCCGGCGGATGCACTGGGGACCGTTTCTCTCTGCAGTGTGGATATTTCCGGTGTGAGTACTACTCCGCGTAGGGTATCTTTGGCTAGAATATTCTTATTGTGGGGTTTGATTCTAGATTCGACAGTTAACTTAACTCTCTTATTTGGTCATTTTACGATTTACCTTAGGGCTCCACGGTCTTGACCTCCGGATTAGTGCTTGAAGGGAATGTCGACAGCGAGATCAATCGCGAGTAGGTTGATGCTGATGAATGTTGTTGCAATGGGGCGCGCTAGCAGTCTCCTCAGCCATGACTATGATGTCTTAGGACCATCTGAAACTGGTCTCGGTCTATCTATGAACCTAAATTATTGCATTGTTTGCGACTTCTTCTGTTTGCTTTGAAGTTTTATCGGTTAACATTAAATATGAATGAAGCAAGAGTCGACATATTACTTGAAATGAAGCGTGTTTCCCTGTAAAACAAGATGATAGGTCAACCAGAATATTGAACAATCCTTTCTTGATTGGTTTAATGTTACCTTAGAATCTCTTTAGGGGTTTCGCCGATGATTAAGCTTGTTCTGTGTCTTTCAGGTTACTTTCAGGGATGCAGATTCAGCAAAGAGGGCTTGCACAGATGCGACTCCAATCATAGATGGTAGACGAGCCAATTGCAATCTGGCCTCCTTGGGTGCCCATCGCCATCGTCCTCACGGCCAGCACGGTATGACCAGTGTCTCTTGCTTGTTATTCAGTTTCTCTGATATAGTTCTTCATAGTTATCTCGGTGAAAAAGATGTTTTCGTTCAAATTACTGAATACTACTATGAGCCTCATTGTATGGGTTTTATTACCTCAGGGGTAGAATGACCTAGACACCGTACTGAACCAGATCCTAGTATCTTTCACCTCTTAAAAATAAATTCTTCTTTGCCGAAGGTCGTGTAATTCCTAGGCACCATAGGCGTGGTCGATTCACTAGGCAACCTCATCCCAACTTTCACAACCATTTGGGACAATTCTGGGTATCTTATTAAGGTCAGCCTAATTCTGGGTATCTTTTCAATTATACTAAACTTCAGGGAGCCGTTTTAAACATAGGCAACCTCATGTAATCTACTGCACTTGAGCGACCTTTTTTTCAAATGAGGGCTGGGTAACAACCAACTTTTTTCGCTGTTATGGTCCATTTCATAAGCTCATGCAACCGATCGTGGCGGATTGACTTAGGCGTTATAAAAATCCCGAGCCTCAACGTTCCTGTGAACCTATGACGAAGGTATTGGTTCAATCTTGCTACTGTCACCTGAGGGATCGTTCCCTGTTAGATTCCCTTGTACTTCGACCTATACCCTCTTATTTCTATAAATTGTTTGGGACTTCTCCCGTGTTGAATTCGTGCATTTCGGCATAATTTAGGCGGTCCGAGAATCCCTGTCGAAGTCTCGGTTGCTATTCCATATTTTGACATATTGGTAGTCGGCCAATACACCGGTAGCTAATTTTACGAGTTGAAAATCTGGAACGGACTTTCTGGTTCAAGATGCTCGGCTACGACTTTGTTGAGCTAATTAAATTGAGCTGAAGCTGGTATGTTTCACTGTAATCTAGTTGTATCATCATCAGAAGGTGCAGATGTAATGCAGAATGTGCGAAACTGATGAAGATAATTTCTAATCCACCTCAGGCAACCGTTTTCGGCCGGTTTCTCCTTTCTCTGCAGGCCCTCAGCAGGGAGGGCCCGGTTTCTCTGGTGCTGGATCGTTCCCTCAAACTGGATCGCCGTACGGTCACCCGGCGCCGCAAGCATTTTATCCTCCTTATGGCGGGTTCGTTTCTCAACTCCACAACTCATCGTCGCAGATTTGAGCACATTTGTTTAAAAAAATTCTCAAAACCATTTGGCTTACAAAGCTGATGGCTCCCTAAAATTTCTGTACTAGGCATTTAGTTCGTGCATACCGGTTCTGCCAGAAAATGCTGGCTTACAACCTGCTTTGTTTGGGTTTGCTGGTCAGATAATGCAGTATCCGAGTTGAACACCTTTACAGCTTCATCTCTGCTGAGTCAATTTAAGTTGGGTAGTGGGTCCGTAGTGATAGCAGTGCCACGTCTCAACGTCTCTCTCTATTTTTTCTCCGTGTTTTTAGTAAGATCTTCAGTGCAAGGTTGAACGATGGTCAAATATGGATCGCATGAAATGAGGACACTCAACCTCTGTGTCTAACCACTTCAGGTGCTCTCGCATTGCTATATGTTAAAACACAAGGGCAGTCTCGGAAATGTCTTCATGACTTCCTTTCACTCTGCACAAATGGAGAACAACCGCTGCACTTCCGCTTATTGCAGCAAGGGAAGGCTGGACCTAATAGAGATCTCTGTGTGTTTGTCTGTCACATCAGGTATCCGCAATACCCTCAGGACTACGCTAGCTATCCTCCGGTGCGTGTTTTTTTCAACCCTGCCCAGGGTGCTCAGTGTTAGGGCATTTCCTTCAGATGGTGGTTGTTTCTCGTATGCTAGAATTTCGTTAGTCAATCCGTGATTCGTTCTGTTAAAGCGGTGGGACTCATTCCTTCGACCTATGCAATTGTGTTGGACGTCATGGTTATGTGCGCATCCTTTGGGTTTGAAGTATACTCTATGCTCATTATTTTATCGTTTGTCATGTTTTGTAGAACTTGTTTCAATATGGTGGTCCGCCTTACGCACCGCAGATGTATGGAGCACCCAGTGCTCTTAGTCCTGGATCTGGCCCGGTTTACCCTTATGGATCATTCACGACTCAACCATTACAAGGGGCCCCTGTTTACCCTGGATCACAGTACGCATTTCAGACGCCACATTTGTACGGTCCCAGTGGTGCGAATTTGACAACTTTGCCCCAAGCTTATGGAGGTTCAGGCACCATTCCCACATCCACACCAACTGCAGGTAGTGTGACATATCTTTGAACTCCTGGTTTGAACTGAACTACCATGTACCCTGTCTTTGAGACTGGCAATATTTCGAAAGTGGTGCTCTGAAATTTGTACTTCTGCTTCCTGTTATTTCGATGGGCACTGTAAAATAGTCGTAATACGCAGTTGGAAGTTGGGTACTGATCGCCGCTGGCGCACTTGTCAACCCCCTTTTTGTCATGGTACTCGGGTTTGTTATCGAGTCGTAATTGATTCTGTGCTATTCTTTCTTCCAAAACTTACAAGTTAATGTTGCTCAACAGACAGCGAAAATGGGTCGTTGCAGTGGCAAGCTCTAGAGCGTCAATCAGCTTTGACTCCCGCCTCTGCAACATTACCCCACTTGGAATCCCTTAAAATCTCGTAGTGACGCGGTCTGAGCGCAGTATCTTTCTCGTTCTATGTAGGCTCATGTCAATTATTGTAAAATTGATCCAGAGGGAATTATTGGACCTTCAATCTGATTAAAAATTCCTAACATATTCTGTTGCGCATTGTCCCATCCCGTCCGATCTATTTAACACTAGTTGTACAAGGTAGGTTAGGGTTTCAACTTGTCGCTAATGCAGTCCTCATGAGACTGTGAATTTTTATGGATCAAACTGCGACATTGCAGCTCTAGGTTCGTCGGGGTTTATCACTTGGTTGCAGATTATCTTCTGTTAGTTACCAGGATTGATGTAAACAAACCCTGAACATTTCCTGAGCGCATGTAATTCTGTTCTTCAATACCGATCTGAAAGGTCGCTTCAAATACGGGTGGGTCTGGGAGTCATGCTTGCATCCTCAGATCTGTAGAACGACTCGTTTGTTTCGCGAGTTTTCTGTGATGATCATCTGGGATTTCAATTCACCTGCGTTTCTTGTATTGAAGGAATTGAAAAGTTTTACGGTTTGCTTTGTGGGCAGGTGTATCTCCCAGTCTATCTGCTGGCACAGTAGCTGGGCAGGTCTCTCCACAACAGTATGCCCTGCCATCAGGCTCGCAGCAACCCTACTCTAGTGGAGGCGGTTCGGAGCAACAATCGGGCTGACGTGGGTTCTAAGAGCCCTCGTTGGCACCAGCAGGGAGAGAAGAGGCAAGGGATCCTTCCGGTCAGGGAGAAAACAGATACATATACTCTTTCCTGTCGGCTTGGGCATACGCTAGTCGTGGCCTTACCTGTGAAAGCCCAGATGATTGCCATCATAATATTGCTCAGTTGTCACGGAGGAAAGGTCTGGGAAATCTCTCCAATTCATTCAGCATCCCGTTTAGAAATCATTTTTTCTCGTGCGCCATTGGGGTGTGTTGATGTCCGGTCTCCGAAATCCAAAGCTCCCGCATGATGAAGTAGAGTCACGCTTCCCCCTTGAAGTTCGCAGTCCTAATGCTCATTCTACACTTCCTCCTAATGTCTTGTTCATTTCTCCTTCCCTCCATTCAATTCATGTGTACTTTATCCTCCCGCCTTAAGTCGTCGCATTCAGATTATTCCTCGAGGTCAGACTGCCCTCTCGTGTAGATTATCCTTACCTTCGAGGTATTCGTTTCCTTGGTTTACCGTTAGGGTTACTCACAGATGACGATTTTCCTTTCGGTTTTTCCTCAAGGATGGGCTCGAGTACGGTTGGGATGGGACTCTGAGGATCAGTTGGAACCAGCTTCAATCCCGGCTAGCTTTCAGAGGTAGTAGAAGATGTTGTACCACTTGAGAGAGAGAGTTTTCCAACAAAGGATCCATTGGGACTGGTCGCAGTCCTGGTCATGTGATTTTGTTGCATCGGTTAAAAAGCCTTGATGCATCATTAATGCACTGAATTGCATGTCCCTTCCGTCCCCTGGCATCCTTTTTTTCCCTCCCTGAAGCGTGCCTGAGGTATTTCTGTTTGCTCTGCTTCTTATCAATTCCAGTTCCTCTTTAGGCAGCGGCGAACTGAATTCCCCTCCTCCCCTTATCTGTACGTCGTGTTCTTAGGGTTTATAGCGCAGGGATCATTCAACCTTCCTTGGTGGCTGTGACGTCCCTGTCCCGGCGGTGTTGTCTCTCTTGAGTGCTACCCCAATAACTCCGAGCTGCAGTGGGCATTGCTGTCACTGAATTGATCATTCTTGATTGTTCAGAGCTGCCATTGATTTTCTGTCAAGACAGTCCATGAATGTCTCTCTTGTATTCGACCTCGCAATGCATGGGTCCGCACTCAGTTTGAGCATGTGTGTCGTAGGGATCCGTTGTCATCCTGATGGCCTGATTGCACTAAATCCACGGAACAACACTGAATCACCATAACCATGCTATCCTTGACACCCCAAAGCGGCCAAAAGTATCCACTGGTTGAAACTTCAGTGCAAACAGACCCCAAGACTCTGAATTCACAATGGAATAATACAGCCTGAATGTACTGGATGTGGATACCATTGTCTGGTTGTAGGATGTAGTGCACAATACCTTTGTTGCACATGTGTCTCAATTCGTTTCCTTGAAGAGCTTCAACACGTTTAGTGCAAAGATACATTCTAGTGCCAGGATGTATACCCATGGTACATTTTAGCAGAATTGAATTCGATGTCTGTTGAATCCTTGGACAGATGCAACTATGTAACTAAAAATATCTGTTGCTTGTGATCTCTGAATGTTGATAATGGCATGACTTTGCCACATGGATGATCAACCACTGGAAACAAAAAGAAGTTTTGCAAAGTTTTTCTCTGATGACATTTCTCATACATTCTCTGCAAATGGGTTATGATCAACACTTAACCCTTAAACGTTGAGGCGGACGTTTTGCGGCCGACGAATGACAAGAGAATTGCTTGTGTAGGACAGAAGTGCAATTCCAAATTTTGTGGGAAAGTGCAACTATTCATCTTCCAAATTTTGTGGGAAAAGAGAAGATCATCTACAGTACTTTGACTTCCAATGAGTGCTTTTGCATTTTTTTTTAACCCAACAATTCACACGATGTTACGTCAGATGATTTCCACGGGTATGAGCCCGTCGTTTAAGGGGTAACCCTTAAACGACCCTTAAATGATGGACTCATAACCATGGAAATCATTTGTTTTGACTCTGTGTAAATTGTTGGATTAAAATAATGCAAAAGCACTCATTAGAAGTCAATCTACTGTAGATGATCTTCACTTATTACACAAAATTTGGAGGATGAATAGTTGCACTTCTGTCCTACACAGGAGATTCTCTTGTCATTCATCGACCGCAAAACATCCGCCTCAACGTTGACGGGTTAAATGAACAAGTGACCAACTTTCTATGCAATCAGTAATGTTTACAAGAGCATGGTTGGAAGGTCACTACTTCAATTTTGTATCCCGGAATTGGTGGTTAGGGTCAACAAAAAAAATTCTAAACAGAAGTGCCGAAATTGTTGGGATATTTTTCTTAAAAATAAAAAAATTGTATAGAAAATATATAAATATTTTTATTTTTAGACATCTATATGATTTAGATTTGCAAAATTTAATTAATATTTTGGTAGGGAATGTTGATTTTGACCACTAAGTACAGGTCCTACAATTAAGGTACAATTGCATTGAGCATTTTGTAAGCACTCTTATATTATGGAGGATAGCTAGACAAGACCACGTCAAGTTTGATTTACAATACTTGACAACCATGTTATAGACACCCTATTGTGCCATTCAAAGAATTGTGCACAATAAAGAATACAATTGGCATTTTTTGTCTTGCATAATTAACATTCAATTTGTACACAATCCTAATCAAGTATACCAAATTTCACTTTCAAAATACCAAAACTTCATTTTTTTGGTGAATTGTTTAATTAATATTCATGTGTTTTCTTATAATTGATTGAAAAAAATTGGTGATGATTTAAATAATTGATTGCATAGATATGAAGGAAACATCATACACAATTTTTTCATGTTAACCCCTAAAAACCTGCTTGTCCCAACGGGGGACAATTTGGGTCCGGATAGGTTCCTATTGTCTCAATTTGAAGTGAATTTTTTTGAGATTTTTTGAGGTTGTGGAGCTTTGCAAGAGCTTTGTGGATATATAATTTTTGTTTCAATCGGATGTCGGATGAAAAAGTTATGGCACAATGAGCAAGAAATGGAGATTGGCGGGCAGCCCAAAAAAAATTACAAAAAGTCAAAATAATTTTTTTTGAATTTTTTTCCTAAAAGATTATGTTCTTACCTATACGTGAAGCTTTGATTCATTCTATCTGGATTAAAGATGAGAAAGTTATGGACAATCTTAGCTTTTTGGGCAATTTAAGCATCTTCTTGAAAAAAAACTTTTTGTTCAACTTTGAATGCTAATATCTTCCAATATGTATGGTCAAATTTGATGAAATTTTTACTACATGATCTCGGACAAGTTAAGTAGAAGATCCTATGGTTAAATTTCCAAAAAAACAAAAAAATTGGTTTCCTTAAGTGAATACAATAGAAGTGGTAGTTTTGAGTGTTTTTTGGCAGATAACATCCTCGGGGTTTTAGGGGTTAAACCTCCCCCATTAAGTAACAAAGATATGATCTATGAAGAGTTCAATGCAAAGTATCATATGACCAAACTTTGTAAAATAGATATCTCTATATTTTAACTAGATTTGGGCAAAGAAATTGTATTGTCATGCTCAAAAGTACCAAATTAGTCATAGTGTAAGGGTCAAATAGCCATATCAAATTACATTTGTATTCTATATTATGTAAGATTATTGAAATGGCACAAAGAAATGTCTCTAGTATATTAATTTTTGGATATTGTACTATAAAGGCCCACATTTTATTTTACAAAAAAGATACCTCAATTTTAATAATGGAGCATTCACACTATCTTATCCATCAATGCACTTTGACTCACCTATAAGGTAAACTTGCCTCCTATAGGCAAACCACTAATGATAGGATCCTAGGAAATGATCCATTAAAGTTTTACATCAACCCCTAAGAATTTTTTTCTAATAAACAAGATTAGAATTTCATTAGCTTGGTTAGTGGCCAAAATCAATGCCTTGGGTGATGGTGATGGCATTATTAGTGATTGCTTTAGAAATTTCTACCGTTTCAATATAAATTCATCAAAATAAGTGACTATTTTATTCCTTCATATAGTGGCCATGTTAGGAAATATTGTGATTGCTTTGAATGGATGGTAGGATGACCATTGTGATGGCCATTGTTAGTTTGGGGATAAAATAGCTACCCCTAAAATCACACAGATAAGCTATGTGGCATGACCAATATGTTCAAAAAAACAAACAATAATTTTTGCACACTAGTGAAGGACTCTGAATCGAAATGCAAGTGGTTCTATAATTTTTGGACACATTGTGAATTAGTTACAAATTTTTAATGATGCAAGGTGTAGGGTGCTAAAAGTGTCATGTAGGTGATGCTAAAATGCATTTTGATGCACCTAAAGAATGGCACTAGAGAAGAATTTAAAGCAATAGAAAGTGAACCCAAAATTGTCCACTTCTAAGGTTGCCACCTCCAGAGAACTATAAATAGAGCTACACACTACTCAAAATTCACCTTACATTTGTTCTTGTTATCTACTCGTTTTGGGCATCCTCCTTATTTAGTTTTCCTTCAAAAATAGGGATTGAGTTTGAGGAATGGTCCATTTTAGGTGTAGCTACCTCAATCTACTAACTCTCTTGGGTTAATCAAACAACACACTTCAAAAATTCATAAGAAATTCATAATTTATAAACAAAAAATAAAAACTCAATTGCTCTCTTCATTTCTCACAGTTGTCTTTGAATGGAAAAAAAATCTTGATTTTTTTGCCAATTGTAATAGGGCAAAACACTTACTCTTTTGGGTAGATTTACCTTGGACAAGGAGATGCAATGCTTGAATTCGCTTATGTTTCAACCTCCTAATCCAAATTTTTTTATGGAGATATGGCGGCTAACATTGCATGGAGCTGCTATGGGCTGCCATTACTAAGGTAGTATGCTCTAAGAGAGACCATTTAAGGGCTGGTCCGCCTTTTTCATAGGTTTCCATAGACAAAAGTATTTTAAGATCATTTTTTAGAGAAAGAAAAATAGATGTGGAACCTAACACAAGTAATTTTGTATTCTTACAAGCATTTTTGAATTACTTAAAAAATTTCCAAAGATTTGGGGCCTAGGCACCTATTTGTGACCATAGGTCTCTCAAAATCTGTTCACTTGCAACTTGCAAAGAGCTATGCAGTAGTCAAAGACAATGATTGGCTCTTGCAATAGAAAAACAATTATTCATCATTCATTCAATTGCTAAAGTGGTCCATTTAAGGATCACCTCATCTCCATTTTTTGAGCTAATAATAGGGGTGATTTGAAGGAAAGGGGCACTTTTAGAGCATACTACCTTAACAAAGAAATCAACACTTATAGGCAACAAGTCAACCAATTCTAACAAAAGTTGAGAGTTTGTTTTTGTTTTTTTTGGCAAAAAGGGGGAAAGCTACACTATCAAAAACTTAACTACAATGAACTTGGGATTTATGAGTTATGTATAAATACAACCAAATGTGGCGGTTGTGGAGGGTTAGATAGTCAATAGTGGAAAAATGTTCCCCAAAGTTGTATAGTATCTTAGATCAATACAAAATTTCATATTTGAGTATTTGACTAGTTGATACATATTGTGACAAAGTTTCAGGTCATTTGGACTGACTTTCTATAATTTATGCTAGGTCAAAATTAAATATCGCAATTTTCAAGTTATCTTGAAAAGGGTTAGAAAACCAGTGATGGAAAAATATTCACCAATGTTGAACAATATCTAAGATTGGTATAAAAATTGATATGTGAGTATTTGAGTGGAGTATGTGAATAACCTCAATATATGCCACTCAAATACTCACATATTCATATGAACAATCTCAAAGTATTCATGTACTCCTATATCTTGAACTATATCTTGTACCATTCATGTACTCCTATATCTTGAAGCATACATTGTGGTAAAGTTTCAAGACATTTAGAGTGATTGTTCATCATTTATGCTAGGTCAAAGTTAGCAATGATTGTTTCTAGATTATTGTAAAAATTATAGAATAAGAATTTGGAAAAAAAAATTAGAAGTAGGTTTAGCGTTATTTATGGAAATTAAAGATATAAAGAGATTATATGCAAAATATTCTATAGTATAGGCCTCGTACTATTTTAGATGGTCTATTTGTAGAACTTTGTGACATTGTATCAAATTGGTCAAGTATGTAAGGGATATAGTTAGGTTTCTTAGCAAGCCTTGACTGAACTTTGGCCCATGTAGCTTTCACATATTTTTTCAAACTATGCCAAATGAATTCAATTTGAAAGAGCCAATGATTGGCATCTATTAGGATGGAGAAGTTGGTTGAATACTAAGGTGATATACTTTGAGATTGCTTGTAAGGCTTTGCAACTCCAAAATTGGTAAAGCATGGCTCATCAATTTTTTCTTCATATATGGAACATGTTTTATTAATAATAATTGAGATTTTCCTTCTCCAAAAAATCACAGTGACAAAAATGTGCCACACATGCTACTCAAACATGACTTCTTTTTTTATATGATCCTTATTGTAGATCATATCCTAGTAAAATTTGAAAGCACACAATAAGACTAGGTTTTAGGGAGCATCGACTTGATTACTTGAAGTATCAATTCTTGAGCAGTGCTTGCTCCACCATTCGTGCCAACAATGTTGTATATTCCAGCAACGACATGCTATCCCTTTACATGACTTGATTTACACTAAAGGTGAGCTCAAATACTTTACCATAGAAGAATCAAAGATGAATAAGTTGTTGGCCTCAGGTAACTTGTACTACCATAGCCGTACGCAAGCTGTATATTAGAAATTAGTAATTGGCTTGTCTATTGTCAAATCATTGTTAACCATTGCTTCTAGTGTTTGCGAGTGAGTTTGGACTCCATAACTTTAGTGGATACTCATCCCAACCATGGATGTTTTCAGTCCTATGTGTGAACATGTAAGGAGGTACTTATCTTGCATGACTAAAGTTAAGATGGAGGTTACCTCATTGGAATATATTCCAAACCATTCTCCAATGTACGAATATGACTAATCATACAAGAGGCATTTGGTGACTTCTATAAGTCTTTGATGAAGATTTTCTAATGCAAAAAAACTAAGTGGTAGAAGTTCAAAAGTTGCAATAGCCTCTAAGATTGTGATGACACTTGCTTCTGCTTCTAACCAAATCTCTTTGTCTCTTAGGAGCCTAGCCTTGACCAAGATAGTTCCCTATGATCGGGAGAAGTTAGGATGAAGTGTATCTTAACTGAGAGCAATCTATAAGTTATAATTAAGACAATCCTCGTGCGCCTATGGGGCTACATTTGAGACTATAGTTTTTTAGTTCTTTTACTTTTTTGCTTTCTAAACCTTCTATTTGATGGTGTATAAATAAAACTATAAGATTATATATATTTGTGTGTGTTTTTGTATAGTATATTTATTTTGAGACTTTATATCATTATTTCATATTGTTTGATGCTTATTTAATTTGGATAGCCATATTTAAGTGTTTTTTGCATTTGAATGTTTAGTGTTTTCTAGAAAGTCTATCTATTATTGTATTTGTTTGTAGTATGGTTAAAATTAAGTTTACAGGTCCTTGGTTTGTGCCAAGATCTAATGCGGAGGCAGAAATTATTTAAACATTGATGTTTAGCAAAGGAAGACATTGAGAAATTTTGTCAAAGATTTCTTAGCGCTCTACATTTAAAGCTCATAGCACTATAAGAAACCCATGTTTATTTTTACATCTAAAAATTGGACGTCCAATTTTTAGACGTAAAAAAACCCCCGGGTTTCTTATAGTGAAGCAATGGATTACAACTCAACACTTCAACTTGGCCCCAAAAGCCCAATGCCAAATAAGACCAAGACCCTAATCTGCACATTTCTGTTGATTCAACAATTTTTTAAATTTGGACTACAACAGGGTTAGAGATAAGGAGTAGCCAATCTTTGAAGTGCTCAATATCATTCACTTTGACTTTCCTATTGATGGAACATGCAATAGATCCAACAAACTTATGCAAAATCTTGACGACCATCAAAAAATTGGCCTTGTCTATATCTATATCATTCATCTGTAGGTCATTGAAGGCTGCATTTAGATCCATGCCCTCTAGGTTGTTGATCTCATGATCCAATGCAACTCTAGATTCATATTTAATTGGTAGCGGTGGCATTTTTGGAATGACTTGAGCAATCATTGGAAAAACATGATCGTTTCCATATGCTACAACTATTGGCTTTGTTGTTGAAGAAAATAAGTTGAAAGTATGCATTTTTGGCCTCGTATCCTCTTCTTGTTTGAATTGCTCAATGTTGTACACAACTATGGAGTTGCCGTAACTCTTGATATGAAACACATAATAACCAAATCACCTCACAATCCCCCTTTGCTACATGGCCTAGACATTAGACCCGCATAGTCAAAAATAGACAATTCAGGACAAAGTTCAAAATCATGTACATCTTTTGTATAATTGATTTCATCCGCTAAATCTTGATCGGGTATGAAAGGTGCTCCCTCAATATCTTGGTTGCCTAAACCTTCAATATTGTCAAGCAAGCAAAAAGATAGGCTTCATTGTTAACGTCTAGATTCTAAAAAATGAACGGCCCATACACCACAACATCAAATAAACAATCTCCAACTCTAATTGGATATGTCTTTATGAGCTTTAAATGTAGAGCGCTAAGAAATCTTTGACAAAATTTCTCAATGTCTTCCTTTGTTAAACATCAATGTTTAAATAATTTCTGCCTCCGCATTAGATCTTGGCACAAACCAAGGACCTGTAAATTTAATTTTAACCATACTACAAACAAATACAATAATAGATAGACTTTCTAGAAAACACTAAAAATTTAGATGCAAAAAACACTTAAATATGGATGAAAGTAAAGAAAAGGCTAACTGTAGTAGGAGTTTAGGGTTTAGGATTTAGACTAGAGCTCTAGGGTTGACTGCTTAGAACTTGGGTTCTATTGTGGTGCTAAGACACAAATAAAGGAACCTAAAAGAAGAAGCTTGTCATATAAAAAAGCAACATGAGGTAAAATCAACCACAAGAAAACACAAACGTACAAAAACAAGAGATGATGCTAATATAGATTAGTCAAAAACAAGTAAACTTTATATCCAAACTAGTTTCACTCTACAAGAGAGTTCATTAGTGGAAAGTTACAAATGAAAGATGGAAATATAAGCGTCTAAGGTGGGTTTATATACCTAAGGAGGCTCTTCTTGTAGGCTATTTTTAGGACTTGAAGTCTAACAAAAATAAAAGCCAAGTCTAAAATAGAAAAAGAAAAAACTTCATCTACAAGTTTAACTTGTAAAAATAGAAAGCTTCATCTACAAATTTCTACTATAAAAATAGACAAAAAGGAAAGAAGCTTCTTCTACAAGCTTCCTGAAGATAAGGTGGAGGTAAGCGGGCTCCACCAAAGAAACTTCTAGGAAGTTATTCTTGATCTCGACAGGAAACGTTTGAAGTTGTGGAGGTTCCTCCAGCAAATCAAAGGCCGTGGCAGACACTTCAACTCTGGAAAATCTTGAAAAAGATCATAGAGTGAGGTGTTCAATGTGGTCGTGACGTTGAGGCCATCGGTATAAGTTGAATAGTCCAATTTGTAGACGAGTGGAACTCGTTCATTTTGTGGAAGATGTATGCCGATTCGTTGTTGCTTGAGTAGGAGGGTGGTCTTCATGTCGTAGGAGATGGCTCTAAAATGCTTCCGGATGAATTTACGCAGATAGCCACGAGCACGTAGTCTTTCATATAAGAGGCATCTGATATGATTGAAGCCTCTTTCAGAACTCTCCCTAAGAACATACCGTTGGAGTTCACCAACAATAAAAGCCTTCTTCTAGTGAAGAGGATGTCATGAAGACCAGGAAAGTATTGATATATGTTTTGCAGTTTCTGGTGAGTGTGGGTAAAGAGACGATGAGTTGTTTCAAAATCAGGACCCATGAAGAAATGGACGTCAAGCATGTCAACTTCTTCCTGGTTGATGCAGGTTGTGATGTTGATCTCGTCATATTCTTTACCATATTGCCTCAGAAAATCCACCAAGTAATTCTCGGGGCCAGTCCAGATTCCAAAAGTGTCATCGATGTAGCCACTAGTAGAAAAAAACAGTGCCCAAATCAACAAAAATCAACAGAAAAGTGTTGATTTATTTGTTGATTTGGATGTGTTAATTTGGGTACTTTTTAACACGAAACTGTTGATTTTTTTGTTAGTCTTTTGTTAATTTGGGCACTAAACTTTTTTTTGAAAATAATTTTTTTTGAAAAATCGACCAGTGAAATGCTGCCACATGGCAGCCCGTGACGTGGCAGTCGCCACGTAAGCAGTCCACAACGTGGCGGCTACCTACGTGGCACCCCATTTGGTGTTGCCGGCAAGGTTTGAACCTTGCACCTCATTCTTGGGGTGCAAGGTTCAAACCATTGCACCACACATACATGTGCATGCATGTGCGTGAGTTTTTTTTTTGTTTTACCTAGTTAAAGTATTTTTTTTTTCATTTTTTTGTTAAAGACAGCAGCTTTCAAAGGCCATTTAGGCATATAAAAACAACTTTTTTCTAAAACTTTTGAACTAAGAAAAGTTGCTACATACAAGTGTCTTTCATCTCCAAAAATTCGTTTGCAATTTTAAGTGTCCAATCAAAAGTTATGACTAAATTTCAGAGAGGGTCTTTCATAATGTCAAAAAAAATTCAATGGAACTCCTCTCTGAAATTTAGTCATAACTTTTGAATGGGGACTTAAAATTGCAAACGAATTTTTGGAGATAAAAGATACTTGTATGTAGCAACTTTTCTTAGTTCAAAGTTTTTAGAAAAAAGTTGTTTTCCTGTGCCTAAATGGTCTTTGAAGTCTGCTGACTTTAAGAATTACCAAATTGGGAATGATTTTTTTTTTTCTTCCATAAACAAACTATTTATAGAATACTAACTATGATAATTTACACATTTTTTCAAATAAAAAATTTACTTGAGAAATTTTTTAGTCAAGATTAACAAAAAAGTGTTGAGCTTTTGTTAATTTGAAAATGCAGTACCCAAATTAACAAAAAAATTTGTTGATTTGGGCAGTTTTTACAAAAATCAACAAAAAATTGTTAAAATGGACGATGCAGTACCCAAATCAACAAAAATTTGTTGATGTTTTGTTAGTTTTGGCACTGTTTTTCTAGTAGTGAGCGCCTGAAGTACAGCATATGGGTGTCGAAAAGAGGTGGCACCTGCTCCTCAATGAGAACTTCAAGATTACATAAGAAGAGGCAAGCATAGACAACAACAAAATTGTTGCCCATGGCCGTCCCACGTATTTGCCTCTAAAAGGCACCATCAAACTCCAAATAATGTTGATTCAACACCATAGAAGAAAGGGACATGATGAGTTCCAGTTTGGATGCTGGAAAATGCCCTTTGATCATGGTCCTAAGTGCCAAAAGCCCTTGTTGTGTGGGAATACTGGGATATAGCGATTCCACATCAAAAGTAAAGAGGATGGCATGCGAAGGGACTTGGAGTTTGGAGACGTCCCGTAGTAAGGTGAGGGAGTCCACAAGGTGATTTATGTGTTGTAGGAGAATCGGCAGCAGTTGGTGATGAAGCCAAATTGATGCGTGTTCGAGGATGTAGTTGGAATAGGAACAAATTAGTCTTCCTACCAGCATGGGCTTTTGAACCTTTGGAAGAAAATTCAAGGTGCATGCCTCTTCCGCCCTCTGAAAAGGCATATAAAATGCCATTCATTCTCCTTAATGACTGTCCTGGTTCTAAGTTCCAAGACTTCAAGTCTAAACTCAATCTCCTCCCAGAGTATGGATGGGACATGTTGATAGACTTGGTCATCTGAGAGTTGTCATTGCGCTGCATTCATGTACCAAGTCTTGTCCATCAAGACCAGACCTAGGTTCTTGTCCGCTCGTTTGATGACAATGGTACTGTCACCGCGGAGGGAGTCTAATGCTAATTTTTGTTTTCTAAGGAGAGGAGGGAAAACTTTATAAGGAATCCTATCTATCCTATCTTCAACAATGTTGAGGCCTATCAAAAGAATGTTTTCTAATGTCTGGAACTCTACATCAGGCTGCCAAACAGGATTTGGAATATGCCAAGGTGAGATCAATTGACCATCATCTTTAAAAAGGTAACGCGGACGAATGCGTCTAGCCAAACTAACATATTTTCCACGTACTGTGGAAAAAAGGGGGGGGACGTAGGCAAGGAATGTAATCTAGGCCCAGCCCTAACAAACTATGTTCCTAAAATGTCAAAACTTTGGAACTGAAATTGTGGATGACAATATTTGTCATCCAACGTTTTAATTCAAAAGGACTTTTTTGACCAAACAGGGAAGAATGTATCCCGCGGGACCAGTCAGCGGATACCAGAATCTTTTTTACGAGCGGTGTTGCCCTTGGAATTTTGTTGTTGACTCTTGGATCTGCTCCAATTGGTGGTGTTGCCTCCTTCCTTTCGAAAGGGCTGGCGATCCCTTGAAGGGGTACCAGACGGCGCTTGAGGAGTCTAGTTGGAGGGTCTCCGGGAAGATGTAGGCGATACAACCGATTGGGTGGAGGCTACCTTCGACTGCTGCCTATTTTCCAACCATGTTGACTGTTGCTGCTGCTTCTTCGGTGGGTTTGACTTCTTCTTCTCCTTGGGCTTGTCTTTCTTGTTGTTGTCCTCCTTGTTGTTTTGTGTCTTTTGGGGGGTATCAAGCTTCAGTTTGGCTAACGTCTTGGTAACTTCTGCTTGTACCAACGCGGCCACGGATACGTCAACTAGAAGCGTTTCCGCTTCCTCCATTGCTACATTTTGAGCAACGCTGCGAGCACTTGTCGTGGCAGTGGCGACAACTTGGGTTAGGCGACTCTCCAACTGAAAAGAGTCTATGGTAGTAATAAAGAATTATACAAATCCTTGTGCCAAGTGTCAATAAGGGAACAAAGTGAACAGGTTCCACTCATCTACAAACTGGACTATTCAACTTATACCGATGCCCTCAACGTCACGGCCACATTGAACACCTTACTCTAGCCTTTTTTTTACTTTCAATACTAAACCTTTTATTTTGGTGCAACAAGCTAGTAGAAAACGTCTTAGGTCAGACGTTGCTACCTCTAATTCTCTTGCTGCTGAATCACTAGGTCAATCTATAGCTATGCATAGTCATCTGATTGTCTTCTTTCAAATGTTTGTCAAAGATTGGAAGCAACTTAATCAGTCAGTCTCCAATTGTCAAAATCATATGAAGTCTCTTAAGCAGCAACAATAAGATAGCATTCTACCACACTCTCTTCGCCTCAAACCTCCTAAGCTGTCTGTTAAGGATCCGG
>OX579639.1:21881280-22035181 GCA_951230915.1 Antitrichia curtipendula | reverse complement strand
ACATGGAAATTTTTTCATACAAATGTGACCTTGTAAAGTGCAGTTGCCTTGCTTTTTACAGGGCCAAAAAAATTATTCATGTCAATTCAAATACTAATATCTTGCAATTCACATGGTGGAAATTTTCGGAAATTTTTTCCACATCTTTTCAAACCATCATACTATATGATCCTATAGTTATATGTGTCCAAAAATGTATTTTTTTCTAAAATTTGGTACTTGTACTAGAAATGGCAATTTGGGAGCGTTTTTGGTGAAAACATATTTAGTCAAAGAACTTTAGGGATTAGCACTATCACAATCCGGTGAAAAGAGGCTGGTTGAGTTGTCTGTGTTCATACCACACACACCTCACTGTGCTAAAAAATGAGAGCCGTCGATTAAAAAAAAAAATTCCCCTCCCCCCTCCTACACCATTGATCTTAAAAAATTAAAAAGTACAGATACGGATATTGACATGGATACGGATACTAGTACGAATACTGATATGAATACGAAATACGGTACGGGATACATGATATGATATGTATTATACAGATTCGGATACAAAATACCATGGGATTTGTCCCATATCAATTGTCACCCCACCCTCCCCTGAAATTTATAAAGTGTGTGGGGGGGTGAAAACTTAATAATTTAATTAATTAATAATTTAATTAATTAATAATTTAATTAATTAATAATTTAATTAATTAATAATTTAATTAATTAATAATTTAATTAATTAATAATTTAATTAATTAATAATTTAATTAATTAATAATTTAATTAATTAATAATTTAATTAATTAATAATTTAATTAATTAATAATTTAATTAATTAATAATTTAATTGATTAATATTTTAATTGATTAATATTTTAATTGATTAATTTTAAATTAATTAATTTTTTAATT
The DNA here is from genome assembly GCA_951230915.1 of Antitrichia curtipendula. Taxonomy (NCBI): domain Eukaryota; kingdom Viridiplantae; phylum Streptophyta; class Bryopsida; order Hypnales; family Leucodontaceae; genus Antitrichia; species Antitrichia curtipendula. Next base: position 22,034,284 of record OX579639.1, on the reverse strand, counting down.
TTAATTTTTTAATTAATTGAGCTCAACAGGGGGGATTGAAAAAAAAAATCGATTTTTTTTTTCTTTCTTGAGTGCATTGTGACATCCGTGTCACAATGCACTCAAAAGTGGCTGTACGAGCCAACAATGCACTCAAAAGTGGCTGTACGAGCCAACAATGCACTCAAAAGTGGCTGTACGAGCCAAACAGCACATTACCATCTCACTATCATGGTATTAATGCAACTATTCTAGGCACTATTAATTGCAACAATTAGTGGACAAGGACAAATTAAAATTTGTGATGTAAAATGCCTTTTTAAGCACCTAGACGCTCTCCGTAAACTTAGGATCTCCATCGGGCCAAACGTGAGAAGTTTTAAGTATTGCCATCTATTTTGATTGAAATCTTCAATTCTACAAGGTTTGTTGTTACAAAATAATAGGATAATATCTCACAATAGACTCTTCAAGTTTGGTTTCATTAGGATAAAAAACAATGTTAGAACAAGACACTTTTGTTGCCATGTAGGCTTGGTGGTTACAAAGTAGTGGCAGTATGTAACTGTGCTATTAATTTGCTAATATGGACAAGTAAGAGCATTGGTAAGCCTTGGTGTGTACACACTTTAATCTTTTAAAAACATTCATCATCCACCATTGGATGTGGATAAAATATTGTTAGTTGGGAGGAATCCTTCCTTGTTAAAGGAGGGATAGTTCCCCCCTAGATGCTTGGGGGCATTACATTATAATCCTAGGCATCCAATTGACTTGGTGGAGGTAATTTGAGTCTACCTTGGTTGTCATCAATTGAATGCATTATTCTTTTTTCTTGTTCATGACACTTGGTTAGTTTTATTATAATAGAACTTTCTCTTCACTTGGTAAGTTCCTTCGCTAGAGGCTCCTACTTTCAAGGGAGCAAATGGGCCCCTCCAGCAAAGGTTGACAATGTTACGGATTCTATTAGTGGTTAACCCTATGAGGATATTTTAGACATAAAAGATTGAATGGATGACTTCATTGTTAGCTCTAGAAGCAAAGAATGTACCTATTGGAATATTTTGGTGACTACCTTGGTCACATAGGCCACGTAAATTGAAGGTTAACATTTAAAGGGCGTTGAGGCCAAAAAGTGTCCGATGGTCAATGGATGACTTGACTATCTTCTAAGAAGAGACATATAGCTCCTCCATAATCCTCTTCTCCTTCTTTGAAAAATAAAATACTGTGCAATTTGAAAAAACACACAATATCCTCCCTTTTGAAAAATCAACAGCCGTGCAATTTGAAAAGTCAACAATAACTTTGTCTGAAAAATCAACAACCATACAATTCAAAAAGAACACAATAACTTCCTCTGAAAATTCAACAATGATGCAATTTGAAAAGAAAACATTAACCCCTGATGCCATGCAATTTGACTTGAAAAGCTGTTAGTAGAGGTGCTCCATCTAATTGAATCATATGTCTGCCTTTCAAGATTACAAGTGAGGGTCACAGTGATTGTATTGAAATCCACCCATGTTATAAAGACGATGTTGGAGAAGACAATCAACAGACGTGACATTGCTTAGATCAAGTGCAATAATGTGCAGCAATGTGAAATTATAATTTGTATATGCACTACAACAAAATGGATGTTTTATGACTGCAAAATATGACTGTAGTAAGTTGTAAAATCTCAAAATATGACTCCTGCAAAAATCACTGTAGATGACGCGCGATATGACTGGGTCTAGTTATTACTGAATAGTCATATTTTTAATGAGTCATATATGTAGTCATCTAGATTGGGAGTGTAATATGCCATATTTTGCCAACGTGGCGTATATATTGACTACCCTTGAAGTTTTGACTTTCTCATAAGCTATCCAAGCAAAGAATTTTTTTTTTGCGTGGCATATAACTCTATGTAGTCATATTTTTGGCTGACATGGAATATGACTACAATGAATCATATTTGGGTTGACATGACATATGACTTTGTATAGTTATATTTTTGGTTGATGTAAAATATGACTTTTGTGAGTCATATTTTCTATTGATGTGATAAATGACTGTAGTGAGTTATATTTTTTTATTGATGTGATAAATGAATTTATAAAGTCATATTCTCTATTGATGTAGAAAATGACTCCTATGAGTTATATTTTCTATTGATGTGGAATGTGACCCTTGTAATTTATATTCTCTACTGATGTGAATTATGAATTTTGTGAAGTATATTTTTTGTTGATATGGAATATGACCCTCATGAGTCATTTTTTTTTAATGTAAAAAATGACTGTTGTGAGTCATATTTTTCACTATTGTGACAATTTCTATAGAGTGTTACTAATAATTTAATGATTGAATGTAGTCATATTTTTAAAAATATAGAGTCATCTTTTGATATGATCAGGAGTATTGTGTGACTACAACCAATCATATTTTGGCCAAGATATATTGTGAAATATGACTCAAGCAAATGAAATTCCATATTAGTGAGAGTTGCATTTCTTAGATTTCTGTGTAGTTTGTAATTGGAGTGACTAAGGTTTACAGTAGCTTCTGTCATAATCTACAATCATATTTTTCATATATTTAAAATAAACATGACGCATTGCAATTATGCACCAACATGGTTTAGCAACTAAATAAAAGACTCCATCAAATTAGAAACGAGTACATACAATTTTTGAGATGCACAAGAGACACTTACATTAAAAAGAAAAATGCAAAAAAGAATGTGACTCTTTTCAGTGACATTAATTAGTCACTAATACAAAACATATCACAATGACATTCTATTAATGTATATTTCCATACACTTATAGGACCTATATTCCTTACAAAGATGTGAAGATGTTGCTTTTCTAATGCTGTAAGTAGCCTCCAATAACTTTATTCCAGCTTCTAGTGCCTACATATACAACCAACAAGGTTAATTTTTAGTAAATGAATCATATAGATCAACCTTCAAAGATTTAAGGCAACACAAAATATGTATTATAAATTTAAGATTTAAAAAAAAATTATAACCAATTAACTACTATATCTTTACAAATTGTAAATAAAAAAGAGGAAAGAATAACACCATAACCATTATATCTCTAGAAATTACAAATAAACAAGAATAAAAAATAACAATAGTGATAAAAGAAACAAGAAGCAAAAGTTAACAAGTGTTAAGAGATAAGATGCAATAAGATGCAACAAGAAGTAAGAAGAAACAAGAATTAAGATGTAACAAGAAGCAACAAGAAGCAACAAAAAGCACAAATTAAGATGCAACAAAATGCAACAAATAACAAGAAAAAGCAAGAAATAAGATGCAACAAGAGCAAACAAAGAGCATAAACTAAGAAGCAACAAGAGCAAACAAAGAGCATAAACTAAGAAATAACAAGAAGCATGAATTAAGAGACAAGAAGGAGCATGAATTAATAAGCAACAAGAAGCAAGAATTAAGAAACAAAAAGAAGCAAGAGCTAAAAGGTAGCAAAAAACAAGAACTAAGAGGCAACAAAACTTAGGAGACAATAAGAAGCAAGAATTAAGAAGCAAAAAGAAGCAAGAGCTGAAAAGTAGCAACAAACAAAAACTAAGAGATAACAAAACCTATGAGACAACAAGAAGCAAAGAAGAAGAAAAATAGCCAAATGTTGCACTTTGAGAGGGAAGTACAAAAAACGGCGGTTAGGGTTTTAAAATCCTAAATCAATGGCAGCTACATAGAAGTAGTGGCTAGGATTTTAAAATCCTAAATTAGTAGCGGCTATATAGAAGTGGCGGCTAAGGTTTCAAATCCTAATCATGTGACTTGCCTTAGTCATGTGCATGATTTGTTCTAGTCATGTGATTTGACATAGTCACACAACTAACCAAATATGACTATATTAAGCAACTAAGCTATTTCAATAATCAAATTTGATCCAAAGTGAATACATGTTGACACTACAACTCTACAAAATGCTTAAAAGAAAATTGCAAGGCCTTCAGCACCTACAATTATAGAAAAAAAAGTGTGCAAAAAGTGTGGGAGTGAAAGTATTTAATAAAGGTATTATTTAAATGCATCTTTGAAGCAAAACAAGGGATTATGCTTTTATAGTCTAAGTATATCCTTATAAGAACATCCAAACAACCATTTTTTAATTGCAGTACAAGCATGCGCATGCCTACAGTGAACCTCAATCTTCATATGAATTATTTTGTGACTCCTATAGGGCCTATAGAGACCTTCTAAATGTGGCTTGTATGACATTATTGAGAACCTTTTTAATAAATAAACAAACTTCAATATAGAACATGTGTGAGTGTTTTAACTATATCCTTGAGATAAAGCATGCACGACCATGTTCTTTATTGTTGGGCTAAGTCCTAAGTTGGATATTTAAACATTATTCAATTGACATTCTAAACATTGAATAAATTTTTTGTAATGATAAACCATAAGTGGTTCACATCTTAATTAAAATTGACAAAAACTATAAAAACTAAAAGTTTGAAGTGCTTTTGGATGGTTTTGGCCAATCCAAGCCAAAGCTCTAGATTTCCAAATCCAAGTTGAAAATTTTAAAATTTTGATAGCTTAAATTGTAGAGTGTTGCATGCCTATTCAAAAATAATAAAATCTTTATAATGGGATATTTTTAGCAAAAATTATGGATGAATGAAGTTCTATCTCTTATTCTTTTTTTAAGACTTTATCTAACATTTTCTTCTAGCCTATAAGTCTAAATTAACTTTTACTTTCAAGATTGCATTGTAAATGTCATCTAAATGTAAGGTCCCTTTTTAGCTTGAATTAGATGAATTTTGATGTTTTCTATCCAAAATTAATGCTGTTGATTATTCAATTTCATTATAATTTATTTTCCTTATTTTTATCCATCTTTATAAGTGTGATGTATTCTTGAAAACCTTTAAGAATTACCTAAATGATTTTGAATTCAAAGTTGGATTTTAATAAATTCTTAAGTTTGAGTTAAACTTCTAATTTCTAATGTAATTATGGTTTCTATCCAAAAAATAACCAAGTGCCAAATTCAAGGACATGCCTCAGAATCCATTCCCACCTCATCCCCATTTTTCAACATGCATATTATGGTTGTATCATAAGGCTTGCCTTGATTCATTTTTGTTGCGTTTTTTGTGTCTTTGTATCAACTTAAATAACGACTTTTACAATAAGGTATATAAATTCTATCTACGATCAAATTTTTTTTCTTTCAACATATTTCTTTCTACTTCTCTCTCTTGACTTTTTCCAAAAAAATTATATATTTTTTTATTTTTTCCTCTTTTTGGGTATTATTTTAAAATTGCAATCTTTGATTTCAATTACTGGGTGAATGCAAGAAAGACTAGTACTATTTTTTGTCACACTTGACGTGCCGGACTTGTTATCGGCTATAACTTTTGAAGAATGAATCCAATTAACTTCAATTTTTTTTTGGAGATGGCTAACCTGATCGTGTTTAAATCCCTTATTTTTCAAAAAAAATTTAAAAATCACTTTATATTTAAATTTCAATTTAGCTAATTTGTCACACTTTGCAGTTTAGGGTTTTTTAGTACTGGGGAGTATCCAAACTTAATGATCTAGATCTGAAATTTCTATGGTCTATTCCCATAGTATGAAGTCATATTTCTACCAAAGGAAATTTAAAAATATTTTATTTTATGCCCTCCACATACGTGCAAACAGGGCTCCCTTGCGCGCGCAATTTTGAACATTCAAAATTGTTTCAAGATCATTTTTTTGGTGAAATGTCTTTCCTATAAAGTCCTCCCAAATGAAAAAATTTTAGTTTCCTTAAAAATTGTTTTTCCTATTTTTTACAAATTAAAATGTGAAAGTACCTATTTTCATGAGATTTTGCACTTTTCCAATTCTCCTACTTAGAGAATTTTTTTATGCTTTTCCTTCCCAGGGTAACTTCTTCTTAAAGGTGTATACATTGAACATATTTTTCATATTTTTTTTAAATTGTTTTTCTAATTATACAGTACTCCCAAAAAAACATGAGTACTGTGGAAAACGCTACGCAAAGTGGATGGTCTTTCTTGCATTCACCCTACTACTAATTAATTTTTTTTAATTCTAGAAGTCAAACAATTGTAATGACATAATCCTCATAAGTGCTAAATAATTATCTATTGAAGACCTTAAAATATTTTTGGTCAACTACGCATATTACAATCAACAATATTTGTTTAATACAGAATCAAAACTCTATAAGGGAGTCAACTTAGTCTCTTAACTATGCCCAACAACCCAAAGCTTTAAGTAGCAACTTAGAACTTATACTTATACTTCAAACTTTTAGACTTTGAATACAAATGGCATTCCTCACTTGCTCTTGCTTTATGAATTCTCAAGTATGGATTTTTCTTACACTCTTTTTTTCTCTCCTTAAATTAGAATTTTTTTAAGCTTCAAGTATTTTTTCTAAATCCCACAATCTTCAATCTACATCACTAGTTAACTAAATTAGATTTCACTTTGTATCAACCAATCTAATTAGCTCTTAATTTGTATCAACCAGCACAATCAATCAACATAATTAGTTAATCTGCTAGTGCAACCAATTTGTTAGTATGGGCAATTTCGTTAAAATGGCATATTCCGTATGCCATTTTCAGAGCGGCCACTTTGAACTGCGAAAGTGACATCTACAAGGGGTATAGATTACATAAATCTTTGTCTTATATAGATTTCAGAAATCTAGCACTAATGTACATTTCAAATCGCGCGGTCTGAACTTTGAAAGCAACATCTATGACTATTGTAGATTTCAGACATCTATAAGTGGTTAGATTTCAGAAATCTGGGACAGTTGAACATTTCAGGGCAGCCGCTCTGAACTGTGAAAACTGCCAAAGTTACGGAATTTCGCCATTTTAACAAAATTGCCCATTAGTGTACAAACTAGATGTGGATTCATGTCCTCATGACTTAAGGTATTTGTTAAACAATATTCTTTCTCTCTCATTAAAAAAATCAACAATCTCTATATTTGAACCAATACATTATAGGACTATTTTTGCCACCAAATATATATTTCAACTTGAAAAAAACTTGCCATAAAGAATCACAACATATTTAATATGCATTTTGAGACCCTTTTCCTATCCTTTCCAACAAGATGGGACGGGAATGAATCCATCTATTGTCTCATGTTGTTAATTGTTTCATTTTTCTCTACTTTCTTTGTAATTCCTATGAGAAATTTAAATTTATTACTTAAAATACAAAAATATGTCACTCCAAATATTTGAATACAAATTCTATAATAAGCACAACATACAACATCAATAAATTTTTAATAAGCATGAAATAAAGTTATTTCTACACCCTAAGGAATGAAATCTTCAATTAAAATATTAGAAGGTCATCTTAGATTGACTCCCTTTTCTTTAGACTATCCAAAAAGTAAAAAAATGACTTCCTTCCCAAATATGACTAAAGCAAAAATATAACTAGGTGCTCTCCAAATATGTTTCCTGTCCAAATTGTCCATCGGCTGTTTCAAAAGGAGATAAAATGACTATTAAAAAAATGTGACTACAAAATATGACTCAAGCAAAAATATGATTGGATGCTCTTCAAACATGTTCTCCATCCAAATTTTCCTTGGGCTATCTAAAAACAAAAAAATGTCACTACTCAAAAGATATGACTGCAAAATATGACTGACACAAAAATATGACTACATAATATGACTAGACGTTCCATGAATATGTTCCCTATTGTTCCCTATAAAGTACTTAGTTGTTCCCAATGGGCGTATGCTATACGCCCATGAAGTACAAGGCCAAAATCTAACTAGCAATCATATTTGCAGTCATATTTTTTCCTAAGATGTTGGCCTCCCAAAATATGACTGCGAGTAGTCGCTAGTCATTTCTAGTCATATTTTTGCAGTCATAAAATGCAGGTTTTGTTGTAGTGATGATAACTGAAGTTGATTTTGATATTGTTTATGAAGAGCTTGAAACTTGGCAAATTGCGATTATCTTGACGTAGATGCAAAGTCACTTGACAGTTACCTTAACATGATGCTTTTTGTTTGGGTATCCAGACTTTGTGATTTGTATAATTACATCAATTTATCACTTACACTATCAATGTCTAAAAGAAATTCTTAGAGATAAGTTAGTTAATGACAACCAATTGAAAAGTTAATAGTTGAGCTACTTCAATTAATCTTCCTATTTGTGAATGTTAAATTGACAGCACGTGTGCAGACTGAGGGCTTTACATGCAAAAGTTACATGATCATAGCACCAGTATTTGAATTGACGCAAATTCCATCAAACATTATTTTCCATTGTGCAAAATTCTTAATATTAAGTGGAATGCCTGCTTGGGTGCACAATTGAAAATTGTTGCAATTTTAAAATAGAACATCAACCAAACTCTTTAAAGAATTTTCTATGAACAAAATTTGATACTTGATAGAGAGACAGACTTCAAAGAAGACACTTTCACTTGAAAACATAAAGAAGTATGATTGATAACTTGTATTTTTTTTTAAACTTTTACTTTTAAAGATGGAAGTGTTGGCTACATGTTTATTGTGCTTTGATTCTATTAGTGTAGTAGAGTGTCCAAAGTAGTGATTGCAGGACTACAAAGAGTAAATTGTTATCTTTCACTAAATTGCTGTTGTGTTTTTTGTGGAATTGAAATTTTTAATGTAATTTAGGGTTTGCTGCAAAAAGAAAGGAATTGAAGAGGAAGGAAGTAAACTTGGAGATTGAGTGTTTCAATGTAGGGAATTGGAAAATATTTTTGTCCAATGGCTACATGCTACGTGTACAAAAATAATTCCAAGACTACCCTACTATTAGGCTTGTACATAGTTTTACACTATCTTCTAAGAAGAGACAGGCAACTCCACCTTGACATCCCCCCCTCTAAAAAAATCAACAGCTATGCAATTCAAAAAGAAACAATATCTTTCCCTTTGAAATTCAATAGCCATGCCAATCAAAAAGAAAATAATACCCTCTCCTCTTAAAAATCAACAGCTATCCAATTTGAAAAAAAAATAATATCCCTCGTGAAAAATCAACAACCATGTGATTTGAAAAGAAAACAATAAACATTGGTGCTGTGCAATTTGACTTGAAAAAGTCATTAGTACAAGTGCTCCATCTATTAGAATCTGCCTACCTTTCAAAATTGCAAGTGAGGATTATAGTAATTGTGTTGAAATCCGCCCATGTTGTGTAGACGTGTTGAAGAAGACAATCAATACTCAACAGCCATGACATTGTTTAGATCATGTGTGGCAATGTGCGGCAGTGTGAAATTATAATTTGTATATGATTCTTGAAGTTGATTTTGATATTCTTAATGAAGAGCTTGAAACTTGGCAAATTGTGGTTACCTTGATTTAGATGCAAAGTCACTTGATGACTACCTTGATAGGATGCTTCTTGTTTAGGTATCCAGATTCTTTGGTTTGTATAATAACATCAACTTATCATTTATACTACCAATGTCTAAAATAAATTCTTAGAGATAAGTTAATTAATGACAATCAATTGAAAAGTAACAGTGGAGTTGCTTCAATTTATCTTCCTATCTATGAATGTTAAATTGATAGCAACATATGCAGATTGAGGGCTTTACATGCAAAAGTTCTAGGATCATAGTACAAGTATCCAAATTGATGCAAATTCCATCACACATTGTTTTCCACTATGCAAAATTCTCAACAAGTGGAATGCCTGCCTAGATGCACAAGTGAAAGTTGTTGCAATTTTAAAATAAAACGTCAACCAAACTCTTTAAGGAATTTCCTTGACAAAATTTGATACTTGACAAACAAACAGACTTCAAAGAAGACACTTGCACTTGAAAATACAAAGAAATATGATTGATAACTTGCATTTAAAAAACAACACTTGCACTTTGAAGACGGAAGTGTTGGCTACATGCTTATTGTGCTTTGATTCTATTAGTGTAGTAGGGTGTCCGAAGCAGTGATTGCAGGACTATAAAGAATAAATAATAGTCTCTCATTAAATTGTTGTGTTTTTTGTGGAATTGAAAATCTTAATGTAATTTAGGGTTTGCTTCAAGGAATTGAGGAGGAAAGAAGTAAATTTGGAGATTGAGTGTCTCAATGTAGAGAATTGAAAAAGATTTTTGTCCAATGGCTACATGCCACGTGTACGAAAATTATTCCTTGACTACCCTACTATTAGGTTTGTAGATAGTTTTATACTATCACTATCACCTCAAAAGAGGCAGTAATTGCCTATACATTGTTCATTGTAGGATCAAAGAATGCACCTATTGTTTCAATAATCTAAGCATTTTGGTGACTACCTTGGTCATGGAAGATCACATCCTTTAACCCTTAAAGGACAAACAAATGAACTTGTAAATCATCCCTTTTCATTGGCGTATGAATCATTGGCTTAACCCCTAAAAGACCAAAGTGCATTTTTTGGCAATATAGCAACTTTAGGCAATTACTACAAATGAAATTTTTATTTTTTTTGTTTGAAATTTTAACACAACATTTTCTCAAGGAGTAGCTTTAAGGCCAAACAATTTTCAGAACTTTTGACTACATTATCAAAAAGTTATTGAATGATATGTAGTTTTCATTACTCGGCTGGTAGCCCGGGCAGCAAAAAAACTTCTTTAACAATCATTTTTTTGAAAAATAAAAATTTGAAATTGGTTTTCTGGATTCCTACATGGAAAACTTTGAATCATTTCTTTTTTATAAATGAAATGAAAGTTATAAGGAGTTTTAGTTGTGGGTAGTTTACAAGTAGTTATGAAATCTCTATTCTAAAATAAACTTTGAAATCCTTTATTTTATTCAATTTTTTATATTTTTGAAAAATCATAAAAACTTTAGGTTTACATTGTTTATTACAACATTACAACCATTGGGATTGGCATTTTTCAATTCCATAAATAAATGGTTAACAATTTAGTATTTTGAATCATTTTCTACTTCTTTCTACTTACTATTATTTTCATATATGTTGTACAGTTCCAAATGATCTAAAACTTTTCAAGCATGTGGCCAACTTGCCCTGAAGAATGAATCCAAAGAGTTACAACCATTTTGAAAATTTCTTCGTAAAGATCTGACCTTGTGAAGTGCAGCTGCCTGTTTTTTTGCAGGAGCAAAAAAAAGGATTTTTATCACTTCAAAAGCTAATATCTTGCAATTTACACGGTGGAATTTTCTGAATTTTTTTCCACATCTTCTCAAACCAAGGGAATACAAGATCCTACGGTTGCATTTGTCCAAAAATGTTTTTTTTCTAAACTTTGGTACTTGTATTAGGTATGACAGTTTTGGAGCGTTTTGGGTGAGAGCATAGTCAAAAAACTTTAGGGATTAAGAAATAGCAAAAGCACTCATTGGAAGTCAAACTACTGCTGTAAAAGACCTCCCTTTTTCACAACAAAATTCTGAGGATGAATAATTGCACTTATGTCCTATTAGAGGGATTCCCTGTCATCCATCGGACGTCAAACATCCATGTTTTGACATTTAAGGGTTAAAGATAATAAAATTGTCGCGATAATCAATTGCACAGTACAGCAAACGACGTGCCAGCCAGTTCACTTTGACATGGAGAAACCCGAAATGAGCGGGGTCCACGGAGACCGGGGAGCACCACGGGGACAGGGGTCGGTTGCGACCTCCTTATCTAACATGTGCCAATGGAAGCCGCGATTGCGTTCTCAAAAGTTGCCTCTCTTCGTTTCCCATTTGCCTTCAAAGTTGCACTCTCCGCCATCCATGCGCCATGGCTCCCACTGGGAATCAACGACATAGCTGTAAGAAATTTGTCGATTGCACGAATACTACAGAATCTGATGAGTTGGCCGCTTCAGATCGCGTGTGTGAGGAGAATTTTGATTGTGTTAAAATAACCCGCTGTAGTTTGTGCACGCCTCTGGGTTAAAATTGGAGAAGAAGTGGCAGGAGCATAACCAGGAGATATTGTTCGCGATATTTGTCGACATCAAAATCTTGATTTGATTTCTGAGATTTAGGAGGAAGGAATTGAAGAAGAAAGAAGCTAGTAGAAGAGGCATTCATTCAGAGTGAGATATGAGGTGGGATTGCTAGGAGCACGACGTTGAGGTTTGTTGAGTTTATACGGTGAGCTGGTTTGGTACTGGCGATGGCAACGTCAATGCTCCTGCAAGCTACGCCGAGATCGTTAGCAGAGCTCGCAGTGCCGTCTGTACGCAGGAACAAAATGTATACAATGCTGCAAGCGCCATCAATTGGCGAAGTGCGACGTTTTGGCGCTGGTCGGAAGGGCCATGGCGTGTGTAGGAGGAGAGCTGTGCTGATTGGCTTTCGAGCGCAGAGCGGTATGTGTATCTGCAATCTCTTTTACTTGGAACTTCTTTAGGTTTTGATTGGATAGTATAGTAGTTTAGCTAATCGGTGTGGAATGGCAGGTTTGAATTGTACAACTTGACTTTCTGTCAATGCGCGTTAGCTGTTACTATGAGGCTAGGTTACTTTCAGGAAAATAAGACTACATGTAGACAACTTTTTATTATCATGAATGGTGATCGATCTTGAGGCGCAGCTTGAAGCGCGCTTTCTCAATTGTACGTCCATCAGTTTGAAATTTTCTGAACACTAGCACCGATTTCGACAAAGTTTCCATCGCATTTCATTTGCTTGGAAACTCTGAAAGCAGACAAACTATTACCTATGCTTATATTAATTGTGGATTGTCAAATGTTTGCGGTGGGAAACGACGAATCTTCTACCAACGTGATCTGAGGTTCTTGTTGCAAATAATCTGCTTCGACTTTTGAAGTGCATTTCGAAGACAATAAAAATTTCATATAAAAGCTGAATCTAGAAATCGCAATATTTTAGTTCTCCGATTTCAAATTTAGTTATTTTTTGAACATTTGAATAAAGTCTCTGTTTTTGTTCTTACAGCTTAAGAATAGAGTATTTAAATGCAGAATTGAAAAGGAAGCAGTCTCACGCAATCAAGAATGTATGTGACAACTGGAATGTTTCATTTTCCTATGACACTTGCAGAATTCGTTCCCAGTTTTTTTCTGTGTACTGGTTTGAGAATAAAGTGTGGTCACTACCAACTACTATCAGACATTCTAATTGCTAGAAATTCAGAAGATTGAAGTTTGATTTTCTGCGGCAGTTCTTTATACCGCTACGGGTATTTCTTGAATTAGTAACTATAATGTAGGGGTCAAGCTTTTGACTTGGAGGTGAGAGGAGCAAGATGATCAGACCAGTGGACAGTAAGACATTCTTGATATTACAGTCGTGAGTTCTTGGTCCTATTCTTAAACAATTCAATGTGCCAGCTTAGCAGATGGATTGAAAAGATATAACAGATAGACAAAAGAAAAGTCAATTCATGTGCAAATTTTTCTTATCTTGTCGTAAGCGTATAGCGAGAAATAAAGAGAACGTACAGGAGTGGATTGAAGTATATAATTTGTATCAATAAATGCCGTGCTCACTCGAACATTTTTTTAAGAGGTTTGTCGCACCCTCGAATTCCACAAAATCATGAAGGCGATTTTGTTTTCATGCCCCACTTAAGTTACTCTTAGACTTTATCGTCGACGCTGAACCGCTGGTTCCTTTTCAGGACTATTTACGCTTCCAGGTAGCAGAAAGGCAAAGAAAGACGTATCAGAGGTAATTGAAGCAGATGTGAGCGAGGGAACGAGAAAGGTTCGCAAATTACCTGGCACATTGAAGTTTGGGAAGGGAAAGAAAGACAACAAGATCGTATTTGTGGCTGGAGCCACAGGCAAAGTTGGATCACGTGTTGTCAGGTGAACTTTTCTTATTTCTTCCAGTCGAAATTTCTATCAGGTAGAGAGACCGTTAGTGATGCAGAAGTGCCGGTCTGAATAACTGAAGGTGTATTGGATGGTTGGCAGGGAACTTCTTGAGTTAGGGTTTCAAGTGCAAGCAGGTGTTAGGGATGTCACCAGAGGACAAGTCCTTCTCGAGGTTTGCTATTTCTACGTCTAATTTGTAGTTGCGGTCTGACCATAAAAGCTTAATTTTATCCTACAATTTGTATCGATTGTTGTGAACAATGCTAGTCATTGATATTCAACTGTTTGTTCCTGAAACTTTTAATGTACCAGTTTTAAGTTGATGTATTCATAATTAATGGTTGCTTTGCAGACGCTGGATGCGACTACATCCTCAAACAATGAGCCTAAATCATCATGGGTAACTTCCAATATGAGTCATTCTTTAAACTTTTCTTGCCTGTGGTCTTGAAGACCTAGACTGTCACGTTATAAAAAGAAGCAGAGTTTGTTCATGTACTTGCTATTTCTATGACTACGATGAATGTAAATCCTATATTCTCACCATGAGGTATTCTCCTGGAGGTAAAGAAAATATCCTGCTTAGTTTCTATATATCTTTGTGTCATTGACAGGTTTCAACTTAGTTTATATTTGTTTTCAACATTGTGTGCCATCTGTTCTTTGATCCGCACGCTGACGTGGCGATGTTAAAACGATTCGTTTCTGAGCAGGCTGCGAAGTTCTTTAAGCCCAGAACCCCCTCTAGAGGTGTGGAGTTGGTGGAGTGCGATCTTGAGAACGAAGACGAAATTGAAAATTCTTTGGGAAATGCCGGGGTCGTTGTCTGTGCGATTGGTGCAAGTGAGAAAGAAGTGCTGGATGCTACGGGTCCCTACCGTATCGATTACAAGGCTACAGAGAATCTTATCAAAGCCGGTTAGTAATCAGTGGTTTTAGACATGTACAAGAAAATAATGTTTCTTTTTCTAGCACAAGAAATCATTCTGAGTGAGAAACTCAGTTCTAGCTCCTCTACATAGAAACTCGATTTTTAACATTGAAAATAGATTGTTCTTCCGGACTTGATCAGGCTGTGCGAACGAAGATGTAAGAGTGAAATGCATGTTTTTTACGTACTTCTCCTTAACACAAAGAATTTATTTGTTCTGCAGCAACAAATGCAAAAGTCAATCACTTCATTTTAGTGACGTCCCTTGGTACAACAAAACTCGGGTGGCCTGCTTCAGCTCTCAAGTAAATTCTTTACCAATTCTCGCACTCAATGCCTGAAACATTTTATAGGCATAAAAAAAATTTCCTTAGATGCGCTGGGATTCCAAACATAATTATATTGGCCTTTTCACTTACTGTCAAGTTTTAATCAAGTGACATATGACAAAATAAGCATGTAGCAGGATTGTGCCATGGATTTGTACCGTACATGTTATACTGATTTGCTGCTTCTGTAGCTTGTTTTGGGGTGTTCTGATTTGGAAAGCTAAAGCCGAGAAGGCTCTTGAGGAGAGCGGTTTGCCTTACACTGTGAGTGCCGCAAACCTGATCTATAACTGTATTTCAATAGCTGCATTGCATTTTCTTTACATTGAACTCTTTCGACAATCTTTCTACTTTTCAAGCTGCACAGAAGCAGTGAAATTGAAATACTCTTTACTTTATAGTTAAATGTGCCCTAATATAGATAGAACAGAGTGAATTCGAACAGAGGTTGTATGTTCCTGGTTGTCTGTACCGTCAGGTTCAACCTTCTCTCCTGCTTTGCGCACAGATAGTGAGGCCGGGAGGAATGGAAAGGCCAACGGATGCGTTCAAAGAAACTCACAATCTGATCCTCGCCCCAAAGGACACCTATTCTGGCGGTCAAGTTTCCTCTCTCCAGGTCAGCTCTTTTGGCATTATCATTCTTGAATACATACAGCTATGATCTGGTCACGTATTATGTAAATGCGAAAATCATATGCATGTGTTACCTTCAATAACATATCCAGAATTAGGTGATATTCCAGATACGGGCTGTTCGAAAAGCACTTGGAACTGTTTTTGAAAAGTTTAGGGTCGAGAAGTAAAACACTAATGAAAGATATTCCTGGTAACTTAGAAATGTAACTTACAAAATTTACACTAATTTTTTCAGGTTTTAACATAAAATCACTGTAAATTGCCTATCATTGATGTGATGGCAAGAGTTTTTGTGCCACTGAAATCGTAGGCTTTGGCACCGATCATCCATCACTACCTGCTGTCGTTGAATCTTACAGAACTTGCTAAAAAGCACTTCATCTGAATACTGAAATCTGCAGACTCATTTGAGATGTGGCTTTGGGCAGGTGGCAGAGTTGATTGCTAGATGCGTGAGCAACTTAGAGCTTGCCAAATATAAGGTATTGGAAGTTGTTGCAGAGACCACTGCACCATTGCGACCAATTGAGGACCTTTTAACTGAAGCACCTGCAGTAATTGATGAAGATGACCGAGGAACAGCGTCCAGTGAGCTTGTTCCAAGTCCCATACGAAAGAGCACCAAAATTTCAAGGCAACAAGAGGTTCATTTTCCATTCCTCACAGTACCCATTATTGGTGCATATGTCCATGCTTAGTTATTTTCTGAGTGAAAGCAACTGAAAGTTAGAAAGATTATGGGCAAGGGTTAAAAATTCACAGGGCACCGCTTTCAAAAATCATGTTTGTAGCCTTTCGTGTGAATTGGAAAAACGGTAAATGGAGATATTTGGACAGTTATTCTGCAAGGAAGTGTGAGATGCAGTGAGTAGGCATCTTAGACTGTGATGGCAGAACGTAGCGAAAATATGGCACGAATTGAAATTTTCTTCAACCTCCACGTCCCTGTGTTGTCCATTCGACTCTTTATTAATTTTCAGTCATTCAGAGGTGTGCTAAGTTTCACTTATGAACTTGTGAGATATACTTCTCCAAGTACTGATCAAGAGATAGCACTTACAGGAAAAGTCCAAAAAATTAGCTCAAGCGGAAGAAAGGAAGGAAAAAAACTTGCGGGATAAATCTCAAAAAGCAGCTGAAGCAGAAGAGAAGAGGAAAAAAGACCTGCAGGAAAAGAGTAGAAAAGCAGCTGAAGCAGCTGAAAAGAAGAAAAAGGAGTTGCTGGCTCGGTATGAGCGTGATCTTGTAGCAGCTCGCGAAGAGGAGGAAGATGCCAGAAGGAAGGTCGATGAAGCTTTATCGTTGAAGGCACAGCTGGAGAAGAGAACGGCAGATTTGCAAATCCAAGCACGTACAGCTGCACGAGAAGCCAAGAAAACCAAAGCTCTCGAAAATGCAATTGCAGTGGCTGCGCGTCAAGCACGCAGGTAAGAGAAGACGATAGGCAGCGATTATTTATACCGAAGGGTCTACACGTGGGCATGCATCGTAGTTCATTACCTTTTTCGTATTTATCAATCTATGCTGTTAGATGAAATAGCTCTAGATCAAAAGTCCTACTCTTTTGGTCTTATGTTTCCAGTCGTGAGCTTCCACGAGTATCACATTGGGACCAATGGACAAATTCCTGGTTTGCCTTTGTAAAGATTGAGCGAGAAGAATAAGAGGGAGGTTCTGGAGGCTGCGTCTGCAGAATTTGACAGTGAGCGGAAGACCCTCGCAGATACTGAAAAGATGCCCGGGGCAGAAAAGAAAACACTTGTCGCATCGACGAATTCAAAACCCGAGAAAGGTCTTCAGTTCAAAGCGTTACAAGTTGCCAAACTCAAAGAAGCAGGTAAGTCAACATCGTAATATAGATTTCACGCCTCTTTTTTCGCGCTATTCTTCTCTTACAACTCTACTCTGTAGAGTTCTCTGTAGTCTTTACTTGCTGCCTTTCTCTTTCATCTTTTCTCATTACAAAGTAGGACAAATTGAACTTACGCGTAGAAATCTGTGAAATGGAAGAATTCTCTTGTCTTCATTGCGGATCTTATACATCCTAAAATTTCACCTGCAAATTACAGAAGACAGGGCGGCAAAGAAGTCTGCAGAGATGGACCGCGTCGCTAAACAACAACAAGAAGCGAATGAAAAAGAGGTGAAAGAGCGCGAAAAAAAACAAGAAATGGCCAAGCTAGGAAATGAACCCAAGGCCAAAATGGAAGCAGGAACAAAGGCTCAAGCTGAAAAAGATCGCGTTACTCGAGAAGAAAACGAAGCCAGGGCCAAAGTGGAAGCGGAAGCAAAAGCAAAAATTGAAAGAGATCGTGTTTCTCAACAAGAAAACGAATCCAGGGCCAAAGCGGAAGCGGAAGCAAAAGCAAAAACTGAAAGAGATCGTGTTTCTCAACAAGAAAACGAATCCAGGGCCAAAGCGAAAGCGGAAGCGGAAGCAAAAGCTAAAGTTGAAAGAGATCGTATTACTCAAGAAGAAAACAAAGCCAAGGCCGAAGCGAAAGCAAAAGCTCAAGCTGAAAAAGGTAATGCAACTCAAGAAGTAAATGAAACCAAGGCTGCAGAAGATGCAGAAGCCGTAACACTATCCAAGAAAGATGATATTACCAAAGTAGAGGATGCCAAGGATAATGAAGTTATTGCAAAATCTCAGGGACCAACATTCCGCTGACCATGGCAGACGTAGGCATCAATTATGTGGTCTAGTGGTCAGATTTGATCTTTTAGCCACCGTTTTTAGTTTTCCAGAGTGCTGAATTATCATTTAACATAACATCCCTGGAGATTGTCTTGGGAATAGCACCTATAATGTGACGAAATTTGAAAGGTCTACGGACTTCACTGCTAGAACAGATTAGGCTTTTATAATGATCGACCTTTTCTAGAGTTGTAGTGTTACCATGCATAGGTGCAAGGCCTGGATTAATATTTGAATTTTCTTTATTGATGCAGAAGCCTTAGTTGAGAAAGCGAGACAAGCCAAAGAAGACGCAGCTACAAGGGCTGCGATCGCCTTAGAGAAGGCCAAAGCTGCTACGTCCGTAGGCTTTCTGTGGCCACGGCAGAAGGAGAGTGCAAATGAGAAAGTGTCTTCAGAAACTTCTATCGTCAATGAGCAGATTGAAGGCGTATCGCCGCAAGTTGACTCGGAGCTTGAATCATCTGCCACACAGTACGTCGAATAGAATTCTTTTCTGTCAGGCATCGCAAAATTTTAAGAGTTTGTGCGTGCCACTCGAATTTGTCGCAGAGTATGAATGAAAGTCAAATGAGTTAGAAATATTTTCTAAGGCATTTATCTACCGCAGATATTCAGTTTGATATGTTGTGTGCGGAGGTGAACTTGTTTGCATTCAAGCGAATGTGCCAGGGTTTTCAGTCTTTGATCTTTATTGGGAATATCTTACGAGTTTCGATGCTAGATGAATACATTATGCCATGTTTACTTCAGTACTGATGTTCACTTGCACGCTCAGGCTCGAAGATTCAGAGTCTGAAGGAACAGCAAAATCTGAAGATTCCTCAGAGCAACCATCGAAAGTTATAGAGAATGTAGCAAATGCGGTAACCGAGGTGGTGGAAAATTCTGGTATGCTACAGTTCCGAGGCTTTCGAGGTTTATTGAATGCACTTCGTCTTGCTAATACTCATTGCCGACTTCTATACGCAGGAGAAGCTCCAGATAGTACAGTAATCACTAATTAAAAAAATCAATACCTGAGGAAGGAACTAATTGTCTGTCAGCATTATCGCTAATTGGGAACGCTTGGAATGCAGCATCTGATGAGGCATTACTTGAGTCACGAGATTCAGAAACGTCACCGCCACCTACAGTACCTGTCATCGAAGATAAAGTGTCCAAATTCGCTGAAGAAGTTGTGGAGGACACAGGCATATTCTTTAAACTCTATCTTGTCGTAAAATTGACAGTTCTGTACGTGCCGCTTTACATCACGTCGATGGGCCCAATTTTAACATTAACGGCAATGAGGTTAACAGTGACAAGAGGTTTTGGTTCTTCACAGGAAAAACAATTTAAGCGCTTCCAGTTGCCTTATGTGGAATCAGATTTTACAAGACAGTGAATATATCTATATCTGTCCAACCTCTGCAAACGCAGTTGCACTAACGTTTGAAATGTATTGCTGATATAGAGGCCGTGGTGGAGAAAGCGAGGAAAGCCAAAGAAGACGCAGCTACAAGGGCTACTATCGCCTTAGAGAAGGCCAAAGCTGCTACGTCCGGAGGCTTTCGGTGGCCTTGGCAGAAGGAGAGTGCAAATGAAGAGAGTGCAACTGAGAAATTTTCTTCAGAAACTTCTTCTGTCAGTGACCAGATTGAAGGCGTATCGTCGCAAGTTGATTCGGAGCTTGAATCATCTGCCACACCGTACGTCGAATAGAGTTATTTTCTGTCAGGCATCGCAAATTTAAGAATGCGTGCGCTGCATGTACTAAACATGGCGGAGAGTGGTATTGAAAGTCTTAGAAATTTTCTCTTAGAGCAGTTCTCTACCTCAGATAATCAGTGCAATATGTTCTATGTGAAGATGAGCTTGTCTTGCATTCTAGCGATTCCATCAAGTTTACTTACGTGCAGTTGTGGTGTCCGTGTCACACTCAGACTTGAAAATTCAGAGACTGAAGGGACAACAGAAAAGTCTGAAGATTCTTCCGAGCAAGCATCAAGCACTATCAATGGATTAGCAACTGCGGCAACCGAGGTGGCGGAAAATGCAGGTATGCTTCTGAGGATTTTGCGATTCATTTTGAGTGGTTACTTCCTGGGAGCAAAGCAGGCAGATCTTGATTATTGCGTTGTTTTGTGATAGAGCTACTAAGTTTGCAATTGCGTTCGTTGTAAGCTATCATTCACTGAGAACTTCCATTACAGGAGAATCTCTCGACAGTCCCGGGGGACTCTAACGTAGTCCAGGACGATGAGGAAGGGTCGCTGACCGAACCGGAAGAAGAAAACGATGGTGCTCCACTATTATCTAAAAAAGCCTCGAAACCGGATCAGGAAGAGTAGAAGACTGGATCAGATGGTTATCTGGAAGAAGAATTATCTATCACCTTGCAACTGAGTCTTCTATGCCTACCAAAACTTCACTCTCGCTTGTTTCGAAATTCTTCTGTTTCCCTTCTGCAGGATGACTTCGGATGTTCTTTTGCCTGTCTTGTTTTCGAACCTGTCTTATGACAGCGGACGTCAACAAAGGTATTCCTTCACCTCAGCAACCAACGTGAAATTTGAAATACGGTCCATAGTGTAGAGCAGAGTATCACGGAAGCTTGAAACCGTTCAAGAATCAACGTATCCGATCCATTACACGTCGAGTCAAATCTAACTCTGGATAGTTTCCTTCTATATGCACTTACATACTGTGTATGTCTGTCTATTCTATAATTTCAAAGATTAGTTGACTGACATTTCCGACTCGCACGGTCACTGATTTGGGTTTAACTATTTGAAGAATAGTGAATTTGCTTCTGTTCATTTCATTTGTCATCGTCCTTGGGGTTGGCTATTGACTTCTATGCACTCTTCAGGGAACCTAAACCAACTCACACCATTTGATCAAGCGTACGAAAGGAAACAATTGCAAAAATCAAATGCAAACATTTATTGTCAATTAGTTGTAATTTGGATTCATGAAGACCTTACCAAAATCTAGTTTCCAAGCGATTACTGAAACCAAATATTCAATGACTTGTTGTGTATAAAAATTCTAGTCCCGATTTTGAGACACTGATGCAAACAAATGTGTCCATTCAGAAGAATCCACCTTTGTGATAGACATAGAAAAGTGTTGCCCACTATCTCTTGAGAATCTCTTGAAAAGATGCAAAAGCAGGTTTTGTTCCTACAATTTCCTCCCCTTCCCTTTGGAAAAATCCACAGCTATTGATGTGTGTTAAAAAAAGATTGAGTCCCCTTCCAGATAAATTATGAAATCCTTCCAAACTCTATTTCTATACATAAAAAAATATTCCTTCTCAAAAACCCCGCATTATTCCTAAATGTGTTATAAAATATAGGTTCTATAACTTTTTTGAAGTTTGCATCAAAAAAGGATAATGTGAAGCATAAAAAGTGGAAAGTATTTATACGGTCGAAATTATAAAATTATTTTTAGATTCTCTTCAAATGAATTTTGAAGATATAACTTCAAAAATTCACCAAAATATAATTTCTACCTTTAGGATTTGAGTTTTTTTTTATTGGTCAAAATTGCAATTTCTATTGATTTGTGAAAAAGTGAAAAAGATCTAGAAATGAGAACACCAACACTTTCAAGGCCATATTCGTTATATTGAGACTTTTTGCAGATTTTGAGACAGAATGCTAATTATTGAAAAATTCATTTAAAATTTTATTAATTGAAACCAAAAATAAATAATGCTAAAATAGTGATTCTATAAAAAAAATTCTAATAGTTGGTGTTGTTATCTATTTATAAAAAAATACTAGTAAAGAGATAAAGCGATTTATCCTCGAGTCGGGGAAAAGTCTTCAAAAAGTCTCAATATAACAAATATGACCTTTTTCTTGAAATAATAAGTTTTTCAATACTAACCAATTGTAAATACTTTGTGTTATTTTTCTTATAATTTTTGTCTAACCATAGGGATCTTAGTTTTGAATATAAATATTGAAAGACAATCCAATTTTTTGAATTAATTAATTTAAAAAAAAATCTCTAGCCCAAAAAAATTGCCCAAAGTTGACTAGTGATCAAAAAATGGTTGTTTGAGTGCTTAGGGGTTAAGTGGTTGGAAATGTGTTGGCTCCCTTAATTGATTCTTTAGATGGCTAAACTACCATTTGATGGCTACAACTTTGGAGGCTCATATCTCTTTCATCCAATATTTGTTTTCAATTAGTTGGGTTAGATTCCTCTTAGAGTCCACTTATTTGGGAAAAAAATTCATGTCAATCGAAGTTGGAGGTTGGGATCTCTTTCATCCAATATTTGTTTTCAATCAAACTAGTTGGATTAGATCTTCTTGAAGTCACTTATTTTGGTAAAATTTCACATCAATCAAAGTTGTTTAGACTAGTTGGAAGCCATTTGACGTTCAAAATCCAAACATTTTTAGATTACATTGAACTTCAGTTTCCAATATTTAAAAATTGGGAAAGTTGTGCATACCAATCTCATTTGTGGTTAAAATTTCATATCAATCCTAAAGGTGATGAATGTGAGAAGCATTTCAACAAGAAAGAGGTTTTCCAAAAAAAATTGACATTTCAAATACTATTTTGCAAACACAATGAGTCATTTGAATGATATTTTCTTTTAGCAATGTGTTTGTATGATGGTTTTGAAGCACTTCATGGTTTACAGTTTTTTCATTTGAGTAGATTTAGAAATTGAATTTCACCTCTAATGTGTTGCTAGGAAATTTCAGCATTTTTTTTCAACACTAAAACATTATAATCTTGCAATCTATGTGACCAAATTACTCCAAACTTGATTCACATCATCTACAACACATACACTGTAAGATTGTTCAGTTGAGATTTCTATACTTTAGTAACATTTTAGACCTATAAGACTTCAAAAGCAATGATGTTTTTAAACCCAAAAATGCCCTGGACTCTTGCAATTTAACATTTATTGGATTCTGACATCTTCCTTGGTCCCTTTCCCTATCCATTCCTTACCCTGTCCAACCCCCTCCCCTCGGCCTCTTGCTCTTTAGCCATCTAAGGTGTAGCTTCAACCTTGGTTCTTCATCCTAGTGTCGACGCCCAATATTGTAAACAGTTGAAAGCGGAAGAAACATGACAAAACCAGAAAATCAAATGATTATCCTATAAATAACGTAAATATGTTATTGTACTCAAAGAAAGAAAAATATATAGTACTCACGTCGGTACAGAGCACAACAGTGTCTACAAAATATGCACAAAGTTATGCTTCCAGGCTCAACAAAATCAGCTTAACATTATTGCCAATTTACTATACAAGTGAGCAGGGCAGAGTTTATACAGAACTCTCCCCACAACTTATGCCACCCGGCTTGTATCAAATCCAAATGCCTGCTTGAGGATGATGTATAAAGAGTCAATCCTTAAACCTGAGAATTACCCACGGCAAGGACAGGGTTGGGCACACATCACCTCACTAAGATTAATCCCATAGTTGAGCTGTATCCATCCTCGCGCAACAGGACAAACGAGTGCCAAGGCGGGAAGGACTAAGAAAATTACAACATTGGCTTGAGCGGCAGAACACGTGGGATGTGCAGTACCCATCCTTATATACGTTCGTTAACCAAGAATAAATGCTCAGTACTGGCACTGAGTGGCCAACTAAATGTAGAACCCAACAGGGACCTCGAATGGCCCTAACAAAGCCAATCCATTTATAAAATGGTGCAGCACTGATTCGCCTTCTTGGCTTGCTTGTAGAACATCTGCAACCCAGTAAAGCATATCAGCTTCAGTGACATTTGCAATTCGAAAAGCCACATTGACGAATCCTTCATATAGACTAAATCAATATCAACATCAGATTATTTTCTCCCTTCTAACATACACAGGAAACATATATCATATAGCAACGGTACGTTGAAGTAGAAAGGTATATGTACCTGAGAAGCTGAGCTTAAGTCGTTACTCTTATCAACGAGGTTATCGAGATTCTCCCCACGTTTAAGCACACTTTCGATTGTTTTATGCTGCAAGTATACAAACATCGACAATCCCGTAGGTATACAACATGACCGCTCAATTGCTCACATACCAAAAGCACTTGCACTAAAAGCTAAAACAAAGAAAAAGAAAAGAAAAAAATTTGAAACCACTGCAAAATTACGACAAGTAGCCAACATAATTTGTAAACGCAGTGACGATTTGTTACAGATCAAGGACTTTTATACTCCAGCACAATATTATATCTCCTCCGTCCGAGAAGATCCAATTATAAAGGAATATCGGGAAAGCGACGAAAGGGGAATTGCCATACCAGTATAACTTTCGTCTCATCCAGATCTTTCTGAATCTTGGCCAGCTTGTCAGCCTCAGTAGGATTCTGTAGTATTCACCAATCAATTGCCTCAGCAACAAGGACAAAACCTCATCCTCACCATCAACTCTCTCCATTTCAAGAGATCATAAATTCGAAGGACAAGCCTTCGAGGAAGTCAAAATAAAATAGCCCTTTGAGCATTCTACATCCTCGCACCCCAATGAAACTCCGGTTGAAAAACAAACCTGGTACTTCACAATAGCTTCTGGTAGATAAGGCCAGGCATCAGTGCTGTCTGCGGTTTTGATCTTCCAAGAATCTCCAAAAGTTTTCTGATACTCATCTAACACCTGCCAAGCGAAGCCAAACATCAATCATTATTGCTTAACCACGAGAAACACAAATATAGACTAGCAGCGGAAAAAAAGAATACTCTGAATAGATTGACCATCCAACAGCATGTTGTAACACGTCAATCGTCATAGATTACTCTACATAACAATCCAATTCAATCTGATGTCTAGACTCATTACCCTGGCGATGCGAGAGCGACACCGTAATATTGCCAAGGAAAGAAGGCGAAAACCCTAATTAGTGGAAATTTCTAGTGGAAACTAGAAACACAAGCCGAGCTCAACGAACCTTGTTGATAACGGAGAAAGCACTCCTCAGAGGGTACTCTTTGTCAGCAAACACGAGCCCGCAAAGCCCATTTCGGTTGTAGCAATGCACCACGTACTCTGTTTGCAGAGCATCACACACGCACACACACCGAAAAAAATAGCAGTTTACTTAGCCTCTAATGCAAACACTGTTAATATTCAAGTCAACAGTCTCACAACTAAACTATCTGAGACCAGAAATCCCAAAAAACTTATATTACATTGTGTTGAAAAATTTTTAAATGAACCAGCCAAGGGACAAATACTCACCATCTTGTTCAACCGACTGGCGTTGTCCAAGAGGAGTCCGTCCAGCTATAGTCCGCGACGCAAACAAAATAAACTCCTTCGCGGCTTGGCGTTGGAAAAAACCAAAGTGAGACACATCCGAAACATTGGCTAACATCGACGACTCGCCCCCTTGAACCGCAGGCGCTTTCAACACCAATATCGCAGTGATCTTCATCGCTTCTCCGAATTTACTTTCCCTCCTCAATTCCTTTCTTCTCGAAAACAAACCCTAAATTCAATCAAAATTCCAATTCTGCAGGAACCACACCAACACCGCTCTGTTCAGCATTATTCCAATAGAAGCGCTCAAACCATCAAATCAGCGACTAAAATTTACTCTTCAGAATGCCGCAATCACCCTTTCGCAAACCCTAACACACCACTTCAGTCAGACTCCCCCCCCCCAAAAAAAAGTAAAAAAAGAAAACAATCTACTAACCAGAAGATTTTCATACCTCGAAAACCTCGAAAAACAGCTCTACAAGGCAATCTAAGAAGTCAAAAAAAAAATTTAATTAAAAAAACTCTCCAGAAAGCAAAGTCCCAAGCCTAAAGAAGAGTGGAGCAACAAGAATGACAAAATCGCTACAATAAACGCGGAAACAAACCGATCTAGGAGAACAAGGAATGAAGTGGACATGAAGATATGAAGGGAGAGGGGAGCAGCTTACCAACACAGGAATACAAAACAATGAGGAACCGCGGAAGAAACTGAAGCAAAGTGAGAGTGATGAGCGGAGCTGAGGAGAGGGGCAAAAGGGAAAAGAGAGCCCGCCGCTGAGAACCTTCACTGCCCAGGTGTCGCTGGTTAACCGGTTCTCTGCCGAGATGACCGGGTATCTGGTCCACAGCCTTTGTTGGCTCTGTCCACGCGGCTCTGAGCTGGCACACCCCAAAGGGGCGCTGTAACTTACTATAGCTCACCGGCCGAACACCGCAAACGGCTCAACAAATATATTACTGTCTTTTGATTGGTGTGGAATTAGAACTTGAAAATATTATTAAAAATTCACTCATGTAAGCACAAGAAAATATGGATTTGGACTTAGGACCCCCGAGTTAGATCCCATATATATTATAGAGAACCACAATAAATCATGCTCAAGAATACAAAATCAAAGAAATGGCACAACAATTTGAATTATTTTTCTATGATTTTTCATTACTCTCTATAATTTTTGTCTTGTAGCTTGCTCCTTAGGGGTTTTAGCTTAGTGGTCCAAAGTCCAAATCCAGATTTTTTGTGTTCATTTGTGTGAGTTTTTGATGCGTTGCAATTGATGGTACTTTCAAGTTTTAATTCTAAGACATAGAGTAGATGTTACTTGGAGAGAATATGTAAATTCAAACATCAAATGTATATTAGATTAACCCCTAAAGCCCCAAGGGTGTTTTCTGTCAAAAACCATTCAAAACTAACACTTCTGCTGCATTCACTTAAGGAAATCAAAAAAATAATTTTTTTTCAAAATTAACTGTGGGATCTTGTACTTAACTTGTCTGAGATCATGTAGTACAAAATTCATCAAATTTGACCGTACGGATTAGAATACATAGCATTCAAAGTTAGTCAAAAAGTGTTTTTTTTTAAGATGCTTAAATTGCCCGAAAAATTAAGATTGTCCATAACTTTCTCATCCCTAGTCCAAATAGAATGAATCAAAGCTTTACATATAGATAAAAATATAATATTTTAGGAAAAATTATTTTTAAAATTATTTTAATTTTTTGTAAATTTTTTGGGTTGCCCGAAAATCTCCATTTTTTGCTTATTGTGCCATAACTATTTCATTTGGCATCTGATTGAAACAAAAATTATATATCCTTAAAGTTCTCAAAAAATTACACAACCTCAAAAAATCTCAAAAAAATTCACTTCAAATTGAGACAATAAGAACCTACCTAGACCCAAATTGTCCCATGAGGGAACAAATGGTCCTTTAGAGGTTAAGTGGATAGCTTTGATATTTTTAATATATAAAATTCAATTTTTATAGTTTTATCAATCACAAAAAGACATAATGATTTTTTGGTTAAATATTCTTTAGCTATTTTTTTCTGAAGTTATTTATTCCTAAAATAATCAATCATTCTTCAATATAGCAATTATTGTGAAGCAGAATCTACAAAAATGCAGTAGTATTTAATGCAGTTACTGCATCTTTTGACTTCATTGTCATTATGACAAACTGTCACACTGAGCTCAAAAAAAAATCAAATTTCTTTCATCCCCCAATAAGCTCAATTTTTTTTAATTAAATTAAAATTTTTTGTAGCCATCTGATGAGTTCATAAAAAAAATTTAATTTAATTAGTTTTTTTTGGACCCCTGCATCCCACCCCTTTGTAATTTCCAGGTAGGGATGGAGGTGGCATTTGATATGTATCCATATCTCGTATCTCGTATCTCACATATATCCATACCTATACCATAGTCGTATTCGTATCCAAAATTGTTTTTCAAGATCAATGGCATTGGAAGGGGGAGAAATTTATTTATTTTTTAAATTAACAGCTCTCAATTTTTCAGGGGGCGAGGAGGGGAACAAATGGACACGACGCATCTTTTCGTTACATTGTTACATTGTTACATTGTTACATTGTGAAGCAGAATCTATAAAAATGTAGATAGTTATTTTGTATAAACAAATTGTGATTTCTAAATAGTTTTTTTGGTAGATGTCTAATTTGTAAATATTCCATCTATTATATATCCTATTTATAATATAAAAATATTTCCTTGAAAAACTAATATAATTTGTTTATTTGTATTTAGATTTGAATTTGTGCAAAACCTTTCCCTCCAGTTCCTTCCATTGATGTTAATTGTTGTGGAGAATACTATTAAACATCTTAATATTTATGATGGTATAATATTATTATTACAAAAATTAGAATATAATAATATTATTGTATTATAGAAATAACACCCTAATTATCTACTTTATAAATTTTGATGTGGATTATAACAATTTTTTAGAGGGTCAATTATTCACCCATACTAATAACCATTTCAATATAGTGCAAAGAGCCTTTTTTGCAAGGGCAAAAACTTGAAGCTCTACTTCCAATTTTAACCTTGGAAAAAATACATGAATAAATAATTTTTCATTGATGATAAAATTTGATAATTTTGAATTCATATTTGCAATACAAGGCCACAATTAGCAATATTGATAATTATTACATCTAAGAAAGGAGGCCAAATTCTCACTTCCAAAAGGTTCATAAGTTAGAAACATCCAAAACCATCCCTATACTCATTCATGCATAGTGGATTTTCCTTGAAGTGTTCCTAAACTTTCATTGAAGTATTCTTCAAAAATATCATTAAACTATCCCTTTATTCAATTGCAATTATTTAATTGCAATTATTTGACTAATGATATTTTGAGATTTCAATTATAGATTCACTTATTTCACAATTTCAATGGCCTATGGAGCTTCCACTTTTAGAATTTATAGAAATTACATGTCATATCTGATTTTTTTTTTAATTTCATGATTTTCAATTGCTAGTACTATTGAACATTTTTTCTAGAAGAGGTGCCTCCAACTATACTGAATTGCTTAAATTGACGCTTTTAGGTGTTTCTACCATAACAATACTTTAACAATACTTTAGACAACTCCCTCTCCATCCACAGTACGGTCAGATTCACGTACTGTATTCCATTCAGTTGCCACGTGCCAGCTACGCAACTCAAGTTGAATAATAAACCATGCCAGATCAACTTCAACGTGCAACGCGTCAATCAGGCACAGGCCTGTCGGTGACTTCAGCTGATCTGGTCTTTGAGTACGATAAACGACATCTTATTTTGGATGGAAATGAAGATGACATTCGTCAGGTCTGTGCTTTCCCCGCCGGCGTTCCCCTCCTTGCTTCCATTCCCAAGCTCACGGAGGTTTACATACAGATCTGCGTCCTTTGTGGCTTGGACCAGTCGTGAAATTCCTTCGGAGTCACTGAAACACATTTGGCATACACTCTTATTGAGCCAGTGAAAAATTTGAGCTATTGAACTCTTGATTTGGTGCTGTTTGAATTCGGATTCTTCTAATTTGAGCTGGAGAAGTGCTGGTGAGAATTGAAGCAGTTGTGTGGAGATGACAACAATGCAGTCTTTCTTGAGATGCTGCGGGAGTGTTCGTTTCGCGAGCGAGATGGCACGTGTGGCACCGTTCTCTTCTTTGGATCTAGCTGTCGAAGCAGCACGCGAAATTTGGTGGAATAAGGTGCTATTTTGCTTATGGCTTTCTTGATTGGAAGGGCTTGTGATCGTGATTTTGTTATTTTAGTTACGCGCATCTTGCAGAAGTGGTGAGAAGTGACTTAAATCTGCAGATTAATCGCATCCTGGACAGGAGTAGGTCGGGTGCTCCTAATGTGGCACTTTATTCCACCTTAGCCCCTCATTCCACTAAATCCCGTGGACTGTTGGCATCAAGGGTCCACGGGAGAACGTTTTGGTTGCCATCGCCGGATGCATCCAGTGCAAACTGACGGCAATGATGCGTGTTTGTATCTTGGAAGAAATTTGCAACTAGGTCGTAGTATCTGCGAATTAGGTCGACTTCTGAAATTGAACTCTTGAATTTGATCGACAAAAAATCAGCATTATGATAGAGGAGCAGTGTACACATAGTTCAGCTTTGGACCACTGTGTTGTACAACTGCACTGTCGAATTTCGTCATTGAGCACCTAGCCATTGGATCAGTTTGTGGTATAGTTCTGAGGGTCTGCCGCCGTTTTAATCAAAATTTACTACATTTTCAACCCTGAAATTGTCGTGATTCAGCCGTGGGCAGCTGTCTGAAACTATAGCAAGTGTTGTTTGATAGCTTATAGGCATTTTATAATAAGTTAAAAATTTCATTTTAACATTTTAACTGACCGACATAACATTTTCTTTCCCTTAGATATATTTTTCTACCTTCCTTGAAATTTCCTAATAGATTCATTTCATAAGAAATACCAAATTTTCGTCATTTAGACACTTTAGTGTTAAGAAACCGTAGAGTTCATTACATGGTTCAGTGGTCCGGGCTGGGGCCAGCAAAGAATATGTTTTCCAGCTAAAGAGCCCTTAATCAGATTTGGAGGAATGTGGCGCAGGTGGACGTATCGGGATGGTTAGAGGCTTTTGCAGTGCATCCACGAATCGGAGATGTGGAAACAATGCGCTCAGAGAATGCTAACGAGAGGTACATGCTTCTTCTCCATCCGGAATTCTACCTCCTCCAGCGACCTTGTTTATAAACGCATGATTGGACAGGAAAGTTTTTCTTAATATTCTGTGAATCGTCAAGGTGTTCTCAAATGCTCTTGTGCTTAATATCTTAATTTCGAAAAATAAATGAGCTTTGTTGCACGCACTAGGGTTGAGTTTCGGTGCAGAGGTGATGTGCATGTCATGAAAGATGAAACGGTATCATATGAGTCTAAGCAATGTCCTTCTCCGTCCGGGTTCTCCAAAGGCAGACGCTCCTATAGTCGTCCGCCAAGCTGAAATGCCAACTTTTGACGCCTTGGCGTTGATGGCATTTTTAGGTTATGTGCTGGGGAGCAAGCTGCACCTCTAAATAGTGCAAATGAGCATTTACGCCAGGTACATTCTGAATATACACTCATTAAACCGGGTCGTGCTGTACTTTTTATTTTGTTGAGTAGACAGTTTGGATGGTGAATCCACACGGTAAAGTCTCTTAACAGTTTTGTTTCAGCTTGCTTCAGGTTTTATCGGTTGTAGGCGCCCTGGGTAGTCCACATTAACACGTACAGTACAAGCTTCAAATCACTTGCTCTGTCGTACAATTGTTGCAGGAGCTTGTTGAGTGTAATCGACAGTATGAAGCAAAGTTTGGTTTTGTGTTTTTGATATGCACACAAGACAAGTGTTACAGTGATGTTTTGGCTGCATTGAAGGTATGCACCTTCCATATCTCAGAAGACCCGTAGTTGTCCTTAACTTTCAGGAATGATACTTCGTCCTACATAGTGAGCCAAGAGTTGAGTACTTAAGTGTGATTTCTACTTCTCATTGGTGTTTCATGAATTGTCTGCACAATTTACCCTTTTCAAGAGTGGTCCACTCTTGCTTTGGCAACGAGCATTTACTGTTGCATTTACAGGAAAGATACAGTAACCGACCAATTGACGAGCTCCAAATCGCAGCCTCTGAGCAAGAGAAAATCACCGAGCTTCGCCTTGCCAATCTAATGTCTCGGGATTCAGACTCTCACCGTATGTGACCTTCTACATGCAATTTCTTTTCCTGAGTTCCAGTGCAGCTCTTGAGAGTATTGACACATTTACAGATTCAGAAATATCTGTTAGTACAAGAATCTACCCCCTAAATCTCGAGGAGATTGATTCTCTCTCTGTGGACCATATTATCCCATATATGTAGTTATGGTTAAATGACAAAGTAGGATAATGGCTTCCATCTTCTTTTGATAGGTCTGGATTGATGACTTTATTGCTTCTTCAGAAACTTCTGATGACCAGCCTTCTAGCGATCTGTCAGCCACAACTCCAACAGCTCATGACACTCAAGAAATATTTGCAACGCCCAAACTCAGCTCTGCCCCAGTTTCTAGCCTTCGTCCTCCGATAACGACACATGTGCTAGACGTTGCCCTTGGTAGACCAGGGTCAGGCATTGATGTGGCCCTTCACTGGTGGTCAGAAACATCTCATGCAGGTACTTGAGGATACCCTTGTATTTTTATATGGCAACACCTGAGAAGAAGGTTTTTTTTAGGGATAGACATGATACCAAATATTTTATGAATATTTCCAAAATCTAAAAATTAGATTCGGAGTATTTCGAGAATATTTTGAAACGTAATTCTAATAGCTTATTCATTTCTACTTGTTATAAATTTCTGCTCGAAATTTAAAATGAGTCCTTTGTTGTTTTCAATTGTTTTTTCTAATCAATTTCATGCGTGACTCGCGAGTGCAGGTATTCTTGAATTAGACAGAATCGATCATGGATGCTGGTCTCCTGTTGGACGCTCTGTCACCAACAACGACGGCCGATCAGGACCCTTTATGCCAGCCTCAAATCGACTCCAACCTGGTAAATATCGATTAACTTTCAATACAAGAGACTACTTGACTAGAGTCCACGGGGGAGAGGTCTTCTACCCTTATGCAATGGTGGTGTTTGAGGTCAAGCCTTCACAGGCTTCTGAGCATTTTCATATCCCTTTATTGCTGGCTCCTTATTCCTACAGCACTTACCGTGGAAGCTAAGCCCTTTTGGTTGCTAAGTGAAACTGAGTCAATATTTTCAATCCAGGAATTGAGCAGTCTTCCAGTGGATCTTGAGCAGTCTAATAATTTTGATCGCCAAGTCTAGAGCTTAAGGCACCCCATGGCTGGCTGAATAAGTGGGACCTATTTGAGAAGTCAGTACGAGAGTTACATTTTGCTCGGCAACCACAGAAAACAATGTCTGCCGTTTGGGAAGGGTCTCTATTGCGTCAGGTTCCAAAATTGACCTTAATAGCAGTCCCAAAGCAAAGTTTCATTGTTTTCACACTAGCATAATATTTTATGCATGTACTTGTAAGATAAGTACATTCAAAAGGATTATTGATAAAAGAAATAGCCACTTCTAGATTCTTGTATAGAATGAAGATATTAATATCAAAGATGCACAAAATCTGAATATTAGAACCTAATGTCAATTTATGGTACACCAAATATTGCATTGTACATTGTGTTGAAATCCCTTTCAAATTCCAATACAGCTCAATCAAAGTAAATCTTCTCATATAATAGTGACTATGGTTAGTTGTAATTTGTAGTGATTGTAGGAGTGTAGTCCTTTGTGTCATGACGTTGGATTTGTGGGTTGTTGATGTTGTCCTTGGTATTTGGGAGTTGCATCTCTTTTTGTTCTTCAATATTTCTTTTTGTCTATCTTATTGATTATGCAAATTCAGTGTATGGGAATTGAGGTTCCCCTTGCATGTTGTTGATTTCGATGTATTTCAACCATTCAAACATGTTTCTTTAACCCCTAAAACCCCGTTTGTCCCCTTGGGGGACAATTTGGGTCCGGGTAGGTTCCTGTGACCTCAATTTGTAGAGAAATTTTTTGGGATTTTTTGAGGTTGTGCGGTTTTGCGAGAGCTTTGTGGATATATAATTTTTATTTCAATTGGTGCCCGAGAGAAAAAGTTATGCCAAAAATAGAGTTTGGCGGGTAACACAAAAAAATCACAGAAAGTCAAAATAAATTTCTTAAATATTTTTTTCAAAATCTATGTCTTTTTGTCTACATTTGAAGCTTTAATTCATTCTATTTGGACTAATAATAAAAAAGTTATGGACAATCTTAGTTTTTCGGGCAATCTAAGCATCTTCTTGAAAAAATAACTTTTAAGATTCATTTTTGAATGCAATTTTTACAATTTTCAGAAAAAAATTGTTAGACAAGGTTGAATTTGCTTTCTAGAACAATCTCACCGTTGGGATTATGGTATTTCAATTTTGTCTTAGAGCTATTAACGATTTAGTTATTCCTTCAATCTTGAACCTACTTCTACTTAACAATTTTTTAATGAGTAAAAATTTAGTGTTTTTTCTTGAATTTTTTTCCTAAATTCTCAACTGAAGTATTCAACATATAAACTTAGAAAATCAAAATCAACAATACAAAAAAATTCAGTTAAATAGGTTCAAAGCCCAAAAATCTAGTCAAGCAAGGTGCAAACAAACTTGTTTTCTTCACTTTGAATGCAAATATCTTGCAATCTATTTGTTCAAAGTTTCTGAAATTTCTTGCACACATTCTCATACTAGTCTAGTATAAGATCCTACGGTTAGATATGCAAAAAAAAAACAATTTTTATAGTTTTTTGCTCTTTGCAATAGAAGTGGCAGTTTTGAGTGTGTTTTGATGGAGAAAAGGCCTCGGGGTTTTAGGGGTTAAATGGAGGTTTTTTTTAATTGGTTATGCTAATAATTATAGAGAGTAAAGAATTAAAGTTGGGTAGGAATGCAATCAAACCACTTCTTCCTTTTGCTTACAATGTAGTGCACATATATATTTTACACACACACACAGATATATATATAAACATATACCAAATAAATATTGAATTATATGAAATGAAAAAATGGGGGGGTAGAACCTTTGTATTATATGTAATATCTTGTTATTTGATTTCCTTAAGTCATAATATTTTTAACTCCTAAGAAATTCTTCACAAGCAATTGACAACCAAGAATTTGCAATATTATAATAAAAAAAATGAATGTATGTCAAATATTTGTGCTTCAAGTGGCTTGGATTATAATCCCTCAAGGACCATGCGTTCAAATTTTGAACAATGAATGGCTGAAATTACATCCCAAACACACAAAAATGTGTTTATCCATCCATCTATTTTCTTAAAAGATTTTTGTGTTAATTCTTTAACATTTGTATATTATACATTCTAAAGACTTCATTTTGTAAATATTATATTATTCAATAGGTACTAGTAGGTCTAGCTTCAAAATATAACTTTTTTAGGTCAAAAAATGATCCTTCATAAATAACTTGAATATGATAAAAATCTTCAATAATCACTATGATTAGAATTTAATATTTTGAACTTAAAGAATTTTTTTTTTTGTAAGAATCACACATATTCAATCTGCAAAAAGCTTGGCTTTTAATTTTTTTTAAAACAACAACAACAACATAGTTGACTAGAATAGAGGTCATGATATTGTTATATGCATATAGATCATCATTTTTGTTTGATTCTTAAATCAGTTAGGAAATAAAGATTGGTATAAGAGTTAAAAATTTTGCTACTTCAAAATATTTCAAGAAAAGAAAAAGAAAAAACTAGATTAGAAAATTAAAAATTTTAAAAAATAGTTTAGAGAAATCATAGAGAAAATAGTAAAAAATAGGTTGAGAGAAAAGCTAGAAATCAAATAGATTATAGATTGAATCTACAAATTGCATTGTAAAAATCACCAATTAAGAGATTTGCAAAATAGACATGACTGGAACAAGATGAAGTTTATGATAGAATTGTGGTACAAGTGATGGAGAATGGGAACATAGTAGAAACAAATTTTTAACCTCATCATTTTTTTTTCTATTTCAAAATCAATGGTTCATTAGAAGTTAGTCACTAAAATAAGACCTTGTAGTTATGTAAAATACAAATTCTGAATTTAAATTTATATATGTAATCCTTAGATGTTTTCCAAAAACATCTCACATTTAGAAAACAAATGACAAAATAAAGGAAAATAGAGTTAGATTAAAATTGGTAGTCAAAATGACTAGTTTTGGATGAAAAATACAACTATTCATCCAATCAGAGTCAATCAAAATCTCGTTACAATTTAGAAGAAAGAACCAAAAGTAAAAGTCAATTTGGATATACTAGTCAAGAGTAAAATTTGGATGAAGTTTTTTAGATATATTTTTGAATGAATCATAGTTGAAACTTCATCTAATCTTAACTTTTGCTAGGAAGGGTACGATTATCAAGTGTTTTATCATTTTAAAATAGGCATTTAATACTCTACAATGTAAACTAATTAAAAGTCTAAAGATAAAAAGTTTAATTTAGAGGTTCACAATTTTGGCCCAAATTGGCCCCCAAATCCCTCTAAAACTAACTTTTGTAATTTTTATCAATCTTAGGTGAAATTTAGAATACTTGAAACTTATTACTAAGAAATGCTTGCCCATTCCTTTGAAGGTCAATTAGATGACATTTAGACATCCAACCTTAGGATGCTGAATCTAACAAAATAGAACTTGATTGTACCATTGTGCTTGTTTTATTTCAAAGATGGAGATAAAACACTTAATATACCAATTCATTCACGTCCAAGAGAAATTGCAAACTTTCCTTTTAGTAGTCTTAATCCTAGCCTTTGTTCTGTCCCACAACACTAGAAAATACATTATAGTAAAGATAAAACACCATTGAAGATTATCTATTCACTACAAAAAAATGGCCATATATTAGAGTGTGAAAGAATGACTTCAGGTAAAATGCGATTAAAGCATCACTAGTGCTCTTTAATTGCACCACCATTGCAAGGCTCACAGCGCCCAAGTCATTTTGTAGTTGCTACGACGATTTCAAAATGAAGACTTAGCGACATGCAGAATTCACCTGCGTTTTTCCATTATCACTGTGACAAACATTGTGATGTGGATATAGTGAAGTCAAATGTAGAGGCCCTTGTCACAAACAAGTAGATCATTAAACTGTATTGCGACTGCAATTGATTTTGTGTCAATTAGAAAATGACTTTGAAGGAACTTACCGGGAAGGATAGGGAGAATAACGGCTGATGTATCCAAGGGCTCATCTTTTATTTCAAATAGTACACAAGAAGTAAAAGAAAAAAAAAGCCACACTAAAATAGTTAGGAAATCATTTGCACAGTTTTGGAGTATTAATTATCTTTTGTGAGTCTTCTAATTGTTTTTTCTCTTCTAATTGTTTTTTCTCTTCTTCTTGTTATTTCTCTTCTTTATGTTTTTATCTTTTCCTTCATTCTACATAAAGAAATCGTTTTAATCTTTTTGAGATGTTGTAAATCAAGACTATCTATTGCAATTTTTTAATTTTGTCTTTCTTCATCTTCCTCTTTCTCATTTTTTTGTTCTAAATTTTTTCCATTTTTTTTTGTTGTTTAGTTCTTATTTCTTTAATTGAATTTTTTTCTTTTCCTTTAGTTTCTCAAATCTTCTTTGATCTACATTATCTTTTAAATCTTTCTTTTCCTTCCAAAAATTTTTAATTTAAAAAAAAAATTGAAGTGTCGTAAATTAAAATTATCTCTTCCATTTTTTTTTTCATTTTGTTTCTCTTCATCTTCTTGTTTTTTTTTGTTTTTTTTTTAATTTTTTCTAATTTCTTTTGTTTTTTTAGTTCTTATTTCTTAAACTTAATTTTTTTTCTTTCCTCAAATTTTTCAAATCTTCCTTAATCTACATTTTTGAGAGATTCTTTTTTTTTCTTCCAATTTTTTTTCATTTTTTTTCACTTGCTCAATGACTTCAATTTTTTTCTAATTATATTATCTATAAATTCTATAATTGTAATATCAATATTGTATTTTTGTGCACATCTATTTCCATCACGCATGTGAACCCACGAACTCTAAATAGACTGATTTAGAAGACGTTTGGCTATTACAACAACACATATAGTTTAGGATTTTCCAACACTCACATTCTAATATCCTTCCTAAGCTAATATGTTATATTTTAATCTTTTTAATTTCTCTACTTCTTGTTTGTCTATTTCATTTTTTTTAAAACTTTGCGCCATTGTCATTACACTACTTTTGAAAACTTCATATGATTCACATTTGGTTTACTAGAGGTTTCAACAAACATACACTAAGGTATTCAGATGGGGCCAACAATAGTTATTAAGTCTCGTTTCTCCCTTATGCAGACAACAACGTTGCTACTCCGGTGCAACTACATAACACTATAAGAAACCTGCGTTTTTTGGGTGCTAGCAAAAAACGTGCCTTGTTTGTATAGATGTCTCAGCATTGGTCGGTCTACGGGCTTTTTTATGCAAATTATGTTGGATGTTGCAGAGAACGTGTACATGTTATTCAAAAAACGCATGAACGTCAATTGTGACAGGCATGTCGTGAGTGACGTCAAAGAAAACATAGACTTGTTCTTTTTGACATCAGGAAGACATGACGAGTCCACATCAGCAAGTAGACCAATTTTGCCTATGGGTAAGTTAGTAAAACTTACTACAGTCTATGGTAAAATGCTGACCATATGTGAAAATTTTAGACAAAGGGAAGCCACATGGCATGCTTTGCAAAAAAAAAGAAATAGATGGATGAGCACTGTGAATGAAAAGAGATGATCTTTATACAAGTAGGGTGGTAAAAAGTGAAACAATCCATATGGGATATACACAACAAGAATTGTGTTCAATGTAAAATGTTTGAAACAACATGATGCAGATGTCAGAAACAACATCTAGATGTTTGAAACAATGCCAAGATGTACAATGGCCAAGTTTCTATATTCTAGTTATCCCATATTTTTTGTCTCACCATGGACAGAGAATGGATACAAATATGACCTTTGTAATCTAATTTTCAATAAAGGAATTCCTTCATTTGGCCATCAAAAATTCTCTTGATGGTAGATGGTAAGTTTTCTTTAATTCTTGGTGAATTCAACATTCTTTTTTGTTGATTTTATTTTATTTTATAATTTATTTTAACTAGTTATTTTTTTGTTGATCTTGCCTAATGGATAGGGTATGCACCAATTGATGTCTCAAAAAATGTCTAAATTGATGTCTCAAAAAACAACATTAAAATTTTCAAACAAAATAAAAATATGTTGACTAGGCATGCCACATCATCATTTCCCTCCACCTTGTCAGGTGCCATGTCATAGGCAGGCCAAATGAAAAAATATCCCACGTGGCACTACCCAGATGGAAAACGTTGATGTATCGCCATCGTGGCATCCACGTGCCATGTTTTCTAGAGTTCATGAGAGCATGTTTTCTGTGATATTGGAGTATAACGAGCACAAATCAGGCACGTTTTTTGAAAACATAGTCATGTTTTTTGCCCATCAATTATAATGAATTTTAGGTGACATCTACGCAAACGCACGTAATGTCCTAAAAAGGTAATCTCCCATTTTTCGTGACATCTCAAAAAACACGGGTTTCTTATAGTATAATGACTTTCCTGCGACTATTGAATGACTACTCAGAAGCCTCAAACTACTGCTCACCCACTCTATTACTGTTGTGGCGCCTTGCACATTGTGATTCATTGGGTGCTTTGCAGACATCTTGTGCAATCAATGTTACACTTTTCCTGCATGAAGTGAGGAGACCTAGGACAATTGCATATGTCCATGTTTTGGGGAAGTCAAATAGATGACCCTAGTTTTCTTCCTATGCCAATCTTTTCTAGTTCCTTTAGCAAATTTGTCTATAACTTTTGATTTGAGGTTTGAAATCTAAAACATACATGGCAGTTCATATGTCATCTCCTTAGACTTTTTTTCTTTATCACTTCAACTGATCCCATTGTCATCCATTTCTTCATCCAAGATAGAACTAGACAGTGATAATACACCAATAGTCATTTTCATAAATGACTTGGCCACAATGACTTCAGAACCCCTAAGTCATTTTGCAATTAAAAGAGTCCAGAATGACTGTTGTGAAGTCATTCTTTGCAATCGCAAAAATAATCAAATTTTTGTAGTGATTTTGCAACAACATTGGAGAGCTATGTGGTCCAATACTTCAAATTTTTGTTCATCTTCTTGATCAATGCCTCATTTACATTTTTAGATGAAAAGTGAGTCTAAATGGCGCTCCAAAGAGCTTGTACACATTGCCACTCTCTATCTATTGCCATTAGAATGCATGAGTCTAAATGGGTCTTACACCTCCCCTAGGTTGCCACAAATACGTTGAGCTTTCACATATATTAATGTCAAGTCTTTAAGCCAAATAAAATTTGGCTAGTGAACTTTGAGTTTCTATCATTGATTGTTCTTTAGAGTAAACCAATAATGAAATATTATCTGCAAATTGAACAATGAGTTGGTAATCAAGTGTGCTAGGAAATTCAGTTTTTTTTATTTGTCTTTTTTGTACTTCCCTCTTTATATTACAGTTTAAAACTTCTTCTACAATCAAGAAGAGGTACGATACTAGTGGACAACTTTGTTAGGTCCCTTGCTGAAATGAAACGTCTGCGTTTTATCCTAGCCCATATTAGCTTCCACTAACTTATCCACAATAAAACCAGAATCCCTTGCTGATGTGGAAGGTCCGTGTTTTTCTGGACGTTTCATAAAATGTAACAACATTCTTCTAGATGTCTTTCAAAACATTACCATCGCAAACAACATCAACTTGTTTTGCAACTGACATCCACACGTTTTTTGCAACATTGGATAAAATTCTACCTTCAAAGGTTGTGATTTCATCTTCTTGCTTGTGTTCTAAAAAACATGTTGGTTCAATGTTAACATAAAAAAAAGGCAGGTCTCTTATAGTGTGTCAAACCATTTCTTTGAGTTGTATTGAAGGAGAGTAATGACCTATTCGTAAATTATCCTTTTAGTATAATAAGTTTGTTCCAAGGGAGACGGTCAAATAGGAAATCTTTGCTAATAAGTTCAATCTCTAAAAACAAGTAACAAAACTCCAAAACACACAATCATTCTGCTTGACTTAGTCAAGATATTCAATTATTCTAAATTACTTACATTCCCAACTTGGGAATCATCACTCCTACTACAACAACATTGCACACATTAATTAGAATTTAACACTAAAATCACTTATTTCTACAAATTCTAACTTGTACTCATAACTTCAACCATACTTAGAATTAATCAATTTCACAACATAAGCATCCATACAGAATACACAGAAACCAATTTGGTTAAACATCCCATCGTATTTAATTGAACTCATTTGATGAACAAATCAACATATTACAAATTCCTTGTTCACTTGATCAAAATTTTGTCACCAAACAACACTTCCACCAACTAGTGTTTCCATCACTCCAAATCCATCATCAAATTCCACACATTCATTCTCACACACTAACACACATCACAAAACAAAAAAAATAAAAAAAATTACATAGCCACTTGGGGCTAGGACTTGCAC
Source organism: Antitrichia curtipendula (assembly GCA_951230915.1). Taxonomy (NCBI): domain Eukaryota; kingdom Viridiplantae; phylum Streptophyta; class Bryopsida; order Hypnales; family Leucodontaceae; genus Antitrichia; species Antitrichia curtipendula. The sequence continues at coordinate 21,992,945 of OX579639.1, read as the reverse complement.
TTGCCATTTACAAAGTGGATGCAAATCAAATCAAACTTTCCAAACTAATAGGCACTTACAAGCGGTTACCTACCAACTTTCCAACTAAGCAAACTCACTGCACGACAAAACTACCCAATTGGAACACGCAAGCTGCCAACTAGAACTCCAATTTAGACCACTATCAATTCCAACTGGACTAAACTAGCAACTCACCACTTCAACACACTTACTCCTACTTGGCACTACACAAGCAAAAAATACTCCACAAATAGTAAAATAACACATTAAGTCACCAGTTTGGACAACAACAAAAAATTCCAATTGGCCAATAAAAACCATCCAAAATACACCAAAAATGTCAAAATGAAATCTAACTAAAAACTTTACAAGTTGTAAATTTTTTAAACACATAAAATTTATGTTAACATGGAACTCATGCAAGTGTTTACATAATTTAAAATATTAATAAAGAATAAAATGAAATGTTTGTTGCACTTTAATGATCTCAATCTATATAAAATCATAGAATTGGTATTTAATCCCTAAAGGACCATGACTATATTTTCACCAAAACATTCTAAAACAACCATTTCTAATACAAGTACCAAATTTTAGAAAAAAAACATTTTTGGGCATATATAACCATAGGATCTTTTAGTAAGCCAGTTTGAAAAGATGTGGAAAAAAATTCAGAAATTTCCACTATGTAGATTGCAAGATATTAGCGTTTGAAGTGACAAAAATCTTTTTTTGTCCCTGAAAAAACTTGCACAGGCTGCACTTCACAAGGTCACATTTGTATGAATAAGTGTTCAAAATGGTTGTAATTTTTTATATTCATTCTTCAAAGCAAGTTGGCTACATGCTTGAAAACTTTAGATCATTTGAAATTGTAAAACATATAAGAAAAAAATAGTAAATAGAAAGAAGTATCTAGAGAATGATTCAAAATACTAAATTGTTAACAATTTATTTATGGGATTGAAAATTATCAATGCCAATGGTTGTAATGTAATGTTGTAATAAACAATCTTCATCCTATTATTATATTATATTTCCAAAATATTAAAAATTGAGTTAAATAAAGGACTTCAAAGTTTATTTAAAATAGAGATTTCATAACTACTCGTAAACTACCCACAACTAAATCTTCTCATAACTTACATCTCATTAATCAAAATGGAATGATTCAAAGCTTTCGATGTATACAGAAATATAGAAAATCAATTTCAAATTTTTATTTAAAAAAACAATAATTTTTAAAGAAGTATTTTTTGATGCCCAGATTGTCCATCAAGCAATGAAAATTGTATATCATACCATTACTTTTTAACTATGCAGTCAAAAATTATGAAAATTGTTGGACCTTAAAGCTACTCCTTGGGCACATGTTGTGTGAAAGTTTCAAAGAAGAAAAAAAATCCATTTGTAATTAGTTGCCCCAAATCACTATATTGCCCAAAAAAATGTAGTCTGGTCCTCTAGGGTTTAAATAAATGAAGAAACTAATTAGATGAATATCATTATTTCGTGAGAATTGAGATGCAAATGATACGTCGTAATTGACTTTTATAGAAAAAAAACCTATTAATACCCTTTGTGTATCAAAATCCGTTTTAAATTTTCACTTTTACTTTGTAGTTTTATATATCTAATATTTATATTTTCAATCTAATGCTTTTCTTAAAACTTTTTTTTATTTTTTAATTTACTTTTTTACTTTTACTTTCTTTTTTTTACTTTTTTATCTTTCTGAACCATCTATTTGATGGTGTATAAATAGAATTATAAAATTATATACATATTTATGTATTTATGTAGTACATTTATTTGAAGACTTTATATCATTCTTTCAATTGTTGATGCTTGTTTAACCCCTAAAATCCCGAGGGTGTTTTCTGCCAGAAAACACTCAAAACTACCACTTCTGTTGTATTCACTTAAGGAAACCAATTTTTTTGTTTTTTTGGAAATTTAACCGTAGGATCTTGTACTTAACTTGTCTGAGATCATGTACTAGAAATTTCATCAAATTTCACCGTACGGATTGAAATATATTAGCATTCAAAGTTGAACAAAAAGTTTTTTTTCAAGAAGATGCTTAAATTGCCCAAAAATTAAGATTGTCCATAACTTTCTCATCCCTATTTCAAATAGAATGAATCAAAGCTTCACGTATAGGTAAGAACATAATCTGTTAGGAAAAAAATTCAAAAAAAATTATTTTGACTTTCTGTAATTTTTTTTGGGCTGCCCGCCAATCTCTATTTCTTGCTCATTGTGCCATAATTTATTCATCCGGCATCTGATTGAAACAAAAATTGTATATCCACAAAGCTCTTGCAATGCTACACAACCTCAAAAAATCTCAAAAAAATTAACTTCAAATTGAGACAATAGGAACCTACCTGGACCCAAATTGTCCCCCAAGGGGACAAGCGAGGTTTTAGGGGTTAATTGTAATATCCATATTTAAGCGTTATTTACATCTAAGTATCTTCAAGTAGTTTATCTATTACAATATCAATTTGTAGAATGGCTAAAATTAAATCTACTAGTGCTTAGTTTGTGCCAAGATCTAGTGCGAAGGCAAAAACTTCTAAAAGTCAATGTTTAATAGACAAAGACATCGAGAAATTTCATCGAAGATTTCTCTCAATAGGAATACTTGGCACATAAAAAACAACATGTAACCTTGCTTCAATGCCACGTATTTGCAACATGTTTTATCTTATACATAATTCTCTATCTTTTGCAGCAATGATGTCCACTCTATTGCCTAGAAATTGTGCCGCCTGATCGGACAACACAATCCTATTGCCAATTAGAGGGCACAATTTTTAGGTAGTAGGGTGGACACCACTGCTGCAGAAAGTCGGGAACTATGTATAAGATAAAAACATGTTGCAAATATGTGGCATTGAAGCAAGGCTACATTTTTTTTTGATATATTCACTAGAAGAAAAACGTGTCCGGCACAACCCACTACTATGCAACTAGTGTCCTATACAACTATCCTGCAACTGTAATCCTCTCTATATGCACCAAATTTGACAACTAGGTTGTTTAGTCACAAAGTAGTCGTAATATAAAGTGTAGGGTTATAGGATTGTAACAGAGTTGGCAATTAGAATTACTGTGAGGTATTCTACATCCAGTTTTCATCATAGTTGTTGATGTGGACAACTCTACGCATCGTGGAGTCCAATGTGGCAAACCACAATTGCATATTATCTAAATTTGACCACAATTCAACTAGAAAACGACTAGAAAACAACTAGTTTGCGACTAGAAACAACTAGTTTGCGACTAGAAACAACTATAGTTTGATTAGAAAACAACTAGACTGCAACTAGAAAACAACTATAGTTCGACTAAAAAAAGACTAGATTGCAACTAGAAACAACTAGAATTTGTAAATGACAACTCTGTTACACTCTTGTAACTCTACACTATTACAGAGCTTCTCTGTGACTAGATTGCAACTAGAGAATGACTAAAAAACAACTAGAATTTTCTAGAATTCTTTTGGTTGTTTTGTAGTCATTTTCTAATCGTTTTCTAATTTGTTTCCCGATTATTTGTCTTATAGCAATTGTCCCATATCAATTGTCAAGAGTACCATTAGGTTAGACATATAAGAATTGTAAGTTGTTGTATTCTTATGTAATGAACTCCCTTAGTAGAATTTTAAGATTTTTATTAGGTGTAGATTTTTACAATTTGTTGATTTTTACAATTTGTAGATTTCTACAAATTGTAGGTTTCTACAAATTGTAAAAATCCAAGAATTTTTAAATTACATAATTTTCTAAACCAATGAAATCTTTTAAATCTAAATATCTAAAATCTAAAATAGAATTTAGATTTGTAATATCCAAAATCTACAAATCATTAAGATTAGAATTTTAAAATTTACAAATCGCAAACAAGTTACAAACAAGTCGCAAATGAGTTGCAATGGAGTCACAGATAAGTCGCAAACAAGTTGCACAACTCATCGATTGAATGATCGACGTCACGTGGCAGCGAGTACACATAAGCGACCACGTCAGAAAAGGTCGTCGACGAAGTTCAAACTACACTACCGGATGAAAAACAAATTCACTTCGTTTTGCGACTCTAATTTTCCATGCGACTTGTCCACTGCAACTACGGACCTCTAGATTGTCGCTTGTCGCAAATTAGTCACACAACTCAAAAAGCAGTTGCTCTTTAGAGTCGCAGAACCCTTCATTTTCTTCTAGTGGTTAGGTATTTCTTTCGAGACCATGTTAACAAACTTTAGAAGCAAACTCAACATTTTTGAAACAATAGTTCATGGAAGATACGCACACCAAACTACAATCCGAATGCAAAGTATTGGTGTTAATACTAAACAATGAAATTGTCGCAAGTGAGAAACATTATAGTCTTTGGAGTTGATTCTAAAATTGGTAGTGTCATGCATCGGCATTTGCATTCATTACAATGATATAGCTATTCTTTGAATCTATTGTGACCATTCACTTTGACTTTCTTGTTGGTGGGACGTGCAATAGATTCAACAAATTTGGGCACATCCTTGACAACCATCAAAAAATTGGCCTTATCCACATCTATATCATTCATTTGTAGGTCACTAGAAGCTGCATTTAGATCCGTGCACTACGGGTTGTTAATCTCGGGATCCAATGCAACACCAAATTGAGATTCAACTAGTAGCCGCAGTAGTGTATCTGGAATGACTTGAGCAATCATTGGAAAAAATGATTGTTTCCATATGCTACGACAATTGGCTTAGCTGTTGAAGGAAATAAATTCAAAGTATGCATTTTGGGCCTCATATCCTCTTTCTATTTGAACTACTCAATGTCATACCCAACTATGGGGCTACTCATAGCTCTTGATATGAAATGCATAATAATCAAATCACTCTAAAGTCTACCTTTGCTACGTGGCCTAGACATTAGATTTACATAGTCAAAAACAAATGATTCAAGACAAAGTTCAGGTTTGTGTACATCCTTTGTATAATTGATTTCATCCACCAAGTTTTGATCAAGTCTTAGAAGGTGCTCCCTCAATGTCTTAGTTGCTTGAGCCTTCAATATTTTTGAGCAAGCAAAAAGATATGTTTCATTGTTAACATCTAGATTCCAATAAATGAACAATCCATATACCACGACATCAAATAAACAGTCTCCAACACTAGTTGGATATGTCTTAAAGAGCTTTAATTGTAGAACACGGAGAAACCTTCAATGAAATTTTGGATATTTTAGAAATTTGTCAAGTGCAAATTTTTTTTTTAAATAAAAATTTATGCATATTTAATCGTAGGATCTTGCACATTAAATGCAGATGTCTTGCAATCTACAAAGCCTTGTAGATTGCAAAACATCTGCATTCAATGTGAAGAAAACAAGTTTTTTTTATACCTTCCGTGATTAGACTTTTGACTTTGAATCTAATTAAATTTAAAAATTTGCACTATGGATTTTGAAGTAAAATAAATTTGTGTTGAAAAATTGCATTGAGGGTGGAATTTTCTTTTCTCTTAAAACCACTCAATTTTCATTCTTTAAAATATAGTTACACCAAAAAAGGTACAAGATAGAAGGAAAAATAAATCTTTAATAGATTTGAAATGGAATTGAAACACACTAGTTGAGATTGAGTGGGTCTAGTTGTGTTTAGCAGATTTGAAATGGAATTGAAACACACTAGTTGAGATTTTTAGCAGACTACTGTGGGTCTAGTTGAGATTGTTCTAGCAAGAAAAGTTAAACTATGTGCAATTTTATTTTGAAATATTATAAAAATTGAGTTAAAAAATTAATCCTATAAGTGATATCTAGAAGAAAATGCTCAAAATTGACCCCAAAACAAGACTTTGCATAACTTTCTCATCACTAGTCTAAATGGAATGAATCAAATCTTTTCATGTAAAGGACAAAAATACTTTATGTCATGATTAAAATTATAAAAGAAATATTTTAGATTTTTGTGATTTTTTTGTACTGTGTGGCAAATTGCTTTCTGAGTTAGTATGATATAAGTTTTGTTCCCACTTACCGATTGGAATAATAATTATTAGAATGTGAAATTTTGAGATTTTGAAAGAAATAATAATTTGGACATTATAAAATAAATTTGATGCTAATCTTTACAGTCTCAAAATTTTAAAAATAAATTAATGGTAACCAGATCTCTTCAAAATTCATTTTAGAGACATCACTACATCAAGTTGAGATTAAAACCATATAGATGTTAATTTTAGTTGATTTCCTAATATTTTATTTTGAATAAAAATTTCTGGAAGTCTATGATCTAAACCAATCTTAATTTTTCTAAAAGAACTTTGATTTTAAGGATCAGATTTTTGTATCTCCTAAAGATATTTTTCTATCATAATAAAAATGACCACAACTGTGTTCAATTCTACTAATTGTCATAAATTAATAAATTCTTCAAGTCTAGCACACCTTAGAAAGAAAACTTACAAATTTAATTATATAAAGGGGTGAAGAAAAAATGATGTTGAGTCCATAATAATAATAATGAAATGTAATTATTGTACTAAACATACTATCCTATAGATCTTCTACTAGTTAGATTCAAGTTGAGAATTTTGTTTAGTACCTTTAAAAATTCATTTTTCATTGTATGACCCTCTTTAGCTGGCTATTAGCCATTGAATTTTTTTTGCAAGGCAACTAAAATCCCCTATATATTCCAAGGAGGCAGTCAAATATCCTCTAAATTTTGGGTGGCACCGGTTGATTTCCAATCCTAGAAATTTCTTCCCGGTTCTGCATCCTTTATTTTCAAAATCCAACTATTTTGTCTTCCCACTTCCACAAGCTAACTTTGAACTAGCTGTCAATTTTTCACAATCATTGATTTACACTTCACCTTTTCTTTGCTATCAATGTAAATATTTAATACCTCGATGCATTAAAAAAGACCCTTAGAAAATGAATAAACCCATCATTGTAGAATTCATCCGCTCCACTTCGTGGTATCCTCTTGGTGGTATGCCGTGTGAATTTACCCCCAATGACCCATGCATGCCTACCTCACCTCCATTTTCGTACACACGTCAACATATTTCCGAAAATCACATGGCCGTCATTTTCATCAATCGTGCCGCCATTCCAACTGAAGTCCGGGGGTAAACTCCCTCTCTCTCTCCGTAAATTCAAGTAACAAGAACAGCACGTCCACTCAAGACAGACGGACAGAGTCCAGCAACTGGAGTTCTAAATTTACACAACTAGTCCTTCCCCGGGCATGATTGCATGTTGCCAAAGCCTGCCGTAAAACACACCATGCCTACGAAAAAGGGCGGAACTCTGTCCAGGAAAAACAGAGGATGATCTAGGCTCATGGCTAAGAGAGATCTCAAAGTTGACCAATTTCCGTGGAAAAAATCACGTGAAGTTTGATGCTCGCTTGTGCTACAAGCAAGGCGGTTGTATAAAACAAACCCCCAACAATCAATGAAAGCAGCGAGATGGAAAGACTTTGAAAATCAATATATGGTAATTGACTGCCGTCAGACCCACAGTAGCAGTACCTCGCTCCAGTTTTCCAATCCAAGTACCTTATATTCATTATTCTTTCACGGTACCAAATGAAGTTACCAAACTCAGATCGATCTCCGTGAATGGAACGTAGAGACACATAGAAGACTAACTTAATGAAAATTTTGAGAGTAATAAGTTTTGTTTTCCTGTAACTTAAGTTGTGTCACTAGCAATTGATCTCATATGCTTTGCACAGAATTTTCTGGCTCCAACTTGTGAGCGAAAAATGCATCCATGAGAAATCATGCAACAACAGAACAATCTTCCTAATGAATTCTGATGGTCAAGTAACAATGCTCAGAGCCCTGAAAAACGGCATTGAAATATGTACAGGAGGAGCTCCACATACCCAAAACAGACAAAAACCGAATTTAAAAAAATATTAAAAATATTAAAAAAAATATGCATCAAATTGGTGGGACTTGTGATGCTCTTGGAAAACATCCACTCATGAGTCATGATAACAGGGACATCAAAGATGTGCAGACAACACATTGCCTTTTAACTTAAGTGTGGGTACACTCAACCACCAATCCAGTCAGTAAAAGGAAGAAAAAAAAGTGGAATTTATTTATTAGAGGAAATGGACAAAAGGGAAAGAAAAAACAGCATCTACACACAGTAACTTCTTTAATATCACTTTTTGGAATGATCATTCTACTGGTTTCTCCTCTTTAATGTAACCTTCTTGATTATTGCGATCTTTCAAAATGACTTCTTTATTACATGTATTTAGTGTCTAAATTTTAACGATTGATTGCTCTCGGATCAATAAGAATTGAAATGATAATCATTTGCAAAAAGGTTAAAAATAAGTTTAAAAATTTAATATCAATACAAATAAAATTAGCTTCTAATAAGGAGTAGGACTGGGACTGGTATGGCATATTACATTACAGAGGTTATTACAATAAGGGGGGTCATTTATAGTCATGATGTTTGTATAAGGTTAGGATTGGGAGTGGCAATCAATATTGCTTTATAGAGTTTTGTTAGTTGCAAGAGTACTACTTATTAGAAGTTCTATTACAGATAAAAAATAAAAATCATGTTCTTGTGTTGTTATCAAACATGAGAAATATGATAGGAAAATTACTATTTCATAGTATTGATTGATAACTTCCTGAACAAGCTTTGAATTTAAAAAATTGAATTTCTAAGAATTAATGTAACTATTTCATACTGCATTAATAATCTTTTGCAGTTTGTGGTACCTTACTGGACTGTGATAGGTTGTGACATTAAAAGAGTTCAGGGAACACTCCCAAACTAAAGCCGAAAACAGTAAATTTGGAAAAAGTTAACTCAGACAGCAGTAAAATTTTACAAAAAAAAATAAAAAAAATAGAAGGAATAAAAATAAAATAGTGAACTCTACGTATATATACGCCTAGAGTCACCTACAGATCAACGTGATCTCGTAGATTTAAGTCGGACAGCAGTCGACGAAGCTCGGTAGATGCAGTAACGTCATCCGTAGATGCTGACAGACGAGATCTCTCCGATTCGTAGATAAGCAGCTCATAAAAGGTTTAGAACATGCAAAGGGAGGGTCCAGCACCTCAAAGCCAAGCCTTCTTCTTCCTCGTGGAGCCCGTCGCCGCGCCCGTTTTCGCCGACAATTTTCCACTCTGGTGAGCGTCCAATTGCGCCTCCAATTGCGTGCAAATCCTTGCAATTGTGTGTTTCGATCCTGTGCATGTTTGCTTTCATGGCGATCCGCGTCTTTGTCACCGAAATCGGATTGAATTGACGCTCTTTCGCTTTCTTGCATTGTAGTTTCACGTTTTGGAAGCGTGCTTTGCTCTTGGTTCCCGAATTCGTTAAGGATCGTCTCTGCTTTTGTGGTGTCCTTGCATTACGCTCACTTGTTGTTCTAACGTTTCTTTAGCCAAATTGTAACCTATCGGTTTTAACGATGTCTTTGCTTTCTGGAGGTGACGTTAATTGTTCCGTCGAAGTGCCACCTTTGTGTGGTTTTGTGGAGTTTATGTTGAAGCGAAATTTTAGTTCTTCGTTTTTTCGTTTTTTCGTTTTTTTCGCTCTTTTTGCTTGTTTTCCCCCGTATGGTTCATCGGAGGTGCTTAGGTTGGGGAATTGGTTGTTTTTGGTGCTTGTGACTGTAGAAGGATGGATTTGGGTGGGAGTTCGTTTGGGCGTGGTTCTTTTGCAAGAGGAGAGGGTTTTGAGGAAGAACTTGTACTGGGAATTGATTAGTTGGATGTTTAGAGGTAATGCAGACACGAGGTTATTAGAAATTGGTTGCATCTCTTTAGGGTGGAGTTTTCTGTGTTTTTTTGGCTTTTTTCTGTTGGGAATTGAAGTTTCTGGAGTTTAATTGGTGGTAATTGATGTCCGTGTACCTCTGACTTGCAATTGCCAAGGAATGAATTCTGTCGGCGTAGTTGCAGATGTTACCTCTTGATCGGGAGCACCAGTGGGACTTTCTTTTCTGTTGAGTTTTGAATCAATTGTTTGGTATATATAGGCTAGCTTAATTTGCAAAATCTAACCTGTCTTTGAGAAAAATTGTGCAAGCTCATCTCGTTGTTTCTTCATTGTAAGGCTTACCAACTTTTTTCATGGCATGGATGTAGGTGGATTTGCAGATTGAGAGTTTGTAAGTGAAGATGAGTCACGTACCGTATTACGAAGTGTCGGGTTCACGACGGCCGTACTTTGCGGACTGCGTCAGCCCGGTATGGCACCTGCTGAGGATGCTGTTGTTCTTCATGTGCGTTTTGTATGCCACGTTGGGTTTGATTTCCTACGGAGACCATAAATCCACGGGAGGTTCCTTTCCTGTGAAGAACGACACTGAGCAATTCTCTCCTCTGCAAGTCCTGCTTGACAAGGGGCAAATCTTGGAAGCACAAACCTTGTAAGTTTCCTTTTTCATCAATCTTCTATGACCAGATCGAATTTTTGGCTTAATACAGATATTGGAGGGTAGATTCCCAAAGTGACTTCAAACAGTCGGTGTATGTAAGTACGTGCCATGTGGGAATTATGATGCAGAATATCAACTTTGGTTTGATTGTCTTTGCCCACTATTAACAAGTAATCGTCTGGTTATACTCATCCACTGGTGATTTATATTGCAGGGATTCCGACAACGACATGCTGAAGAAGATCAACGATTATTCCACATTGGAGCTCAAAACCGTGGTTATAGCAGAGACGGTGGTTCCATACGATGACCGCGAACTTCTGTCCCTGTATGTGAAGCAACAGCTTGATGCATCGGATGTGATGAGTGAGACTCAGAAGGAAGCCGTGCTTACGATGGTTAATTTGGCACCCATGGAGGCTGTTGTCAACAAGGAAGAGATTGGAGAGAAGGGCTCGCTTCGCAACTCCGCAGTCTTGGCTCTCATTAAAACACATGCCAAGAATGTCCACTTCATGCTTATTGGGTAAGGATCTTACCACTCGCCATCAAACCCCAAGGCTCTTCTATGAAAAGAAAACTTTATTCCAGGAAGATTGTATAATACAGCGAAGGAAAGAAGAAAGTTCATTCTAGGGTTAATGAACTTGAATTAATCATAATGAGGATATTCTAGTATGGTAAGACGCTATGAGTGTGTCTGAGATGTTTTTCGAATCACTAACTCTGTATTGTGTGGACTGGTGCAGGGTACGAGCAGAGCCACGGTTGGGTTGGAACTGGATTCCATCTTCAGAGCGTAATGCCTGGAACGATGTGTTGTCCCGGGTCTTGTCTGACAAGGTCTGCAATGAGCCCTAATTTCAGAGTGCACGTCACTTAGATGCATTATTTTGGTTTAAATTTTCGACTTTTATATCTTCCTTTCGCAAATTTTAGCACCTATTAGACGATTTGAGTTTGAGCTGACCTTTGACCATGACCTGGCTGTGCAGATCCGAGTGGAGGCCAAGAACTACCTCTGGCAACGCAACGAGAATTCTCTGGACCAGTCCGACCTGACTGCTGGGACTGCTGATCATTGAAAATTCGGTAAGGTATGTACACCTGAAGGTGTCCAGGTGATCGTAGTTTGAGTTCTTCGACTGATCCCACTTTTATTGGCAATTTAAAGAGGATTTATCATGTGTTTTTTGGACACTATAAATAAAATATGATTCTTCAGACTCTTGGCTAATTATGGGTTAGACCCTACGCTAGCTCCCAAGATCGACCTTGCGCTAGCTCTCATATTCTGATTCAGGAATTTATCCATATGGGGTTGCCATTAGGTCTGCTTATGTTCGGATTGTGTCCATTTCAGGTAAGAATATGTAGGAGTTGCTTTTGGGTTAGGATTGCAATTAGGTGTACTTATTCTGAGAAGGCGTTCTTTTTACATGCAGATCAGCGTCTCAGATTTGATGACTGGGGTGGCAGTTTTGTGAAGTGTAATTGAAGCGGGGTTCATAGTTTCAGCTTCAGAACTATGACACCTTTTTTTTTGTTGAGGATTGTAGGACGTACAGATTCTACTATAATGTCACTTATGTGCTCAAGTTCACATTTCCTCTCGCATGATCTGTGCAGCATTGCACATGGGTGTTTGTTTAGAGGGAGGTAGGCATGTTGGTACTAGGAGCAATAGGGAGGTGCGGTTGGTTTGGTCTTGATGCTTTGTGGCACAGAACCTTGATCAATGCACGAACCCAAGTTGGTGACTCAACGATGGTGAGGTGTGGAAATTGGGCTGCGGCCACTCACCGGTCGAGTCTTTTTTTTTAATCATTTTCCCATTTTGAAGAGTCTTTTCCAGATTCGTTCTGTTGTATAAGTCTTGAGGACTGAACTTGTAATTAAAGCACAATTTCCTGAAATTGTTCTACTTGTACATATTTGTGAATAACTCGGCTTGCATAAATGTGAGGTAGCTATTATTGAGCGATGTGCTTGTACTGTGCTTGTAAATTGCCATCACGAGTCTGGTTTTACATCAAATACCACGGACCTCTTTTCTCTAGTATCACGCAGTTCAAAATTGATTCTGTTGTCTTCTTTTACAGTATATCCCGAAGTTGCTTCCAAATGCTATAACTTTGTTAAATGTGGAAGACCTTTTTTGAGCTTCTTGGAATTTGCTCTAAATTGAACAAAACCTCAACATTTTGATAAATTTTACTACCTCCATCCCAAAATGATCTATCCTATTCTGGTTCTTCCTATTCTGGTTCTTCCTGTTCTTGACAAAATGTTCCGGATTAAGGCTAAATATAACATTTTAAAGACATGTTTTGCACTATATGTAGAATTTGGTGCACTATTAGCATCCAAGAAATTTTGAACTTCAAAGTCCTTTTTAAGTGTAGTTTTGGAGTATTGAAAAGTAGAATTTTGGAGGCATTTTTAAAGAGCACTAGTAGACATTTAATTGTTGAGTGTGAGGTTTTCATTTTATGGGCATTTAGTACATGCCAAAGACTATGTTTGGACCTCTATTTCGCCTCTCAAAGCATTGTCTCATTCAATTGGGAAATACTCAAAGAGATGCAAAAAATAAGAATAAACAATATTAATTGATCCTTCCAATCATTTCATTTGTCTTTCGATTGATGATTGCATGGATGAAGGGGGAACTACTACTCAAGGTTGTTTTGTTAGTCCCAGAAAGCAATTGAAAGTCAAATTTGACCTATTCCAACATTACAAAGTATAACAAGAAGATCATTTTAGGACCTAAAATTAAGGCCAAAAAAAGATCATTATGGGACAGAGGAAGTATCAATTTTGTTTGAATTGTAACCATACAAATTCAAGTGAGACATGTTAGAGATCACATGGGAAAACAAAACACAACAATATCACTTATGGATTGAAAGATTCTAATGTTTGATCATGAAGGTGTTAGAATTGAGAAAGTGATTTGAAGTCTTTCAATCCTCTTTTCAAATGTCAAGTCTAAAAAATTGGTCACCAAAAAATATGAGGTTAAGGGGCTTAACATGCATAATCCCAATCAATTTACATCTTCTCAAAATCTATTCTACAAATTTTTTAAATGAATTTTCAATGTGATTTTTTCTCTAAGATTTAGAGTATTAGTTGAGGCTTATTTTCAAAAGCCTTTAACACTAGAAAATCAGGATTTGCAATGGACACCCTTGCACAAAATCTTGAATAGAAAAATTATAATCATTCATTTTCAAAATTGGATTTTTGATGCTAAAACTAGACTTCAAAAAGAATTTTTCAAAAATATACTATTAGAAATAATAACTTGGTTAGGTTTTATTTAACTTCAAAATATTGTTGAAACAAAAATTGGGTGCCTTGGACATTTAAGGATTAACTCCTCAATAGGGTGCCACTTTTTGTTAGTATGCCTAATTATTATTATTAGACTACCAAATTTTCTTATTGACAAAAGAAACAAAGTTTGGTTCTAAAATTGATTTTAGAGATGTACACTAAATAGAAATGGCAGTTTGGGGTCTTTAGAATTAGTATTGCATTTGAAGGTGCCTGCTTTAAGCAACACCAGAATCCTTTCTTGAATATTTGCATATTTTGCTTATATTTTTTAAACATATGCTATTTATCTCAAATTTCATCAAATTCAACATCAAAAAGTTAAAAAAGAAGAAGTCAAGCATTGATTTGGATGAATGAGAAGTTATGTGGTAAAAAAAGCTCTAAGAATCTCTTTGTTTATTGTCCTAATTGTAGATGTCAGTGTGCTAAGAGGTTGACCATGAAGCACTTCTATTCAACCCTTTAAATCCTAAAATTATTTGTCAAAGCAAAAATATAGAGAGAATCTTTAGTAAATATAGGATTATTGAAGATAGACAAAGCAAAGTAAAAAATAAAACATATTAAATTGGAGAATGAATGATAGACAAGTGTGCAAAAAAATAGGGCAATTCATCACTAATATTGCGAGAATTTATAGTTTCTTGACATTGAAAAATATACCTTAATGCAAAAATACTTAATCTATATATGATTTTCTACTCAAAATTGATACAAATTCAATTGTGCTTCTTTTATGACTAATTGACACTTATATAGGAGTAGTTGAAACAAATATCTACAACAAAATATGGAAAAATTCCTCGAAAAATACACATTCATTGTTGACCATTATATTTGAAAGTACTAAAATATTGCTATATATAGTATTATATGTCATTTTTATTTATAAAGTTGTTTCTAGATTCAAGTGCCTATCCACTTGTACCACCTTTGTATTTGTTTTCCTCCTAAAACACCACCAATGTTGTTCAAGACACATCTTTTGCAATTCTTTCTATGCAGTTCTACATATTATACAAAGATTGGCAGACATCCCCTAGATATAAATAGACGTAACTATTACATGCAATTGTTTTTTCTAGATTGGTTTGCTCCAATTCATTTTCTAGCAAATCAAATAGTGACATTCATTTCCTAATTCACTTCCTATTCTTCTCAAATTGTGAGTTATTTTTGTTTTTTTCATTCTATTAAATAGTTTGTGGTTCCTTAGGACTTAAAGAATTAAGGACATTGGCTATTTTCTTCATAAGAATAAAATTTAAAGGACTCCTTCATCTAAGAAAATGAAAATTTTTGGAATCATATTTGGAATCGTAGACTCCAAATAGAAATACAAAATTAATTGATACAAAATAAGTAGCATGCTTTTACATTTATCCCCATCAAGGACAATGAGAGGTTCACTTCTCCTAGACCATTCTACGATATCACTTTTACATAAAAATAATTTGGCATAATATAAGAAACACTGTAGAATCATGTGCATGTAGGGCACTTAGCTTAGAAAATTATCCTTTAATAAATTTGATTATTTTTTATATATCATCATTAAAAGTATTTTACATTTAAGCATGAATAGACTAGAGGTATATTAAAAAAATGTCTATTTAATGCTTAGTTCATGAGATTACATTGTTCAAGGTCCCTCATAGTTAATTATAAAGCTGATATGATAGTGTATACATCAAGTGGTGTGAAACTATTAGTACCACGTTAGCGCCATGTCAAATCGACTATTTTTTTTTTTTAATTCTTAAAAAAAACTCCAATTTTTAAAAATTTTAATTTTTTATGTATTTGCATTGGGGGGGGGCCAAAAATGAACAATTACTGACCCTTTGTAAGGTTCAGATTTTTCTTAATGTAGTATTCTACTAAAATGAATTTTGGAAGTGATTGATACAATTATCCTAATGTTCATAAAATATCAATCTCATTGATCTTTAGTTTACTTTTTATTCTATATTGCACTTGTAGTCTTATTCAACTTGTATTGTTGGGGGAATGACAATAAGGTATGATTGCATGCAATCTAACCAAATTGGGTTGTTTTCTTCCTAAACTAAGGTTTACATCCCACCCTTGCCATTGAAAAAGGGGATAAAAAAGTTTCACACCACATGTATTAGGTGTGATATTTAGATAGGTTGATACCATTGGCACTTCGCATGATCAACACGACATGACTTTAGTGCACTTCATTCAAGATTGTTGTTTGTATATCTTTCAAAACTATATAAATTATAATTTTTGTAAAGTTTCTTTCATAAAAATCAATCATTTTATACTTGAACACTTTTTGATTTTTTATGTCAATTTGGATAGTTGAAATCCTTAAAGAGTCAAAATCAACATTAATAATGTTTTTTGCCTCCAACCATATTGCTCATGTGACAATCAGATGCAAGATAAAGATATTAATTCATACCATTTTTAATTACATCTTTTCATTTGTGTTTCATAGTTTACTATAGTAAAAATTCCAAGCCCTCACTTGGGATGTAATTGACAAACTACAATAAATAAAAAATTCAAATTTCCTACACTCTTGTCACAGAGGCCTAAGACATGTTGTTTTTCACGATATATCACCCAAAAGGTCAAACCAATATGATAAGGTCCCTCTCCCTTAGAAGAAGATGACCCATTTCCAACCACTTAAGCAATTTTGCCCATGTGTAACATGGAGAAGGTTGGGGAATTTTTTTTTTCCATCTATAGAAATACAAATGAAGGGGATTCTGTATTTTTCTAGACTTTTGTTTTCCAAAACTAAATTACTATAAAAAAAATTTCATGAAGATTTTGTTTGTCCCATTCTTGATATATAGGCAAACCCATTTCTAACCATAGGATGGTTACAAAACCAATGTAAGTGATCATTGTGACGTTCAATGTACATGTTGTGATCATTGTAGGCTTTCAATGTACACCTCACAAACATTTCTATTGCTCTTGCTGGTCATGCCGTACATGAGTTGTCACCTACACAAAAGCTGATCAGAAATTGAGCAACCTAAGCTGCAAGAATGGGATGAACTCCACACTGAACTTACAATCATACCAGTGTCCAAACGTACCAACCTGAGCTCTTTCAAGAGGTGAACTGCAGCTCTGAAAATATGCAAAAATCTCCACGAGTATTACAACGTTCCTGATTAGTGAACGAAACTACAGAATCCTATCTTATCCAAGTGTAGCAATAGAATTCGTGCAACTGAGATCTCCTCAGCTAGATCTTCAGCATATGAAATTCTGAGGCCATCGGACTAGAAGATCAGAAAATAGAGAGCAAACGATAAATAATGTCCCATCTGTTGTGAAGTTGGTAACAACCTTAAAAGGGTCACAAGTCCCTTAGGCTTCAATTTTCTGTGTAATTTGAAACCTATGCCTTTTAATTCCTGAACGACGGGCTCATAACCATGTAAATCATATGTTTTGACACCTTGTGAATTGTTGAATTAAAATGATGCAAAAGCACTCATTGGAAGTCAAAGTAGATGATCTTCCCTTTTCTCACAAAATTTGGAGGATGAGTAGTTACACTTTTGTAGAATCTCCGCTACACAAGAGATTCTCTTGTCATTCATCGGCCTCGACGTTTAAGGGTTAAGATCCAGACCTTTTTAAACTCATTCCAATCAAACTATCACCTAACAAGAGGTTCACATAATCTGACCATACCAATTGGTAGTGAAGACACGTCCTTTGACTGTAGTGCGACTGTACGACTGTAGTGCTGAAAAAATTATAATAGTCGCTCGCAGGTTTAAGGTCATGGTAAGAAATGCAGTAAGTTGTCCTCATTTTCATATAAAACGTAAAAAACTCTGCAGCATTGGAATGTGCAAATTTCTGCGAAGCATCTATTCTGGGAACTATACACTTCTCAACAATCAGCATGCTACTGTCAAACAATTCCCCATCAGCTGTGCCCTTTCTTTAGTCACTGCAACATGCTCCAGAGAGACCATCTAACATCTAAATTCTCAAACCGTTCGAATAATGGAGCAAGAGTTTTGGCAAATTGCACCTCGCAACCTATAGTCTTGTTGAACTGATGCATGGCAAAGGTCTAACGCACAAAAAGTAGGTGCAATACTGTGCTTGAACTGATTTAAGCTGTGACACACCCAATTCACTTAAAGCAAAGGAGCAACTAATTATCCTTAAAAACACAAATTCTCAATTCACACCTCCGAACTAAGTGCAGAATTGCATCAAAAAAAGGAACAGATACTTCTGACAGCAAGCGAGTGATCGAGAGTAGGCAGTTTCTGATAAATGAAGAAGCGCTCTAATGACACATGCAAAATTTGAAAAAGCCGTGAGGATCGTTTAAAGTATGCGTGATTTATATGGTCCAACACGAAAAAAATCTCTATCTATCTGCTTAAACTACGTGTCCTAATGGCTGATTGTCAAAACTGTTGCTAATCTCCTGATGACAATTTTGCGTAACCTCATATGTCCGTTCTATTCCGCTTTAAAAAAAATAAAAATAAAAAGATACAAGGAGCGGCACTCATTTCAAATCAAAACCTGGCGTCGGAGGCGCTGGATTTGCATCGAAACTGTCCAAAGTCTCGCTTCTAACAGGCTGAGGCTCCTCCTTCTTGCCTCCAAACCAACCACTGAAGATCGACCCCCCGGTCGACGTTTGTTCCGGGTACGGCGATTGCGAATACGAAGGTCCACCAGCCCCTGCGAACTCCGGATACACTCCACCCGGGGCTCCAGCAATTGGAGGCATCTCTTCCATCGGCGGAGGCTGCGCCATGTTCGCCATCATCCTATTCAGCATGATTCCAGCGCCCTCAATTAACCCTAACAACACGCCTCCGAAGACAGCCGACCTCGCGGCCGTTCTCGCCCCAGCTCTCAAGGAGAGAAACCCTCCCGTGGCCGCACCCGCTGCGATCGAGTTCCACGGATCCTCCTTCTGGCGAAGATACACCATGGAGCAATCGAAGGTGCTGAACAAGCCTCCCCAAACCGCAAAGCTGCCTCCTAGTCGGGGCGCGTTCAACCGCACGGCTTGCGTGCCGCCAATCAGTCGCTCCCCCTTGGGCGAATTCTTCATGCCCTTGATGAAATGCCACGCCGATCCACCTACAGCCCCCATGCTGAACGCGCCGCCGATGTCGTCCAGAATTCGGTCAGGACATGGCTCCCGAGCATGATCGGGCGTCGACATCGGGCCCTCCTCAAGTTCTCAAACAAGCAATAAAAGAACCTCAAATCTCCAACCGCGCAATCAAATTCTCAGCGCAAAAAAAGTCCTCTATCGTCGTCTCTAAAATTTGCGACGAAACTTACAAGGCCTCATGTCATTGCTCCATTCAGCAAGCACAGACAGGCAAGGCAGGAGAAGGTCCTCGACCGCACTGACCTTGCCTTGAGCCCTAAGGCGAGGGCCAAGGAAGACTCGAGAGCACCGGCGAAACCCTAACTTAGTGCTGAGCAAGCGTCATTGGCCAATGCGTGACTGTGCTCATAAAATATAAGCCTGCTTGTGGGGAGGGTAACTATGAATAAGCTAAAATAGGATTTTACTTAAACTTTTAATGAGCTAATAATAGAAGGTCCGTTATGAGGTAGACAAGCCTATTACCAAGCAAACTAGCAATTTGAATATCTTGGGACCAACTCAGAAAGGGGCATATGTTTTTCAAAGTTATGTGTTTATTCCACAAATCAAATCCAAGTAGAATTGTAGATGCATTTTTATTATGAATGAACCATTAATAAATTTCTATAGTTTAAGTTCGTTCTCAGGGAAGTATGGATGCACCATAGGTAATTCCTAAGGGAAATTAAATTAACCTCAAGTTCTATATAATTGAAGGATTTGGGAATATTTCACTGCGACTCATACAATGGATAAAGTCATATTTATTACAATTATAACCAAGGTTGGAAACTTATCAATTGTATGTAAATCTATCGATTCAACTTGGTCTGCTCGCTTCCTCTTGAGCCTCACCAATTGCTAATCACAGATTATACGTTTCACCAACTATTGATTCTCCTTGGCATTGGTTAACTCCGGTTATTTCAATTGGCTTTTGATAATGTTTCTTTCTACAGCAGCTTCCTTCTTTCTTTTACAATCAGGCTTTAAATAGTCCAATCGATTACAAAATTTACATTTCCTTTGACTCAATTTAGACAACTCTCGATTCACTTTTATATTACTCATATTCCGGATCTATTGATCCCAATCTACAGACTCACTCTCCATATATGTTTAATCACATTGTTCCTATAGATTAATTTTCCACTTCACATCATAGAACACTCAATAGCATCATGCTCATACACCATTGACACATACCATGCAACCGGTCCATACACAATTGATAAAGCAATTAAGACAAATACAACCAAGTGTTCACATTGAGTCACAATGATATAAATTTCTCACATGATTAAATCCATAGACACAACACTCAGCACAACCATACAATCACGACGAACACACACACAATTGAACACAATGCTCTTCATTTCATAATCTCCGCATTGTATTTCATCATGAAATTTACAATTGATCCTCACTGTATTCTAGCTTCACTACATAACAACTATCGATTTGCATACCCACAATCACAAACACAAGCACTATAGAAATTCAACCTTTCCTTGGACTTAATCTCCAGCACTTAAACACCGCTAACACAACTATAGGTTGCTCCCACACACATTGCCGGCCACCACCATGCAGGAACTTTGGATTCTCTTCCAAAAACTGAATTCTACAATTCATCGAAAATGAACTTCAACCGCTTCATAAGGCAATTTCCAACCATCACAATAGCTCACATCCCATTCATCTATTTCTATACATCCATTGATAAGATTCAATAGTAAAGTCCTTGCTAATTGGTAATAACCTAGTATTAACAACTTAAGTGCCATAGTACTATAGAAAATTGGAAAATTAACAAAATTTAAGCTATTGCGCACTTCTTTCCTATAGATTCTAATACTACAAAAATTATAATTTTTTTATTAAAATTGTAATTTTTATGAATTTCTAAAGTGGTCTACCTTGAAATTATAAAACCATTCATAGATTGGAGACATGAACATCCTATAAACAATCCATAACCGTTCTTTCATGTATTCAATGGTACTTAAGTGTTTACCATTAAAAGATTCACACACTTATTCTTTGTTGGCATTAATGCAGTGATTTTGTTAAAAAATGAAAAAATTTGGATGATTTTTTTAATGGAATTGGGGCCAAACGTAGGATGATGGAATTAAGCAGCAAATGGAAATGGATTGCTTACCTTAAAAAGGAAATCATCATCAATGAATGAGATTGAAGTAAGATGATCCAAAATAGACATGAATTTAGTTTAGAGCTCTACTTTGGGATCCAACTCAATTGTGTTGCTTTCTAACCCCTAAACAATGCACCTCTATGACCTTGTACTAATCTTCAATATTGTTTGCTTTGTATATTGTATTTTTTCATGAAATATGAAAGAAGATGTTTTTATTTTATTTTTTAAAGATGAAGTTGAATGTTTTCTATATTTTCTAAAATTGTAAAAAAAATTTGTAAAAAATTGAAATTGTTATGAGATTTTGAAAAATAAGATAAAGTGATTCATGTCGAATTTAAAAAAACTTAAAAAAACTTGAAATTTTCTCCATTGCTATATATTATAGTTTAGAACATCATTGTATAAACTAAAAATTTATGTCCTTTTATAATTAGAATATGTTTAATAGATCTTGGCTCAAAGTTCAAACTTGAATAAAATATTGATTTTTTAGGAATTTCAAAAATATTCAAATTGAAGTAGAAAATAGGTTGAATTTTCTTTTAACCCAATTTTTTTCTTGCTCAACAGTCTAAGTACAAAAGAATTTTTTCAAAATTTTGGATATTTTGAAAATTCAAACTAAGAGGTGGATTTCAAGAATAAGTATACTTTTGGAAATCTCATTGCAAGATGTATAAAAGAAAACTTTGTTTAAAGAAAACCTAAGTGTGAAGTCCACTATAGAGAATGTGACATGTGATTATTTTCCCAAATTAAACTGGCAGGACTTCTTTTTTGCCTTTGTAGGATTGGTTTTCAAACACCTATTTTTAATAATTTGAATATTTATAATTTATTCATAAGGGGTCTAAAAAATGCATTCTAAGAGAATCTAGAATCCTCTTTTGACTACTAATAAGACTCCACAAAAAAAATTCAATATAATAATGGAAGTTGTGCTAAATTGCGTATTTGATCAATTTTAGGTAAGATTATTTTAGTGAATTGATTTGCAATGTCCCAAAAGATTCTACTTGCTTCAAGATCACCATGAACAATGTTATCAACGTAATGATATGAAATCAATAGCTAAATAATATGTCCTTAAACTAATTCTTTCCCAAAGTCTTGTATCTTGCTTTGAAAAAAGTGTTAAGTCCAAAAATTAGCACCTAGTGCATGTTTCCTCATCCAATATCCGTATTGTATTTGATGAAGACTATTTCTAAGGGAATTATTCCAAAGGCACAAGGGCATACTGACATTGTTTACCAATAAAGTGAGATCCCTTTTGCATTCTTAAAAAGAGGATCCCGACTCTATACAAAGGTCAAATTTGGCAAAAATTAAGTCATTTTTGTTTTAAAATGACACATGTCATCTTGTAAATGGTCTGAGATGACATGGACCTCTGAAAATTTGATGTGGAAGCTCAATTTTGGCACTCAAGTGTCAAATCAACCCTTGTCTTGCGATATACCATAGTTAGAGGTCGCCTTCGGCAAATAAAAATTAAAAATTTCAATGCCAAATAATTTTGAAAATTAACAAGTCATTGTCACCAAATTTAAGGAAAATTAATTGTGAAAAAACTTGAAATGTTGAAAAATATATCAATCCAACTATATGCCAACTCTAGTCCACTAAACAATGGGTGGAGAGGTTGTCTTTATAATGAAATCCATTGTTCATCATGAATCCTCAAAGGGTATGAGACAATTTGAAAATGAGAGCTTGACCCCTCATTGTCAAAATGCAAGAATTATGTTCAATGTAGAACTTCATACCTCAATTTAGCAGAATAGATTAACTTTTTTTCAAAAAATTTAGAACTAAAAAAAGTTAATAAATCAATATGCATTTCATCTCCAAAAAACCGTTTGAGATTTTGAGCCTCCAATCATAAGTTATGGACAAAATTCAAAGAGGGGTTGGGCAGGACATTTTTTTTGACATTTTCAAACATGCTGTCTGAATTTTGTCCATAACTTTTTATTGAAGGCTCGAAATCTCAAATGGGTTTTGGGAGGTGAAATTTAAATTGATTTACCAACATTTCTTAATTCAAAGTTTAAGAAAAAAGGTTATTCTACTATGCCAAAATGAATTTTACATTAAACACAATTCTTATTTTTGACTTAACTAGGTATGAACAATTGAGCTTTTACTTATCCTGATTTATTTATCCCACATGAATTGTTTTACCTCTGACCACTCCACTTGTATAAAGAGATTGTGTGTACATCCCTAATTACAATAAAAGTGATTGTCATATCTATTAGAGGTGGTTGTTGAAGTTCATTTTGGACTTTAATTAATTATTAGGCAAACAACTACCAGAGGTGGCTTCCGGGTATGGTAGTGAACAAATTTGTCTTATATAGATCCTCAGCCACCTCCAATCCTTGAGTTAATTAATAATTTCTCCTAAATATTTAGCAAACTTTAAGTATAATATCTTCCCAACATGGGGAGGATCATTGCCTGCTTGTAAAATGTTATGACACAAAAACTCCAGAGGAAACAATCTTCAACAAACATAAAAACCACCGTCATAATTAAAAAAAATTTCATCCACAATCTTGGATGGACAGTAAAAATTTAGTTCTGCAGTTTGTTTGTTTTTTCCTTGAAACAAACAAATTACTCAAATTACTTTATCAAATTACTCAAATTTCATCAAATTCTTAACATTTTCTATGAACACGCCATGATCCCATTTGGCAACGAATTCCAGTCCCGTCATGCTTCGCACTGTGCGAACAGGTTGCATCCATACCCCTGAACCTCAAATCCCTTACACCAGCTTCACTGATGATCCAAACTGCAGCTTCGCACACTACGCAGTACGCACAGCTCTCAAACTCTGAAGCCTGCATTAACGGAGGCAGAATTCCCAACGCCCAGTGCATTCAGCTTGCAAGACACTCTCGTGATCAAGTCACATTTCTTACAACAGCGTCACTGATTAACCAAACTGTTGCTTCGCTCAATGATGGATTCAGCTTCCAAAATTAAGTAGCCGAAAGCAGAGCTACAAAGCTGCTTCAGTAACTCACCAATCAGTTGCTTCGCACGATGCGTACAGCTTGCAGAAAACAAACAAACCATTCAAAACGCCGCCACAAGCGAACACACAGCTTCAAAGTTTGCTGCGCGAGTGCGTACAGCTGCCACCGACACTTGTGTACACACCTCACCTGCCTGCAACAAGCTTTGAGTAATCCCCGAAACGTTGCTTCGTGCAGCTTGAGACAACCATGACCGGAACCGAGGCGTCGCCAATAGCGAACACACAGCTTCAACAGATTCCCACGGAGTTGCAGTGGGAGTTACCAGCTTTAGTGATTCCCCAAATCGTTGCTCCGCACAATGCGTACAGCTTCCGAAATGTATGGCCCAAACCAATTCCACAACTCAAAACGTCGCCAACAGCGAAACACCCTCCCAACGAGTTGCTTCGCACAGTGCGTACAACTTCCGGGACTTGCAGCCGAAACCAATGCTACCATTCACAAAAGCGGCCAAAAACAGACACGTCTTGAGAATACACTCTCCGAATGCGCCACATGTGCATTTCAAGTCTCCTATTTGATTCCAAATCGAATGATCCAAGCTTCCAACATTGGGTGCCCATGGAACCGCTCTGACCGATTACAACTAGGCAGTAGTCATAATGTAGTCGACAGATATCTAGGCGTTGGGCACGCCGACCAAGAATCCGACGATCTGCACCTGCTTCACGTTGCCGAAGCCCAAGATGCGCACGTAGCACTGCGGGTACGCGGACTTGCATTCCTGGATCTCGCGCAGCACCTGCGAGGCGTCGTTGCAGCCGAACATGGGCAGCTTCCACATGGTCCAGTAGCGCCCGTCGTAGTAGCCGGGGCTGCTGTTGTTTTTGCGCGACACGGTGCCCACGGGGTCGAATTCCAAGCAGGGAATGAGCTTCTGCTGGATCATGTAGTCCACCTGCTTGGCAATGGCGTCGGTGGACAGAGCAGGCAAGTAGGACAGCGTCTCGAACTTGATGTTGTCGATGGGGTTCCACACTTATACAATCAACAACATTTCCAACATAGTCAAAAACCACCACAAACCAATGTCACCCAAAACCTGAACCCATCGTCAGAAACTCATCGTCATCAAGCAAGAGGATCGATACATCATCCTAAAGCCTTAAAGGGTCATTCCAAGAAACACTTGTACTATTTTTTATCCCCTTCACTTGTTGCAGGTGCTTTTTGGCTTGTAATTTTTGCGCCACAAGTCCGTTTGAGCTGGAATTTCAGAAGAAGGTAGATGTCATAGTTACAGACCTTCAATATTTTTTTTCAGTTTTTAAAAAATTTCAGAAGGAGGTAGGTGTCTACCTTGGCCATTTTGGTGGGTTTTAGTACTATTTTGGGTCCAAAAAAGCAAATCTCATGCCACAAATCAAGGAAGTTGTTCATCATAGAGCATTACATGGATGTGTAGAAGGGTTTCACAAAATTCTAAATTCCATGTCATGCACACTCGCTCAAAGTGGACATCCTATCTCCTTGCCTACAGGATAGGCAAAAACATTAATCAAAAAACAGTTTACATGAGGCAATGGGTTAGTAATAGCTCACAAATGGTCATTTTTTGTTTTAATTTTTTGCCTAGTTTTATAATTACTAAAATTGAAAATCTAAAAGGTTGCATATTCAGCTAATTTCTTGTCCTCCAGCCCTCTTAGTACTGCTTAATCGTTACTAGAAATACGTAGTACTGTAGGTGACAAGTGCTACCTGAGCAAGAGATCCGGGAATGAACAAACGATGAGGATTCAGTTGTCAGGACCTCTTGTAGTATTGGTAGTGTTGCCATCACTACCCCCCAAAAGACCCAGTTTGAGACAAAACAATGAAGTGTTTCTTGGAATCACCCTAAAATCCTACAAAGAAACATATTTGCATACACTGCACGCGGCTGCCATTCTGGACCGACAAGCTCTGGCTCTTAGACGAGAAGAGAGCGTTCCTCTTGAGACCGGAAAAGGCCTTCACGATGGTCAACTCAAAAGCTCCCACGCTGGAGGGAGCTGAAGCAAAGGCAACGGGCGCCACTAAAGTGGAAGTGGCAACAATGGACGTCATGGCGACAAGTTGAAATTGGTCAGTATTGTGACGGGAATCACAGCTAGATGGTGGGCAACATTCCCTAAACTGGCAAAAATTTGCTCTATTTCTACCTTCTGTTGGATGTTGCTAAATGCCATTGCAAAATTCAAGGAAAAAATAAAATTTTGAGCAAATTTGCGAACGTCCCAATAGTAGGGATGCAAAAGTGTGTATTCGTTCATTGCAAGTTTCGCATTCATCCCCTCCTCCAAAAAGCTAGGTTTAGCCAAAATTATACCTGCACCGTTGGATCTTTGCATGTCAGCTCCATCTCCGTTGTCGGTGTCGTAGCCATCAGCTCCTTGTTGCCTCAGGATTTAGCAGTGCGTCTTCTCCAGGTTCCTGCAGGTTTAGCAGGAGATGCGTTCAATACTTCCTTAGATTTGCATTAACTTTTCCTGGGTATTCAATGAGTTTTGAATGGTTTGGTTTAGGCATTAGTAAAAATATGGACCCTCTAAGAGCCCCCTCCAACTCCTCAAAAGGGACCCCAAAAATTAATAAAACTGTACTCCACATGTGCTCCAGTGAAGTTTTCTCCTATCTCCGCCCACCCTTGCAATGATGGCTTTGATGTTGTATGCAAGTCCCATTGGCCCCCAGTATCTTGTACGAAGAAGAAGTTTGACTGAGAAAGTCTCCCTTGAATTACTTTATTGCGTTAATGTTTCTACTTCTTGTACCTGGGAGAATGACAAAATATTTTACAACTGCATGTACAGCCTGTACTGTATTGTTTGAAACTGAAAACTGCACCTTATTGACAACAACTGAGGCTTTTGCCTCGGATTTTTAAGTAATTGGTTGGAATTGTTCTTAAGAAATTGGTAACAAGGGATTCTTTGTTGGTAGGAAGAACTGTTTTTAGGGTTGTGAGTAGATGGGAATCCTGGCCGAACGAATGCAGCGTTGGTTGTGATTTGTATTAACTCTGAGCCTTGACATTGCTCTGTTTCGCGGAGCTGTCGGTAGACTGATAGGCATTTAATTTCGGAAGTTGAGATTGAGACTGATGTTAGAACTTCCAAATTAAAGGACAAGCAACAGCAAACAAGGCTTCGTAAGACATCTCCAAGTAACGCTCCAAAGTTCCACTTTCATGGATCTCTCCTGAGCAATTACTGTAAGTGAGCACTTCAGTTGTACGTAAACTTACTTCATCTTTTTTATTTTGGATATCTATGCCTTATTTTTCTTAATTTTTCTAAGGATCATAGATAATGAAGCTCAAATCTCAGATGGGTCTAAGATGGGTCAGTTCCAGTAGTCTACGAAGATTAGAATTGCACTTCAAAATTTTAGTTCTAAAAAGAAATTACAGAGTTGAAAATCTGAGAAATACAGTCAACCTTCTGTTGTAATCAATGTGTTACAAGCACCCCCTTACCTTCCATGCAGCTCACATGGCGCATGTTGAAAACAAATACAGAATGGTACACTTATTCTAGAAATTATAAAATAAGTTATGTCCACTGTCAGATCCATTCAACTTCGCTTTGGGATAGTATATTAAATCAATGGATGAGCTCCTGTACAGCACAAAAGTTAGGCAAGGTAGGGACGTTTCACGCACTTTACAGTGTACCAAACTCTAGGCTTCATTTTGTGGAATATTATCAAAATGAAAAGGTCTCTTAGAGGGTCCATATTTTTACTAATGGGTTCTTTTGCCATTGCTTGCACTTTTTGATTGTGCAACGCCATCTTGTGAAATCAGGAGCGCCAATTCCTGTCTGCTGTGCAAATTTGAAAGACATTTGCCTCACTTGTCTCCCACGCATTCATTCCAATCGGAAAATGGAGGCTACCTAGATTGTATTGTTGTTCAAATTTTGAAATTAGAGTGGGTGGCTAGACCCCTAGATAGTGGCGGGCTGGTGGGCTCAACTCTTGGCAATTTGGCAAATGCTTAGCTTCTGAATGCAAATGCAAGAGTGCACGTTTGGGATGCGTGCAGTCAATACTGAATATAAACAACTCCAAGATCGTTGTGAGTCTCATCTCTCAACTTTCACGTAATGTTTGCTTGCTACTTGTTGTTATTTGCTTGGGTGCGTTACGAGGCTCTTGCTGTCCCATTCTGTCTTCAATAAAAAATTTTGAGTTTTGACGCTTGTGCTTGCATATATTGTCACTTGCTTTGGTTTCTTGGTATTTGATGCTTTGTTGTGCTGTGGGTTGTTGAGGTGTGGATATAGGGTGTTTTGGAGGAATGACACCGAAGTTGTATTTGCCAGACAACTTTCGCATGCGGACGTTTGGGTCTTCACGCAATAGCAATAGCTTGGCAAAGTATTTGCCGGTGCTTGAGGAGGTTCAACTCATTTTTGAGACACGATTGACCGATTTGATTGCTAGTCCTTTTTCGTAGCTTCCCTCGTTGTTTGAAGCAACGATAGTCTTGGCAGAGCTTGTTGATCTGACGCTTGAGGTGAGTGATGCGCGGAAGAAGGAAACCCCGAAGGTGCACAAAAGAAGAAAAATTGTACCGACCACCATCACGAGAAGGTGGCAGGAGGTTTGGGCTTGCAAATTCACTTGGGCCAAAGGGGAGTTTGACGCTGTGGGCAATCTCACTGGGGTCGTTTATAAGAGCTGTAGCAGCCTCAGCGGTAGAAGAAAAGTCATGGTGACCAAAGCGGACATCCTTGAAAAGCACGAGGGAAAGTGTCTGTACAAATTCAATGGCGAGCCCTTTCCTCTTTTGAAAAAGG
This sequence comes from Antitrichia curtipendula, assembly GCA_951230915.1. Taxonomy (NCBI): domain Eukaryota; kingdom Viridiplantae; phylum Streptophyta; class Bryopsida; order Hypnales; family Leucodontaceae; genus Antitrichia; species Antitrichia curtipendula. The sequence continues at coordinate 21,964,004 of OX579639.1, read as the reverse complement.
GCGACATGTACATCAAGCAAGATTGCAAACATCTTCAATTCAACAAATTGTGGGTGGGGCGTTGGCTAGCTGGTACTGTGGCGAATCAGCTTGCAGCCAGCTTGGAGGATGAAGCTAGCAGAAAGGATGTGCAATTCTCTACTTTGTTTCAGGTTCTTAGTTTGGATCGTCCGATGTCTGATTATGAACGACTACAACACTTACTGAGGCATCTGAAGGTAAAAAACGTACTGAAAAAACACTGGTTTGAAACTTCTGGGTGGGAAATGAGTGAACATCTTCATGCTAGTGTCATGCCTACCTTGAAAGTTGTGGTTCAGTCTGCTAGTTATGTATCCATTAGTGTTGATGAGGTAACAACACTTCGTGGGTTGGAGTTCATGTTTATGCTGTAGAATCCTGGGAAAGAATCCCGCACCTGTTGCATCTTTCTTGCTTGTCTGATTGTGGGACTACAGATCACCTCACTGATGTGATTATGCATTTTCTAGTTGGTGAGGGAGGTCTTAGTCGTGAGGAAATCGCAGGTAAGCTGGTATCCTTCGGGGCAGATGGAATAAGTACTTTCCAAGGCCCCAAAACAAGTGTGACGACACAAATCCAAGAAAAGTAGGCACCATTTTGCCTTGGAGCTAGTTGTGCAAGTTATCGCATAAACTTGGTTGTTGAGACTTTGTCGAAGTATCCTATGGTGTCTTGTTTGGAGGCTCTCTGTCAGTCATTGTATGCATATTTCTGCCACAGCCACAAGCAGCACACTGAGTTACAAAAATTGGCCGATCTCATGGAAACTAAGGGCAATAAGATGGTGAGGAACGTTGACATTCAATGGATATCTATGCGGAGCCCAGCTCAACAAATTATGTCCAAGTATAAGACCATTATGGTGAAAATGGGGCTAGACTTGTCAGGGTCTGTTGGCACCAAAGCCAATGCAGCTACGGCGGCCATGAATTTTGACTATCTCGCAGACATTGAGGTCTTACTATCCTTGCTTTGCTTTATACCACTCTTGAATGTTGTCCATTGCCATATCAAGCTTTCCCAGTCCCGTGACATCTTCATATGCGATTTCTTACAAGCGATTAAAGTGTGCCAAGCCGATTTGGCTAGGATGTTTGTGGATGAATCCACAACTTTCCGAGTTTAACCATTATTAGGAATTGATCTCTTTTTCTTTAGCTGAAATTCCTATGCAGTGGAGCGAGATCCCTAGAGAGAGTAGTGACTTTCACTTAATGTATAACTTTGGCTGCACAAGTGTTTTTGCTCGTTGCCATTATAAGGTGACGAGAAATCATATTTTTATCACAGGGGAAGACTTTCTTCAAGCACAAGCCACCATCCAGCGACAGTTCGCAGGTAAATTATTTGACATTGCATTTTTTTTGGCATTTTTTTTCTAACTTCATATTTTTTTTTCTTGGACTGTGGTGATTGTCAAGATTCCAACACCTTTGTTGGAATGAGGTTTGTGAATGTTGTATGTTGGTTGGTTGGGATTGTTGCTTGTGAGTTGTTGGGACTTGAAGTTCTTGTGAGTTGCATGGTTGTGCTATTGATTCCTATGCGGTTGGACTGTTGGAGTGAGGTTCCCATTGATTCCTGTGTTGTGCCGTTGGACTGAGTTTCATGTGTTGTTGGATTGACAGAGATTGCATTGTCTCTCTCCAAGGAAATGGACTAGTGCTTCCCATAGTAGAAATTGCTTGATGCATTTGGGATAATATATCCCCAGTATTGGAAGCAACCGGGTGTGGATGAAAGTTTCAATGAATACTTGGCAATTCTTAAAAATTTCTATTCTCACTCTAGAGTTTTGAGTGCAGACAAGGCGTTGCATAAAGAGGAAAGCAGCTACATGGCACCGGAGCTTATGTCTGGTTCAAATCTGGATAACCAGTAGAGGCTTTTCTAAATCAGGATGAAGGCAAATTGTGATGCCGCTCTTGCTTTGACTTCCAAAGTGAATCCAGTGATTTTGCTCTGGCGGGGTTTGTCTCAATCACGGCACTTACGGAAGCTGATCTCGGAATACTTCAAATTGGTAGAAATTGTTGCTGCTTGGTATTGGGGTCGGTGGAGGAGGAGCGTTGTTTTTCAACACTTAAATTTTTGAAGTCTTGCCACAGAAATTGCCTAGGCAAACATTTGCCACTAGTGGTCCGCATATTTGGCAAGAAGTATTACTCCTTGGAAAAAATTTCATATAAGAAGGCCATTCATTCATGGAAGAATGCTGTTAAGGTGGGATGGCATGGAGATGTGTGATTCTCCAGTTTTTTCATGAGTATCCTCCCCTTTTTAGAGGCCTTAGTTTTCATGAGATTAGGCTAGGGTTTGGCCTCCAATATGTTACTTTCTTTGACATCAAAGTGTATAGGTGGAATGTGCTTGGCAACGCACTTGACCACCTGGAGTGTGGGGAGCATCAACAACTATGGGGAGCAGCAACACTTCTTCATTGTAACTTTGTTTTCTAATGTGGCTTGTTTGTTTAGTAGTGTGTAGGTCCACTAACACTACGGTTTGGATAGTCTTGTTGTTTAAGCAAAATGGGTTCAATTCCCTTGTTAGTAAAAGTTTCCACAAATGACAATTTATGTTTACAATTCAAGTGTTGGCTTTGATTATTTTATGTTGTTTTAGTACCTGCTGTTGATCAACTGGGCTGCTATGATTGATTATTTAATTGTATCTATTTGTGTGTTTACTTATGTTGATATGTTAGTGTTTATATTTATATTGATATGTTAGTGTTTGTATTTATGTTGATATGTTAGTGTTTGTATTTATGTTGGTATGTTAGTGTTAGTGTTAGTGTTTATGTGTTTAGTTATGTTTGTGGTAGTGTATGTGTTACTATATGTGTTCGTGCTTTTTTCAACTGTTGTTTGTGTGTTTTGCAATTGCCATTTGTGTGTTTTGCAATTGATGTTTTATTTCTGAATACTGCAATTTGCATATAATAACAATACTTAAATCCAACGAAGTTGCACAAATCACAATTTCTACACGCATGTTACTAGCAATTAACACGCATATTACTAGCAATTAGCAATTTAAGGGAGCAAGCAAGACAAAAATTAGTCCATGTTGTTTACCTAAATTTTAAAATTGTCGCAACTTGCCCTTTACCAAAGAACTTGAAATTTATGTAAAATTTTACCACTTGCAGGGAAAGTTATGAGGCGGCTTTTACTAAGGTAAAACAACCCATTGTAGTCAAAATTTGGAGTCTGCCCTCATGCCATTGCTGAAATTTTTCAAAACAATTCCCACACAAAGATAAGTGTGAGAAATAATGAGAGCAATTGAAATTTTATTTTCCAAACAAAGTGTGAATTAGTTATGTATTTTTGAAGTGATCTTCCCAACATGGTCTATAGATTGCTTCATAACCAACAAAAAGTGTATCCAATATGCTCATCTTAATCACCTAAAGTGGTCACAATAATTTCTAATGTAGAATGCCATGAAAAGTCACTTCCTACAATGATTTACACTGGAAAAATTGGGTGTTCCTAATGAGGTCACTAATCACTCTATAGGTGTCAAATTAGATATTGATTGTAGTCTGAAAAACCATCATGGGGTCATGAGGTGTCCACTATGGGTCATCTAACCATAATGGGCTGGTTTACCTTACTGCATTTGCTGTTTGCGGAAGCTGCTAAGGTAAACCAGCCTATTCCGCTAGCTTCCTATTTCCGACATCTTACTTTTGGCCCCATTACCACCCTGAAACTCATCTAAATCCATCTATTTTTCTGACAAAATCAACTCATTAATTTCAGCTTGGGTAACGTGTCTACCATTGATGGGTGGATATCCAAGTACTCATAGATACAATCTATGGCGGTAATGGGTTGTTGATCTGACTTTTATAAATTAATCCATGGGCGGATTTGTAATTTCAAGGCAGTCAACTTCAACAATTCATAGAAATTTCAATTTTCATCAGAAAATTATAATTCCACTCTTGTTTGATTTGTGAAACATGCATACACCTTTGAAAAATAGGTGACCCCATTGAAGTTGACTCCAACATAGTCAAATCGCAAATCAGGGTGCTAATAGGCTTGTCTACCTTACTGCATTTGCTGTTCGCGGAAGCTGCTACCTGCCACACAGTCGAAATAACTTAGCCACGAAATACGATATACTTATTCTGGGATCGCTGCTGTGGGCCATGTCACCACAGTGAAAAGAACTTGAAAAAGGGTGGGTTTGTCACTTTTAGGGCTCCTATGGTCCACCTATTATTTCCACTATCTGTAGGAGGTCTGCATCAGCTTTTCAGTTCAGTTGGCAATGGAATTCTTCATTCATCAAAAAAATTGACAAAAAACCCAACCCAGTACTGCAGTGCACCACGTGGAGATGGGCCAAGTGTCACTGTCATGCAACCGGCCTTACCCACCATGAGTCCATGACCATGGTCTCTCTCATTTTTATCGCCATTTCTCACAACAAATCGTTGGCATCAGTGTGCGCATTTCTTCTGACCTCTTTAATCTGATTCCCCCCAAAATAACTATGACGTAGTTTGCATGTTTGTGTGATAGTGTAACAAGTTTGCAGGATATTCCAGATTTTGTTAGAGACGGTCATGTCAAAGAAGTTTAGGTTTTGACGTTTTTCTCATTGCTTGTGATCTTTTGTTGATGATAATTTTCGTTTTGGTTTTAGAGCTTGCAAGTTTGCCGACCCATGTCCTCTTTGCATGCAGCTGTGGATTGGCAACTGAGGGGAAGGTGTGAGGAGGTGCTGCTACTTGCTGGTGTGGACGACAAGGGTTTAGCCATTTGGAAGTGAGTCTTTTGGGTGTTGAGTGGGGATGACGACTACCAGTGAGAGAAATCCGGGAGCTATGGCGACCACGGCTGAAGATGTGCCCGGAGGACCTAAAACACTGACATCGAAAGTTATAGGGTGTGCTGCGGGCATGGTGCAAGATCTCACTCCCGTCAAACAGTTCCAGGAGGTAGGCCTGTCTCAGTCTTCTTTCCTGTGTAATTTTCTTTCTTCAGAAAGAGGGTATCTTGTTTTTGCTTGATTTATGCAAAGTAATTTCACAGCGTGAAGATCTGGAACGGTTACACGCTATTTTGTTTTAAAAAATAGTTAACTAATTACTTCAAGCATAACTCAATGTGTAATGTTACGGGTTGGTAGAATGCAGTCAATACACGATGGCTAGTCGTGATTTTCTCCAAATAAGCTGGCATATCCTAGTGTGTAATGTGACATTGGTCTGCAACTTTCGGCCCAATTTGTTCTGATTGTGGGAAATTGAGGGGTGGGGACAGCATGTGTGCACTTGGGCAATCTTCAGTCACGACATGAGCCGCAAAATCGAGACACATCACTTCGTAGCTCGGCTCAACGAAGACTTCTTGCAGTGTGCTGTTTACGATTCAGATGACTCGAATGCTCGATTGATTGGTATTCTTCCACATTCTGAAATGTCGTAATTCTTGTTCTGTTACCATCTAATGACTCAATGTTCTCTACAGTAAATTCCTTGACCACGGAACGCAGATGGGTGCAAAGTTGAGGATGGTTTTCGGCTTCAGTTCTTGCCGATCTCATGCGTTCTGATTTTGGCAAAATGGATGCAGGAGTTGAGTATGTCATTTCTGAGAAATTGTTTGATTCACTGCCGGATGAAGAGAAGCAGCTGTGGCATACTCATTTTTATGAGGTTTGTTTTCCCTTTTGTAAAGGAACCAATTCGAAAGTTTGGTGTTTCCATCTTAGAAGATGGAAACTGGCATGGCCGACTATCAAGAAACTGGCACGGGTCGATACATGATTTCCCTTCGCAGTTGTCATAAGCCGAGGTCTTCTTAAAATGAGGTGGTTATTTCGGCTACAAATTAGGCCTGAACAAGAGCAGGGATGGATTGTTGGTGGTTGATTACAGATCAATGAAGGGCTGTGGGTGCAACCAGGAGTGCCAGAACTCGTGCAGCAGCAGGAGCTGAAGAAGTTGGCCAAAACCTACGGGAAATTTTGGTGCACCTGGCAGTTTGATAGAGGTATGTTTTCATTTGAGCTCAACTACAATACAGCCCGTTCCTAAAGAGGTGGTTCCTCTGTTTGGAAATAATATCCCTTTGCCATTCTCGCGGCTCAGCATGTTATTCCTCATAACAAGGCTCTGCTTTCACGTTATCTAGTCCATAATCTGCTATCCCCACTACCCACTCTCTCAGTTCTCTCCACTTGCCAATGTTGGAGTATCACGTTGCGCAAGAACCCATTCCAGAGTCTTAGGAAGTTCAAATGGCTGCCGCTTTGGCTTCTAACACGATTTGTTTATGAGAGCAGGTGATAGACTGCCCCTTGGGCCCCCTGCTCTGATGATGTCTCCCCAGAATGTGGAACCAGGGCGCATTCCTGACGAACTGGTGAAACAGAGGGATGCGAAATACGACATCTCCACTAGCCACCGAGCTGAGAAACGGGAGAATATCGAAGGTCCCGAGCCTTCCCGCCCACTGGCTGACCACTGGGTGACCACCGGCCATGGCTGGGCTATCGACCTCAAAGAAGTGCCCATGTCTCTTGGTGGAAACACACCCTTGGCCACCTTGGACGCCGCTGCGGCCGTCGCTCAACCTCACCCTTGAGACAACCTGCTTCTCTTGCATCACTTAGAAAACAATGTGATCGAAATCAGCTCTGTTTCAGTGAATGATCAATTCCATGCTCAACACTTTTTTGTGGTATCAGAGAGTGTCTATGTCTTTATGTAGTCAATGTATAGGGTGGATGAGGAGTGAGAAATTAGTGCAGCAAGATGACAACCTTTCATGCAAAGAAGCTACATTCTATCTCTTACGAATGTTCCAGTTTTGGGAGTTAGAAACGATGTTTGATAGAACTGCCTTTTTTCAGTGTATAGTCAATTCCATACCCACAAGTCCAGGGCATCACAAGTGCTTCAAACAGGTTGTGACGCATAGCTGTTGACCATATATATACGGCGGATTAGGAGTGAACAACAGTGGAGCACCACTGAGAATCTTCTGTGAGAAGGTGCATCCTATTCCTTGGGAATGGTCTAGTTTTGACGTGCTTTATAGTGGCCCTGATTTTCAATGTGAATTTCTTTCAATACGGTATGTAATAGAAATGTTCTTCGCAGTGTACGCTAATATCTCTTGACCCCTAAATGCCTAAGAGCTTTTTTGAGCTTCTAGGAATTTAGTCTAAATTGAACAAAAAGTCAACATTTTGATAAGTTGTATCAATTTATTTTTATTGTAACCATACAAATTCAAACTAGATATGTTAGAGATCACATAGGAAAAGAAAATACAACAATACCACATATGGATTGAAACACTATAATGTTTGATCATGAGGGTGTTAAAAATTGTGATAGTGATTTGAAGTTTTTCAATTCTCTTTTCACATGTCAAATCTAAAAAGTTGGTCCCCAATAAATATTCCCTTTGTCTCACTAAAAACCTCCAAATCAAGCACAATTTCTATCCCACTAAAATACTCCGTTAACTAAATTCAACTATTGAGTAATCCTTGGCTGTATTGAAAGCAATTAAGGAGCATTCTTCTCTTACTAAGTTTTGTTTTGTCTACATGAGGCACCTCGTACTTGATGCTTTTTCAAATAGTTGTGTTGACAATGGATTCAGTAACCACTTGGGCGCTATGTAAGTTTACTCAAAAAAAAAAAACTTTACAAATTATTGTCTAAAATGTAGCATTTGAGAAACTAGGGTTGATTTTGGGTAAAATTATAATCAATACTTTAATCAATACTATATAACTATCATAGAAAATTCATTTAGTATCTAAATTATATGCATGTAAAGAGAATTTAAAATCTTTTTTAGTTGCCAACAAGTCACAATAAATCTAAAACAATTTAAAAATAAAAATTATATTCTCATGCTCATTTAGATACTTTTAGATGTTGTTACCTTATAATATAGTTCAAACCTAAGCATGGTATTTTTAGGAAGGGTGGTTAAACTAAAAAAATACTAAAGTTTTAAGCCCTAAAGGACTAAGGCCTTTTTTCCATCAAAAAACACTTTAAAATGTCATTTTTATTACAAAGAGCAAAAAACTTTAAGAACTGCTATTTTTTACATATCTAACCATAGGATCTTATACTAGACTAGTATAAGAATATATGGAAGAAATTTCAGAAACTTTGACCACATAAATTGCAAGATATTTGCATCCAAAGTGAAAAAAACAAGTTTTTTTGCACCTTGCTTGACTAGATTTTTTGGCTTTGAATCTTCTTAACCCCTAAAGCCCCGAGGGTATTTTCTGCCCAAAACCACTCAAAACTACCACTTCTGTTGTATTCACTTAAGGAAACCAATTTTTTTGTTTTTTGAGGAATCTAACCGTAGGATCTTGTACTTAACTTGTCTGAGAACATGTAGTAAGAATTTCATCAAATTTGACCGTATGGATTGGAAGATATTAGCATTCAAAGTTGAACAAAAAGTTTTTTCTCAAGAAGATGCTTAAATTGCCCGAAAAACTAAGATTGTCCATAACTTTTTCATCCATAGTCCAAATAGAATGAATCAAAGCTTCACGTATAGCTAAGAATATAATCTTGTAGGAAAAAAATTCAAAAAAATTATTTTGACTTTCTGTAATTGTTTTTGGGCTGCCCGCCAATCTCCATTTCTTGCTCATTGTGCCATAACTTTTTCATCCGGCATCCAATTGAAACAAAAATTATACATCCACAAATCTCTTGCAGAGCTACACAACCTCAAAAAATCTCAAAAAATTTCACTTCAAATTGAGACAATAGGAACCTACATAGACCCAAATTGTCCCCCAAGAGGACAAGCAGGACTTTAGGGGTTAACTTAAATTTTTTGTACTATTGTTTTTGATTCTCTAAGTTTTTATGTTGAATACTTGAGTTGAGAATCTAGGAATTAATTTTGACATTTTGTGATTTTTTAAAGCTATCTATTGATCTCCATTTCTGACTTATTGTGCCATAGCTTTTTTTCCAGGTACCAACTGAAATAAAAATTATCTATCACAAAGCTCTCGCAAAACTGCACATCTTCAAAAAGTTTTAAAAACATCCATTACAAATTGAAACAATAGGAACCTACCCGGAGGGAACAAACAATCCTTTAGGGATTAAGTTACCTTATAAAATAGTTCAAGCATAAGATGGTGTTTCTAAAAAGGGTGGTTTGGCTAAAAAGAGATTTAAAATTTTGTAAAAATACAACAGTTGAAGATTTAGAAGTTCACTCATGCAATTGTTCTACATTGAAATATTCTACAAAATGCTGAAAAAATCTACAAATTTAATCTTTTTGATAATTATGATACACATAGCATCTTGAAGTGAAAAGAATTGTAAAACTACCTTGGCAAATATCAAACCAAAACCAAAAACTTTGTGACTTTGTGAATTTTTTAGCCATAATTATTGTAGTGAATTACTAAAGGTATAGTCTGCACACATTATATATGGTAGATTAGAAATGAGGCAATAATCACCTGCATTAGAATTAGAATTCTTTTGTCACAAAAATCTATTTGGCATTCTATGCAAATGGGTAACTATAAAGTGGTTTAACTCTAAGCATATTTTAAACCTCAATTCTTAGTGACATAATGTCACAGACACACCTTTCATCAACTCGGATAACTTTTGTCTTTTTTTACTAGATTTTGTAGATGCCAAATCTTGTTTCAAGGATATAGTTATATTTTTTTAGTATTGTAGCACTCCTACTTGAAACCTTCAAGTGATTCTTTCTAAACTAGATATGTGACTTATTGAAGCCTCCCTATGATTTTTTAGTGTCTCCTAGTTCTCTTTGGAGAAATTTCAAGATGTAGTGATAGTATATATTAAAAGCAAGTTGGGAGAAACTTCAATCTTGCAAAACACAAATCTTGGATAGTTTTGTACTTTGTTTTTCAATATATGAAATCTACATCATCCTTATACCTTTCCACTTTTCTTATTTTTTATTTACTCTAAGTCTTCTTGTTTAGTATAATGTGAATTCACAATACTCATTGCATTCAACTTCCTATTGTTATAATATTTGGTCTTCTAGAAGTGGCATGTGGTAGCATCCATCATGTTTAAGTAATATAGTAACAATATCCAGCGCGCTCAGCTTTCTAGTAGAAAAAAATCTTTGAAGTCTTGGTAACTATAGCCATCACATTTAAATATTTAGTGGCAATACCTATTGCATTTAACATTCTTACTAGTGTTTAAAAGTCTCTAGTTCTTAAAAAGGATTGGTGGTGATATCCATCGCTTTCAATTAGTAGAATTTTCAATAATAAATCTTGGTATAGTTAATTGTAATAGCATCATTGACATATAATTACCTCTATATTATTCAATATTTCAGAGCTAGTTTTTTTTTTCTATTAGTATATTGAAACCCTTTCTAGAAGTATCTAAATGATTCATTTAGATTCATACAAACATAAACATAGTTAGATTCTTTTATCCAAATGAATATTAATAGCGTCCTTAATTTTGTAAACAATATGACACTCAACCAATTCAAGAATTTGAATTTTAAAATGTTAAAACTTCAAATTCTGATGACATCCTAATTATAGTGATATTAATGATATTTAGTGATCAAATTTAGTGATATTTCTTATGTATAGATAAATCTATTTTTTTTAGTACTATGGATAAACACAAGAACTTCCAATTGATGTGGCGTGACAAAAGTGTCATAATAGAAGCCACAACTTATTTTGAAGACATTCGTGAATCATTTATGGATTTTGGGTATAAACAAACATAGCATTCATTTCTTGGGTACATGACATAAAGACATTGAAGAGTTTTTTGCCCTGGGGGCGGGGGGGACATTTAGTTCTACTACAACAAACCACATGCAAACAAGCGGTTTCTAATAAACTTTAATTTCAACATAAAATTTTCCACCTCAAACAAAATATAAAATGGTTTCTATAATAGGTTGAAAATGAACTAAAATGGCATGTTTTTCAACTCAAATAATTATAGAGAATACATTTAGATGACCATTGAATCAATATTCAACTCAAAATGAGCTTTCAATAGAGAATTATTTTTAGGAATTTTTTGTTCATCTTTTAGACAATTTTCTTATATAATATAGGGATGTGAAAGTTATTTTTTAGTTCTACAGTGTATCTTATTACTTCAAAAATTTATGACTAATTATTATTAACAAATAAAAACATCAATAATTCAAAACATAAACTTTCAAAGCACGAAAATATATTCATATATTTTTTTTTAATTTAAAATTCAAAAAGTATATAGGGGGGGGGCAAAGTTTTGTTCACACGTGGTTTCTAATGGACACTCTAAGTGAACTCCCTGTGGTTTTTTGGAACACAAATTTCTTTATAAATTAACAAAAATATTGATTATAATTATTTTCAAATTCTAACTTTTGTATGACAATCTCTTGAATTTTGATCTCTTAAGCCCCAAACCTTTAGTCAATTGTCACTAATAGCACAGAGAGCAATAGAGCCCTAGTGTTTAGGAAGAACTTTCATAGAAATAAAAAATTTCATAGAGACAGAAGTTGATTGGTGATCTAATACATCTTAGATGTAAGCTGTAAAGCTTAAACAATTAGCAACCAAATGCATGCATCATTAATAAAAGTCATACGAAAGGTAGCTTTCAAACTATCATGTAGCTTCAAAGTTGTGAAGTTTGAAAGGTTAAACAATAGAAAAGCATCCTTAGCATCACCATTGTACAACTTCAATCATCTTGCTTTATCAAATATTATAGGTTTTAGTAATGAAAAGACCGCATAACAACTTAAAATTTGACAAAACAACAACAACTCTAAACTAAAGGTCTTCATTGATATTAATGTTTGACAATATAAATAATATAAAATAATTAGTAAATCACTTCAATAATATTTATTATAACTATATTTATTATAACAATAGGATATTTATAATTTAAGAAGATGGCATGGATTCAAGCTCTAATAGAATTTGAACAAGGAGACATAATTTTAATAAATGAGTGAATTTCAAAACATGGGTTGGATAATGTAACTTTTTGTTTTAGAATAATCTCGTTCACCTTGAAATTTGTTAGACTTCTAGCTAAGGCAAAGTTGTTTTATCTATATAATTTGTATGAACCTTGAAATAATTGTACACAACTTCATATTCAACGTGGCGCATGGCAATGGTTTATCTAGAAATGCATTGCCTCTACTATATAACTTGTAGTTATTCCATACATTAAAGTTATGGTTGTAGAAAATGACCTCAACTTGGAGTCTTTTAAATTCACATCTTTAATCATATCGGTTCATTGTGGATTTGGGAGATGAAAAGACCTTGTGTTGTTTTCAATGTCATGGACATATCATTTATATTATATTGGACAAATTCTCAAATGTTTATTTTACACTTTATTTCATCTTTGAGAAGTTTATGACCTATACTATTGTACAAGTTTGTAACCTATACTTTGAGAAGTTTATAACCTATACTATGATACAAGTTTAGAACAAAATGCATGGTCTCAAATTAAAGTCCACTTCATACTCTACGTGTAAACCATTTTGTATAGTATAAAGTGCAAATTTTAATTCATATCATGAGAATTTAAATCAATGGATACAATAATTGTCCATAAGTTATATATATATATATATATATATATATATATATATAATGAGGAGACTAATTCATTCATTCAAATGACTTTCAAAAATTTATGTAGTTTTTCAAATGATTATAGTAACTTCTAAAACATCTTCATGTCTTCTAAACCACAATATCATTTAAAAAAAATACTATATTAAATCATGTTGTCTACATATATTGAAGACTAATAAAAAAACCCATCAAACTTAAGGAACATTATAAAACTAAGTTTGTATTTTTACATCTATAATAAGTAACATTGTAACGCAAGGAATTATTAAAATTACTTTGGGGATTATTTGAGGAATTATATTTTTGCAATCTTCTTGATTTAGGTGCCTTCATTAGATTCCGATCTTTGTTGTTTTTAACATCGTTATCTTATTTTTAATACTTAAAATAGGTGCAAGCATAACTTTTGAATCCTTTCTTATCTCATTGTTCTTAAATTACTTGTTTTTAGACTATTCTTAAACTTTTTTAAGGTTGGAGGGCTTTATTATTATTTTTTTATCATTCATAAACATTTACATAAACAATTCAAAAGTTGATCTCACAATATTTTTTAAATGAAATATTTAAACTAATTTTTTAATTAATAAATTTCAATCCATAAAAGAATTTTGCAATATATTTTTGGAAGATTTAGGAATTTTATATCACATAATTTCAAAATTTTCTTACATTCCCTTCTAAAGATTCTTAAGAATTTCGTATTCATTTCAAAAGCTTAATTTTATGAAGAATTTTTTCCAATTAAAAAAAAGTTCAACATTAATTTAATAAATTGAAATGTGATCTTTAACACAATTATATTAAAAGTTCAAACATTTCTAGACACCATTTTATCAATTATTTATTACAACTTTTGAAATGTGAGGGCTTTTGAGAGCTTTGATTCCTTGGATAGTTGCAACCTCCATCCCAACAAATTATGATTGGTACCATCTAAGAGCCCTTGTTGAATTGTGTGCATAGAGTTTGGATTCATTTCAAAAGAAATTTGTTAAAATTCAGAAAAGTAAAGAAAATGAAGATTAAATTTTTTCAAAACTTTTCAACCTTATCTTCTTTATTTAGTTTCAAGGTATGATATGTTTATGTAATCAACTAATGAAATATTGACAAATGGCATTATGAGTCAAACTAGTTGAAAACAAGTACAATATAGGAGATTTTGTACAAGCTAAAATACAAGGAATTGTTTATAGACTTAAAAAAAAGTTACACAAACTACTACAAAAGGAATTGAGTACACATTTGATTGTTAAATTGGTGACAATGACACAAAAAAAAATTAATAAACAATTGAAAGTTGCATGCTTTATGTTTTTATTCTATATTGTGAATACTATTGATTGGATAATTTCTAATTGTAGTTTTTTTTTTAAAAATGAAAAACAAAAAATAATATTTAGAATAAAATTGTTATTGTTTATACCCACTACCTTATTATAGATTTGCATTCCAAAATGTTGATTAACCTCATAGAATATTGGCGTTTACTAAACAGATTTTGAATGTCTTTAAGCGCTTATTGGAGGAACTACAGGAGATAAATGATAGACATCCAAGTATGTGTAAAAAATAAATTTTCTTTATTCTTCAATGATGTGATTAATTTAGCCATTCAATGCTTCAAAATATATGTGCTAGATTTTGAATCAATTCATAAAGGGATAGGAAGGGAAAATGAAAAAATGAAGATCTTATGTTTGGATTCTTTTTAGGCACTAATTCATTTCACCTAAAAAAAATTCAAAATCTACATTTTTTTCTTCCAATGAGGGACTTTTAGGTGGACTATAAAGCATGTTTGAGGATGCAAAACATCCTTTGGAGGACTTCACCTAAGATTATAGTACAAATTCTTTTTCCATCCAATTTTATTTTGGAAGTTGCTTGAGTGGATTTTTAATAAATAGTATTGCCAGTTTTCTCATTATAGTATTACTGACTTCCAAAGAAGAAGATGCTTAATCCACGGATCACCATAATTGCAGTGTATTTTGGCCATTTCTTGCTATTTTCTCTTGATGTAAATTTTAGCTATAAAATGATATATTTTGAATTTGAGTCCAACTAATGAAATGAAGCTTATCAAGTGCAGTTTCTACTCCAATTGGAAATTTTGAAAAATTTATAAATTTCAATATTTTATAACAATATGAATTTTGACCTATAATTATGGTTTGTTGATTTTCTAATTTAAGAGTGACATGATAACTTTAGTTAATACCACAATGTTTTACACTATAACATAAATCTATGGTGGAAATTTCAGTTTTTTTATATATGCTCTGTATTTGATATGAAATTTCTTCATTTCCTTCTTAAAAAATTCACGATAACTTTGAATTTTTCCCTAAGAAATTTGAAAGTGAAGAAATTTTATGGCTTGTAGTAGGCATATGACTTCATCTTTGACAAATAAATATAAAAAATTTCATTCATATATAGTTGCAAAATAGAAGCAATTAGAACGATGGACAATAAGGTTTGAAATCAATGGTTATGGTCCGTCCTTTCAAACTTAACTTTGGAACATCATGTGGTCAAGTGGTCATTGTGGAAGTCATCATTTTTGGTACCATGTGAATCATTTGCTTAAAAGAATCAAGAGCACTCATTGGAGATCAAACTACCATACAAGATCTTCCCTTTTCACACAAAATTCTAAAGATGAACATGTGCAATTCTGTCTTACGTAGATGGATTCTCTATCATCCATTGGATACTTAGTAGAGGTTGTCACACCTTCTCCAAGAATGAAATTTTTGTGAAGAATAAGAAGGTATGGAATGAAAAGAAGAGCCAATAGGAGCCCTACTCCATGAAGAAGGCGTGACACTCCTTTTGTGTCTTGTGGAAAATGAGAATACAAAATGGAACGACAACTAGGGTGAAATTGGTAGGCAAAGTGAAAGCACAAAAGTGAAGTGATGAAAGCTTCTTGATGCCATTCTTCACTCTGGAGGAGAAGAAAAAAAACTTTTTAATCTTCAAAGAATGGGTCTTCCACAATTCAAGGAGAGAGTATCATGTCCTCATTCTCTAAAGATTGAAAATGGGAAGAAGAAGATGCAACACGTTTGCAACGGCATTATAGGGTTAAGGTAACTACACCTTAAATTGCACGCTTTCTAAAACCGCACAAGCTAGATTCTTGTTTAAAATGTACTTCCACTATTTATGAGAGTCTATGGACCCTAAATCCTACTTTCATCACTTTCAAAATTCCTAGTTTATTCATATGGTGTCCAAAAAATGCATTGTTAGAGAATCAAAATCCCCTTTTGGCTTCCAACAAGATTCCACCAAAACTTTTTTAATATAATAATGGCAACCATGTTGAATTGTTTATTTACCTTAATCCCTAAACATACAGAGTCTTCTCCTAAATTGATGATTTGAATAAAAAATCATCATAAAGTATTATTTGAAAGAATATTTTGGAATTGGTATACGAATAATAGTTGTAGATTTGGAGTTTTAGATTCCATCTATATGGTTAGATTCACCAATGCTACCACCAATATTTTTTTTAATAAAATTTGAAAGGAAAATTTTAAAACTCTTTTTATATTCAATTACCATATTCAATTACCAAAATATTATCATTTTTTGAGTAAATTTTGTTGGAATGGATTTGAAATGAGGTTCTCTTAACATGGTGCTTTTAAAAAAAAATTGTGTGCTTTAAATTTGTGACCTCATTTTTACAAATCTAGTTTTGAATTAGAATCTATGCTATTTTGGCTTTATTAACCACTTGACATACTTCCACATTTGTAATTTTAGAAAAATATTTACTTCATTAACACCAAATCTAGCCATTACATAGGATAACAACTTGATAAAGTAAGTCCACAAATTAGGATGACTTTCATCTAAGCAATAATGAGAAAAAAACAAGAATACCAATCTTTAAGGTAACTACACCTAAAATTGCATGCTTCCAAAAATCGTACACTACAAATTCTTGCCTAAAATGTACTCTCATTGTTCATGAGAGTCTATGATCGCCTTTAAGAACACCTATTTTCAGCACTTTGAAAATTCATAGTTTATTCATACGGAGTCCAAAAAATGCATTCTAAGAGAATGTAAAATCCTCTTTTCACTACCAACAAGATCCCATAAAAAATCTCCAATATAATGATGGAAACCATGTTGAGTTGCTTATTTATGCGATTTTAGGTGTAGTTACCTTACATCGTCCAGAAAGTGTATGTCGACCCAGTCAAGGGTTAAGTTTTCATATAAGTTAGAAAGGGTTGGTGCCAGGCAGGACGGATCGGTCTTACGTGGCCCTTGTGCAAATACCCTGAAATTCACTCTGGGCGATCGGACCATCTTGCACCGTCGGATGCCGGTCCATCCTGGCCGTTGGTGCTAGGGCTTGCCTCTGAGTTATAGCACAAGCTTGAGCATCTCTCGAACTCTTTTCCTCCTGGCCCCCTTCGTCAGCGTCTCGCTCCGTCGCAAGCGTCTTGGAGGTACACGCATCTACACAATCCCCTTTGAAATTGCTGTTGCTTGTGACATTGCTGTTAGGGCTTGAAAATTCCACGCGTTCTAATGTTTTCAGGAACTTCACTTTAGGGTTTACTATAGCTGGTGCATTTGGTCTTGGCGTTTTTGCACTCGTGTCGGACGTTAGATTACGTACAGGCGTGAAGCGGGCATTTGAACACCGCCTGTTCATAGTTCGGGAGAATGCGGGAGTACGCATTGTGTCGAGGCTTTGGTTTAGGGTTTAAAGTTTCGGAAGCGTCGTAGGTGCTGACGATTTCATTTTAGGGCGAGAACCATGGTGAAGCACAACAATGTCATCCCCAATGGTCACTTCAAGAAGGATTGGCAGAGCTATGTGAGGACCTGGTTCAACCAGCCCGCACGCAAGAAAAGAAGAAGAACGGGTAAGTTTTCGTGGGAAAGCAATTGTCCGTTTGATCGCGTGCTTATTTCGACACGGTTTCCGAGCTTTACTTTTCCCAAGAATTGTTTATGAATTTTCTTTGATGTTCTAGCTTTGGATTATTCCTAAGTATAGTGACGTGCAATTCTTTTGGAAGGCGAACGGAGAACCTATTGAACCCTAATTTGAGGAAGAGCCATAACCCTATAGCGGCTCTACATGATTAGGGTTAGAATATTTAAGGTGGCGATGCCGTCTTTATTCACGATTTATTTTTTGTGTCGCAGTGCGTCAGAAGAAGGCCGTGGCTGTGTTTCCGCGTCCCACTGCTGGTCCTCTCCGACCCGTCGTGCATTCCCAGACCTTGAAATACAACGCTAAGATCCGTTCTGGACGTGGCTTTACTTTGGAGGAGTTAAAGGTAACTCAATTTTGTTATTCCAGAATTGGAATGGTCTTCTAGGTCTGTTCATTATGACTGAAGATCGGCATTTGCTCTGTACCTGTATAATATTTTTCCTTTTCAAAAGATTCGATAACTTTTAATAGCAGGATCGAGGATGGTATCGGATGTATTGCCTAGCCATTTTTTTTTAATCTCATATGTTCATACCTGTACCTTGTGGTTGATCAAAGGCCTTGCATTGAGCAGAAGGGTTTTAGTGTGAACCTTTGGTTTCATCAGCCAATAAGAGACCTTTACCTGAAACTCGAACTGGCCGTTGTGATAGTTGATGTGCGACTTCCTCTGTCTAGACGTCAGAATGTGACGTACCAGTGAAAGATTAGGCGATTTTTGAAGAGTAATTTGTTTTTTCGATGTGTGCATTACAAGAGTTGTGTTCGTTGTTTATTGCAGTGAATGGACCTCACATTGTATTTCCTCAATTGTACTTGGTTTCACGTTCATCATTTTTATATGTTTCCAGGCTGCTGGCATCCCAAAGAAACTTGCACCCACCATCGGTATAGCTGTGGACCACCGCCGGAAGAACCGGTGCTTGGAGAGTCTTCAGGAGAATGTCAACCGGCTCAACACCTACAGGGCCAAATTGGTTGTGTTCCCCAGGCGCTCACGGAAGACCAAGGTACTTGAAATTTGTGGACTTAGAAATTTATCATGTGCATTCAATCTTTAGTCTTCCCAGGGAGAAGTGAGCATCAATGAAATTCATTTTCTCCTTGATCCAAGTATAACTGATATGAACGCAGTTGCGTTGCTTAGACTGTGACCTTTCAGAGGAACTAAATAGCATCTCAGGGACTCTTTTCATTATACTTTTCTGCAATCTAGGCCGTAGTGTCCTACCAAACTTTCGACTACTGGGTTTCCGTGCTGCATGGCGAGTGTTCAGATCCTGTGGCAACATATTGTCTAGTCCAGTTCTTTGTAACGGTTCTGTGTGTAACTTTCGATGTTTTTTCAAGGGTCTTCTCCAGGTAGTTCAGGATTTTATTAGTTACTTCCCTACAATTTGAAGTTGTAATCGTTATTGATTGTTCTTACGCTTATCCCCGGAATTAACATATATGTCTCTGTTCTGTAGGCTGGAGATTCGAGCGCTGAGGAATTGTCGAGCGTCACCCAGTTGGCTGGATCAGTCTTGCCAATCGTGAAGTCCCGACCCACTGCTGAGATCGTCTCCATCACTGACGAGATGAAGGCTCAGAAGGGATACTACAAACTGCGTCAAGAGAGGATGAACGAGAGGTTGGTTGGTGTCCGGAAGAAAAAGGCTGAGATTGCCGAGAAGGAAGACAAGAAGTAAATCCTTCGTAACAGAAGACATATTTGATGGTTTTTCATGACCTCATTTTCTGTGTATGGATTGTCCCTCAACCACGTTCTGGTTAAGCAAAGGTGGAAGGAGTGCCACTTTTTAATTTGGTTGATTAACTGAGTTTATATTGTGTTTTTTCATGTTTGTTTCATGCATCATTTTCAGTACAGATTTGCCATCTGGTTTGAATGACTTCCTCTGTTATTATAGAAACAAAGAATGAATCTATTGGTCCAAAACCTGAATCATTTTTGAGTGAGTACTTATCACTAACGCAGTGTCTCCCCAGGGTATATGCTTGAATCTTTTTGAATTCTTGGGCTTTGCTTCCTCTTCGTACATATTTATATCCTCTCACTTTCATCAATTTGGTAGTAAAGCAAGGTAGTTTTTATGGAGTATTATGGAAGGACTTGACCTCAATTTCCTGCTAAATGTAAAGGCACTGTATATCCATTATTGTCCCTTCCAAAATTGGTCCTCAGTGTGGGCGTGGGTCTTACGCCATGTAAGGTGCCATGTTCTTGGGCCTTTTTGAAAATCAGGTGCCCTCTGCCCTCAAGTGGCTTTCAAAATATAAAGGCCCTTCAGTGGACGCCCTTGAGTGGACGTCATCTAAAATATGGACTTCTAGTGTAGAAGTTTGATTGGGCAAGCTTTGGTAATTATCACACAGAAGAGCCTAGCGTTGGATTCACGAGATTAATTCCACAGCGCACATTGTGCACATTGCTTATGTAAGGTAGAGGCACTAGGGGTAGTCACACCTTCTTCACTCCGCACTTGGAGAATGGAGAACGGAGATGTGATGGCTTAAGGTTGGCTTCATGTTGGCCTTCCGTGCTAGAATATTCTTAACTAGTTATATCTTCCGCACTCCTAGTCTTCACCTCCGGAGGTGAATAATGGGAGTGGTGAAGACTTGTTCATTTAAGTATATTCTTCATCTTGCGTTGTACACGTATTCATGTTCATCCTATGCTCCCCGTCAAATGTTGGTCTCCAATTCTCCACTCTTGTTCTCCATACAACTTTTGGGGGTGTCACACTTTCATCCACCGCGGCTCCCCATTGGTTCCTCCAAACCCTCATGAACTTGTCATTCTCCATTCTCCACTTGCCTGGGGAAGAAGGTGTGACTACCGCTATTAATACCCATGTCCAATATCCAACATCCAACCTGTAGGGTGCAGTATTTCTAACCACAATTGGAAGAGATTTCAAAGCTTGCAATGTGTTTTTTTTTGTTCCTTTTCAGGAACAATAAAATGGGAGGTTGGGACTAATAATGTTATGACACATGTCACAAATTAGGAAGTAGGAAAGTAGTTCTTGAATGATTGGAATTGGAAGAGTAGACATTGGTATGCTACCTAAAATTGCACACTAAATATTCTTCCCTTAAATGTACTCCTACTATTCATGAGAGCCTATGATTGCTTTTAGGAACACCTATTTTCAGCACTTTGAAAATTCATAGTTTATTCATATGGTGTCCAAAAACTGCACTCTAAGAGAATCTAGAATTTCTTTTTCACTACCAACATGACCCTACAAAAAAAATCCAATACAATAATGGGAACCATGTGGAATTGTTGATTTGTGTGATTTAGGTGTAGTTACCTCAGTTTAGACAACTTTTTGGCTCCCAAAATTCACAATAATTTCAATTTTTGGAATAAATTAATGAAAATTTTGCCATCTCTTTACTCTCTAAGGTAGATGATTGTTTTTTGACCAGCTACTTATTTTTGCTAGTTAAGTTCTTATGTTACTAATTAGTTGTGGTTTAGTTGACAACTTAAAGCATGAGCAACACAAATGTCTGGGAGGTGTATGTTGAAAGCATACTATGATCACAAGATGTACATTGAAAGCCACAATTGAAATATTGTCGATTTTGTAATCAAACTATGGTTGGAAATAGGATGATCTATATAACAAGAGTAGGTTGAACAAAATCTTCATGAAAATTTTATTTTCATGAGAAAATATAAAATTCCTTCAAAAATCTATTTCTCTAAATGGGGAAATTTTTCCCCTCACCATACTCATGTTGCAGATACGCCAAACTGCTTAAGTGATCGGAAAGGGTCGGCTACCTTACATGGAAAAATTTCCACTTCACACTGCTCACAATATCACTTGAATGATCGGCTATTGGTGCTTCTACCCTATCTCAAGAACACGTCTGATTGATGACTTCCGCGTGTCAAATTGTGAATTCACATGACTAAACTGCAATTTGAACACACAATTTGTGAATGTGGCACAAACTGAGTTATATATTCCCTCATCGCTAACGCATCTTGAGTGCCCTCAAAATGATTCTCTGCAGTTACTGGCTCTGATCAAAGGGAGGAGGTTTGCATCAACTGAAAGCTATTGTGGGGAAGTTTAATTAGTACCTTACTCAAGAACCAAGCCACATTAAAGAACGAAAAATTGAAGTGCAAAGCCTCTCATAACGTAGCTACTTGTCTATTTATTTACAATGAAGTTGAAAAAAACATTGTTACAGTACGCAAATTGAAAACACACAAAATTGAAAACAAATTCATAGCAAATTCATTTTCTGTTGCCAAAACACAATTCTCAATTGCTATCAACTTTTCACTTTCACTTTCTACATGAAGTAGAACAAACCACCCTATCTTGAGAAAACCACAAACCGTGGCCACACAGAAGAGCCTTCTACCTTACTACCTGAAAAATCATTACACAAATATATACATCCGTAGCCAGCCCAACAAGCTGAAAGCAACTGTTTCACTGTTCTTTTCCGAATGCTCAAAACTTCACCCAAAATTTACAAAAAATGCAGCAAGCCAATAGCAAAACCCTAAAACTCTAGAACCCTATACCCAAACTGTCGAAATCCCAAACACGAATCTATCTAACTCAGTTGCTTGGGAGCATTCAGTTCCATCATCGTAACTCTGGTAGGCCTCAAAGCGGCTGTTGGGTTGAGTGCCTTGGGAATCTTGGCGACAGTCCATGCTGTTCCCACCAGATGGCCTGCGGTGCCCAGCGTTTCTCCCGTTGCCTTCCCTGCAGGCTCTCCGTACTTGTGTGTCACCACTGTGGCTGCAGCTGCTGTTCCCGTTTTCAAGACGTCTCTTGAGGCTTGCTCTACTGCATCGAACAATTTCCCTGCACAGCTCAATCACTAGTTGTTATTGATTGCTCTGAAATTAACACACCAAGCATTATTTAGCAGTAAGTTGTGAGAACTCTCACCACTCCACAGTGACCACAAGATTGAACAAGAATTCAAAGAATTCAAATGCAATCTAGAATAAGAATCAAAAGAGGGACCAAATGGAGGATGACTCAAAAACGGTAAATCAAACTGAACCGATTCTGTATTTCAAAGGAAGAAAGTGGGCACTCACAAAAAGAGATCATAGAAGCCAAGGCCACCTCTCCAGGACCCGACGTGAAAAACGCTCGTCCGACTTTGGACCTGGCGATGGCGTTCGGGATGAATCCCACAGTCGATACCACACCGGACAACACACTCCTGGCGAAATTATCTGTTGCCTTTGAAAGGTTATTCACTCTGCAAGAAAAAACTCCAAAACGTCAAAAACGAACTGAAATCAGAGCACGTAAGGACAACTCAAAGCTACAGTCACAACCAGTAATTACACCTGCCACGCTCAAAGTCACGAAACCAGCTGACACGTAAATATTTTCTCCATTTCGTTTATATTTCCCACAATATGATCAATCAAACCGATCACTTTGAAACCACGATTACTGAGGGTTAAATGTATTACAAAGAGTGAGGCCTTGGTAAATTAGAGTCACACGCACTACTGAGATGAATCAGCGTAGTCCATTGAATGCAAAACTGGGCATACACAACGTACGCTATTGTGAAGAAATGCATTCCAATATTACCTGTGCAGATTGTGCAACGTGGTGAGGCTGACATCGCTAGGACTGTCTGTGGGATTGGAATTCCGAGTCATGCTGATGGAGCCACTCTCCAGTCTCTGGACAGTGGAATCCCGAATCCAAAAGATGCCGCGGATGAGGTGGCCGGTGCCAGAGGCAATCGCCTTGGCCACACGGTTGCCGTAGTCATCGACGTTGGGTGCCATCTCGGTCCAGAACATGCGCTGGTTATCCTCAGTGATCTGTAGAAAATAAAGAAAAAGTTCGAATCGTTAGGGGACTCATTCTATCTCTTATTCTAAACACTGTTACCAACGGCAAACTCAAGTTTTCATACACGTTAGCCATTGCGATATGCGCATGCAAGTAAAATTAAGACACTGACACCAACCAACTATGCAGATGAGACCAGCATTTGGTAAACAGAAGAAAATTTCACAGGGTTAACACATGGTTAACTTCAACATTCAAATTTGCAAGAAACTAAAACCTCTGACAGGGCTTCGTTGATAAAATAAAAAAATTATGTATTAAATTAGCACCTTCTTGCCATCGCCAGCAACCAGGGACGCTGGAACAACCGCGGCACCGTCTGTGTCCACCTCCTTGGAAGCATCCCTTCGCTTCTCGGCAGCCTCTTTTTGCTTGTCTCCATGCACGAGCGTGGGGAGAGAGAAGAAGCTGTAAAACTCCAGCAGGTCGTCCAGAAGCTTCAAATCCTCCTTGTGCCCTGGGGCAGAGAATGTCACTCCGTAATGCATGTTCTCCCCACTTCGCGCCCGCGTCACTGCCTGCATCCATACCCAGAAATTAGTGTCCAGTTTCAAACTATATATGAATTTCTAATTTGTCAAGAGGTGGTACTGATAACACTGCAAGAACAGATTTTGGCGTGCTTTCCAAGATCTTCATACAGTCGTCTAAAGCTAGCAGTTTCTGGTGACCAATATGTTATTACCTCTCCTCAGCGTAAATGGTTAACAATATACCAATCATCATGCAGATAGCTAACAGAAAACCCAATCAAACAAGATAATCAACCAATCTACCAGTTCTTCTTGTTGAAGCGCGGAGAAAACAAGGTCAGAGCTAATATCGACTGCCACGAGCCTACCAAGGCAAACTCGATGCATGTTTTATCCAGCGAACTCTTCTAAATGTGATACAAGCATTGGGCAATGATTCCTGACTGGACTAAAAAGTGAAAAAATGAAAATCTGCAGCAGCATTTCAAGCTGGTACCATTTCAAGCTGTTTCGAACCCTGCTCCACTAATATTAATTGCAATACGTATCCAACGCTTGTATCGTCAAAACAGGGTTTAAAATACTGGGAACGGGGCATTCCAAATGTTGCAGAATAACGTTTCAAGCGTTTCAAACCCCAAGCAAGATTGAAGAGCATCTACAAACTTGATTCGTGGATGAATCCCTTACCTGCGGCGTGGAGGCGTCCACCACAGGGAGCGAGAAGACGTAATGAATGGGATCCAACTTGACCACCTGCTCGTCCCGCATGAGCGGCCACTGCAAGTCCTTCCCCACGCGTACCAGCGCCACCACGCCCTGCTCCTCGCTCTGGTTAATGCGCACCACCACCAGCTCCCCACTGCCTAGTAGGACGCTCTCCTGCCTGTCCACCAAGTGCACCATGGCCCCCGGGATGCTCACCAGACGCTCCTCGAACGCCCCGTCCGCCATAGCTGAACCACCCTGGGAGTCGGAGTGAATCTGCGGGTACAGGGAGGAGCTCGCGGTCGCGGTGAAGCGGCTCTGTCGCGGGGTGTCGACGTTTGGGTAAGTCACGGACGAAGGGGTCACTTCCTGGCCACCCATAGCTCACACTCTCCTCACAGAAATTGCAATTCAAGAATTGGAGACAAATGAGTGCCCAATTTCACACTCTTCCTCTTCCCGAAATTGAGGAGTTGGCAATCGAAGAAGTGTCTGACTATGTGCACGCACACGGCGATTTCAATGTGACGGAATTGGGGAATTGAGAAGCGAAATTGGAAATTGGGACTTGCCCAAGTTGCAGATTTGTGTTCTAGTTCTTTGAATTCAATCAAGGGAGCAAGTTTGAGGTTTTATGAGGAAACGCGACCGGCACTACTCGGGGACAGGAACACAGGTGGTGGCGACGGTTTCGACGGGGGGAAGTACCGACATAAGTACCGCCCACGCAACCTGCGGTTCCCGTCTGACACGTGTTCAGCATATAGCGGGGCGATGGAGAAGGCGCCGACCTTTGCTTCGGGCACCTCCACTCGAGACGCTTCCCCGGCGCTGCACAGCTGAAGCCTACAGCCGGGCGAGATGCCGCCCTGCCAGCTCGACACAAGCGCTGGGGTGAGGTGTCGACCTGCACCGCTTGGCCACGCGGCGTCTAATAAGTTAACGTAGAACTGCCTATGACCACCCAGATTTGCATGTATTTAATGTGCTTATTGTTTGCATGTATTTTTCAAGGAAAGAATGAGATGAATTGATTGAAATACAAGTGGAATCATATGAATGAAATTGATATGAATTTTCAAACACGTTTGGTGTAAAATATAAAACCTTCAGCAAGTAGGGTCCTCCCCATCTTGAAAAGGGTCAAAATCAGTGACCTACTATCCTAATCTCATTTGATGAGTGTTTTAAAAGCACGAGTTCATCATTCTAAAAGCACGTCTTTTATTGGTTGAGGCTACAACTTATTGTGACAAGTATTTATTCACAATAAGCCCACCTAAACCAACATTTATTAAACCACATCTTTCTCAACATTAAATCGTCCATGAATAAATGTGAACTTGATCTCATTCTTTAATAATAGCACCCAAATGCTTGCCTAAAGAAAATGACTTATACCCCCTATGGAAATGGGTGGAAAATTGGTACAAATGGGGGGTCCTATTGATGTTAGAATTGAGTGATGACAACATTGGATTGGTTAACTATATCTCAAATTTGGGGTAGGTTTAACTAAGGATTAACCTTTGAAGGACCACAAGGCCACCAAGTCACTTGTGCAACTATGTTTGCAAAAAATTCGAAATGTGAACCTTATTAATAGTCCGTGAACATCAAAGAGACCCTAGATGACTTTTTTCATTGAATTTGTTGATGCAATTTGATCAAGAAATGATCAACTACGTGATTTTAGGTGAATTTTTGGAAAATAGAGAAGGTGCTTTGGGTTGTGGCTTCAATTCTTCATATTGTTTCCCGCACTTCAAAATGATTTGAAAAAAATTATACATAAAAATCATAATGATATGTATCAATGGAAAAAAACTCAGAGTTTTTGGAACACTTTTTAGCACTCCAATTTCAACATTTTAATTTCAAAATAGGTACCAAATACCACCTAACCAAACATCTTCATCAATCTTATCAACTATGACATTTTTTCAAAAATTGTGGAATTTAAAAAATATATATAAAAGCTATGTAAGTCTTTTTTCATTTCAATGGTAGTAATCATCAAAATTATTCCACATGAATGAAGAATTATGCTTGTTATAAGGGCTAGTCAAGAAAATAAGAGCTATATTCAACCTCACTGTGTCCTTTAACCCCTAAAGTTCTGTGACTATGTTTTCACTGAAAACGCTCAAGAACTGCCGTTTTTAGTACAAGTACCAAATTTTTGAAAAAAAACTTTTTTTTTGACTCATGTAACCGTAGGATCTTGTAGTATGATGACTTGAGAATATGTGGTAAAAATTTCAGAAATTTCCACCACGTGGATTGCAAGATATAAGCATTCAAAATCACTGAAATCGTTTTTGGACCCCTGCAAAAAACCGGGCAGCTGCACTTCAAAAGCTCACTTTTCTATGAAAAAATGTCCAAAATGGTGGTGCTTCTTTGGATTCTTTTTCCTAAACAAGTTGGCTACATGCTTGAAAAATTTCACATCATTTGGAATTGTATAACATATAGGAAAAAAATAGTAAGTAGAATGAAGTAGAGAATGATTCAAAATACTAAATTGTTAAGAATTTAGATATGAAATTGAAAAATGCCAATCCCAATGGTTGAAATGTTGTATTAAACAATCTACATCCTATGATTTTATTTTTTTCAAAAAATATTGAAAATTGAGTAAGATAAAAGACTTCAAAGTTTATTTTAGAGTAGAGATTCCAAAACTGCCCGCAAACTAAAACTCCTCATAACTTTTGACTCATTGGTCAAAATGGAATGATTAAAAGCTTTCCACGTATAGATAGCTCTGGAAAACCAGTTTCAAATTTTTGTTTCTGAAAAAAGTGATTTTTTCTGATCTGACCTAACTGCCCGGCTGAGAAAAAAAGTAACATATTAGTCCATAACTTTTGACTCGTATTTCCAAATGTCATAAAATTTAGTTCAAATGAAAGGTACTCCTCGTCCACAACTTCTATTAAAATTTCAGCTTCAAACTTGTAAATCTCTGGCCACATGTACCTGCCCAATTTTTTTATGTTGCCAAATTCTGCAGGCTGGTCCTTCAGGGGTTAAAGGATCAACCGCTTAGTGCTCCGACATTCAAATTTTTGTTGGTCAACAAACATGTTTTAGGATCTTTTTTTACCACACAAATTTTCATTCATCCAAACCAATGCTTAAGTTTTTTTAAATGCATTTTGTGTAATGATTTTGATGAAATTGAGGTAAATAATATGTTTGTAAAGATATATGCAAAAATGCGCAAAATTCAAAAAAGAATTCAGGTACTCAGGCATAAGGATGGGTTGGCCACTATGGAAATCCATCTTTTTTATACTTTATGAAGACTAATTTTTAGAGGTCAAACTATTGTGCAAAACCTCCCCTTTTCACACAAAATTTTAAAGATGAACATTTGCACTTCTATCCTACAAAAAATGATTTTTTGTCATCCATCAAACACTTAGTGTTTGCAGCATCCTTCTAGTTAACCCCAAAGTTCTTTGATGCCCCAAACTTGAACAATTAACAAAGATGTTCTAAAAGTTTTTTTTATCACAAAACTTTTTGTTCATCAAACCTAGTGCTTGATTTTTTAAACTTTTTGTAAGATGAATTTGATGAAATTGAGGTAAACAATATATTTGTAAAGATATAATAAAAAATATGCAAAAATACAAGAAAGAATTCACCTTCAATCCAAGCAATATATTGGCCCTCCAAATGTATTTCTAACTTTTGACTTGTATATAATTAAAAATTAAAATTTGTATCATTAGAAGCACAGCTAAAAACATTTTGTATATACATTTTTTTAAATCCAAATTTTGACACGAGACAACGACTTCAAAAACAAGGTACAAGTTAGAAGTTATAGAGGCGTTGGCAATTCACAATTATCAAAGCAAAATTTTGTCTAAATTTGCATTTTCATGTGCCTATATTCAAAATGCTCTTGGATGCACTTTCAATGATATAAATTTCAAGTTCTATTATAAAGCAATCAAAAGTGAGAAATAAATTTGAAGAGCCAACATACCAACTACATTGAAGATGCTTTAAGGAATTAAGGTAAGAGTCCCTATTTGCACTACAATTCAAATGTTACCTTTTTTGTATTGTTATATATCAGTAGTTCACATTTGAATCTTTCAAATGTAATCTACTAACACATAGTGACTACAAAGTGGCACAAATAGGGGCTTTTAACTTATAGCAATCTCAATTTTTCTACTTGAGTTTATTATTTGGACAGCTAAATTATATTTTGTAAGCATCTAGTAAGCAGCTATGCAATTTTGAAGAGATGGATTGGCTTGCAATAGAAGCCTATGAACCTAACTGATGGATCAATTCAAGGATTTAAGTGATCCTCTCATTTGATTTGAAGTTCTTGAAATTGGGCCAACAACTGGATCATAATATAAAGTAACTTTAGAAAATGATTCAAGTTAAAATCAATTTTTGTATCTCTTAGCAATAACATAATAACACTAATTTATACTATTATTAGAAACTGTATGAAAATTTGAAAGGTATACAAATACGAAAGTTTGCAAGATTTTTATTGGCATGAATGTATTGTGCTCTATACTATTTTCAAACTATCTTAAATAATATGATTGACATCTAAATTTCATATATAGTCATCCAATTTCCATATAAAGTCCATCAAATTGTTCACACTAATTGTACAACATTCATCACAAATTCATCAAAATTATTGTGCAGGGATCATGTACTATTTTCAAAATCTTGTATTAATTGAATTAACTTGTGCGCAACTAAAATTTTCTCAATAATCTTTATGGCACCATGGAGATGCAAGAAAAAAGGTTGAAGAATTTATGCACTTTCATAAATGGGCCTAAAGTAGAATGCAAGGCTCTGCAAACATTTTTTAGGCATAATGAATCAATTTTTAGTTTTTAATTTTCAAATATTGTGATTTTAGTAAACTATGATAATATTATTCAACATTGTTTGAAGTTTTCTACAATCCAATCCAAATGCAAAATATTATGTCATTGTTTTATTGTTGAAATTTTAATAATTTAAATGACAACCTATATTTTCTATTTTCTAGATAATTTTCTATTATACAACTACATAAATTTTTATTAGGCAATGTTGGGAGTCTATAGATATATCCAAAATCAATAAATAAAAAAAATTCTCATGTATAAGTAGAACTTGTAAATACTTGGCAAAATTTATAAAAATTAATTTTAGAACCAGTTTAATTTATTCATAGCACTAAAGTATTTTTCAAGCAAGATGTTAAATTAAAAGAAACTTTACCAAATATTTTCCTTTATAAAACTGTACTTGCACATTATTATAAATGAACTTAATAATTATCTAAAATGACCACTGACTTTATATTGTTGTCATATTTGTTATACTCAACTTCTTTGGTATTCTATTGGTTCACTTTTTATCCCAAATAGGGGTCAAATTTTCAATAATATAATTCATTATTAGATGTATTGACACTAATATACAACTAATCAAATTTAACTCCACAAGGGGTGCTGAGCCAAGAAAGTGACTTATAAAATATCTAATAATTCTTGAAAACAATGAATTTTAGTTCAAATCATATTAGTTGTCTCTATTTTTCAACAATGGTATTCTAATGAAGTGAAATTTAGACATTTTGGCTTTTTGTTTTTGTTTTTTAATTCCCCCTAGTGGATCATTTACAAAAAAATAGAACAATTAGTTAATGTAAACAAATCACAAATGCTCAACTAACTTTTTCCATCCATCCAAATGTTTATAGGTTCTTGTGCTAATTTTGTGATATAAAAAAATTATAGATTTTGAAAATTCTTTGCACCAAATATTTTAATTTTCAATTAGTTGAAGCAATATTGACCTCAAAAAGTAACTATTCTATTCAAAATTGACTTCAATAAATAAGTGAAATAAAATATAATAAAAGCCTTGTAATTAAAACTTAGCATTTAAAAATAAGTGAAATAAAATATAATAAAAGCCTTGTAATTAAAACTTAGCATTTAAAATTTTAAAGACAAAAATTCTACTGAAATTGACAACTATTAAATCTACAACAAACTTTAGATCAAATAAACCAACCTATGACATGCAAAATGATTGGTTTGTCATATTGGCATTGTTGAATTTTAATTAAAATGTTATTTATAAAGGCAAACATAAGAAATTGAGATAACAATTGAAATTTTATTTTTTCAAAATAATATGAAATTGTTATGAACTTTTGAAGTGTGCTAATCAATTGGTCCAAAAGAGTCTTTAGACTACCCCAAAATCAACAAAAAATGTTTCCATAATGTTCATCTTATCTAAAACAGCTACAATATTTTCTAGCATGGCCGCAGCATGAAGGCCTAAAAAAGTCAGTTTGGGTGATGGATTTACACTCAAAAGGTGGAGGTTCCTATTGCAATCACTAATCACTCCATTACCATCATCCAAGACAGTAGGGATTGTCACACCTTCAATCTTTTCCACATTCTTGATCTTTAAAAATGAGAACGTGGCTTTCTTTCCTTGAATTGCAAAGGGCCTATTCTTTGAAGATTGAAAAAGTTTTTTTCTTCTCCTCTCAAGGTGAAGAATGGACGTGAAGAAGTTCCTCTATTCTCTCCATTTCTCTCCATTCTTCATTCTTAAAAAGGGTGTCGCACCTTCTTCATAGATAAAGGGCTCATGTTGGCTCTTATTTTCATTCCATACCTTCTCATTTTTCATAGAAGTTTCATTCTTGAAGAAGGTGTGACAATTCCTATTGCTTGTAGCCACTTACTCAACCTAATATAACCTAAATCTCATTTATTGAAGAAATATGTTATGAGTTGATGCAACATTGTAATGGATCATTTCCTAGGTGTTTGTTATGGATTGAGTAACTACTGCATTTCAACTTCAAAAATTTATAAGATATGTTCCCACTTGGCCTTATGGTGGGAATGTCAAGGCATTAAGTGAGCTATAAATCATAGTACATTCCCATCTGAGTGCTTAGCTATCCATTGAACCTATAGCTATCCACCAAACCTACATAACAACTGAAGTGACATAGAATAATTTTTTTCAAGAAACTTTGAACTAAGAAAATTTGATAAATGAAGTTAAATTTCATCTCCAAAAATCTATTTGAGGTTTTGAGTCTACATTCAAAAGTTAGGGACAAAATTTAGAGAGGGGTTGGGAAGGACATTTTATTTGACATTTTCAAACATTCTCTTTGAATTTTGTCCCTAACTTTTGATTGGAGACAAATCTCAAATGGATTTTTGGAGATGAAATTTAACTTGATTTACCAACTTTTCTTTAGTTCATATTATGCCCAAATGAGATCTGAAGTTCTACATTGAACACAAATCTTGTGTTAGACTTCCATGTCAAATTCTCCAGGGTCCATGTCACCATTCACAAGAAGACACGTATCACATTTTTTCAAAAATGACTTAATTTCTGACCTTCACGTAGGGTTATTGCCTTATTACCTTTATTACGGAAGTCCTACTGTAATATGGTTGAAATATTTTGCCCTCAAATCTAGTTTGTACAAGTGTAAACCTGCTCAAACAAAAACATGTAGGACCAGGTAGCTCTACCTCAACGCCTCCTTCATGACATGAAAAGCTCAAAAGTCTCCAACAATCACGATTAGAAAGGGCAGATGACAAATCTTTAGCCGTAGTAATTCAACCAGATGCCATTGTGGCTTCAATTCAATGTCATAACTTAACATGGGTCGGCAGACTCCATCCACATAATAAGAGTGTAATCAGCCTACGTAAGAAAATTCATTACTATTTAATGAATATTGCTCAAGTGAATAACAAACTGAAAGTACACAAATTTTACAAGAATATATATATTCAACAGTAGTATCACTCTCAAGGGTCTAAATAACAAGCCGTGTTGGTTTATATTACGTTGAGATCTGTGTTGGAGTTGAAGGAAGCACGAATATGGAGCTGTGGAATACATTCAACAGTTCTGTTCTTCAATATTTTAATAATTGAAAATTTGAGAATGCTGATCACATCAATCAGTCCGCCAAGGCTTTCTGCAACTCGGGCTGCAATGGGGGAGGACCGTCGGATAAAATGCTCTTCGGAGATTTAAGACGAATATAACTCAAAACAAAACGTGCCTGCCAAGTCAGATACACTGGTTTGTTAGCTTATCAATTTATAATCAAATTATAATTCCTAGAGCTCTTTAACATCAACTTCTGTAATACCAAATCGTTTGTTTTCCAGGGAACAGACATACCCTCTTCAAAATTCACTTCATACTTTCACAAGAAGTTGTTATGTCACAAGAAGTTGCAGACAAAATGTGACGAGGAGTTTAAAAAGTGTGAAAAGTGTGTTGCATCAGCTGCTGCAACTCTGAGTACTTCTTTAATGTCACTTTCAGATGCAATTCGATTGGTTGCCACAGTGTTACAAAACTCCATATAATCATGTGCATTCTAGGCACCGATGCTGTGACATGAAAGACTTCAATGGGTGCTAAAAGAGCAACTGAAAGTAATCCACATCAACAGTACAACGACGACTTACCCATTGGAAGGAAGCCAGCGTCCACCAACTGCCTTGAAGTCCCAAATTTAGCGATCTACAAGCCTGCATACAGGAATGGCACATACACCAAAATGAAACAATACAATTGTGTTTTTGAACTACAAGATTTTTTTTAAAATTTTTTCATATTCCTTAAAGCTAAACCAGGAAAACATCCAAATAAAGAGGGAAAGCCCAGCTCATGTAATTTTATGAACAAAATAGTCAATTAAGCCCGCCAATATAAACGGAAAAGAAACTCCACGTACCAGGAGCAAGACGGTGCCGCCAATGAAGCAGGTGGTCATACTGAAGCTCAAGAATTTGAAATCCCTACCAGCCTGTGAAACATTTGATGGTTAGATCTGAAACTATATTCACGCTTGAGCAATCTGTGTGCTCAAAAAAAAGTTTTTTTTAAGGAAAGTGACACTAGATGAAATGAGCTCAAAATTTACTTCTTGAAGCAAGGAACTCAAAAGTATTACCAGCAAAGTTCCCTCCAGCGACAATGTTGGTGGACATGACATTGCACTGACAATAAATGGTAATGTAATTCCACGCATCTGTCCAAATAGAATAGATTGAACACATGTTAGTGTTGGTATCTATAGCGCAAACAGCCTGTGAAAATGAAAACAAAGACAAAACCCGCAAAAAACATAACATCTCGTTTAACACATGAGTGATAAGGTCACTAAGTGAAATGAAACCTTGGATATAATTGCAGCGTCCCTGGTGAAGACTTGGGGACAGATCCAAGGTATAGATATTGCGAGAACGCCAACAGCAGTTCCCACAACCAATCCTATGATCATTAGTTGCTTGAGAAGCTTCCGAGCCTGACACAAAAAGAAGCACAACATTGTCAAGTTTGACATTCAAAAGATGCAATCTACCATATGGAAAAAGAAAAAAGATAATTGGATACTCGGGTGCAAAAAAACGATATGGCATCAAGTCAAATGTTTAGTTGTTTTATTCTACCATTCTTATTCTATCAAATGTTTAGCTAAATTCATAATATAGCAAAGAGATATCAGGAGTTTTATAGGAGTAGAAGATTGCGTAGTAAAATTCGAGCTCTAAAGCCAACCAATTTTGGTCCAATCATTCCCAAATGCAATGTCGATTTTGATTCTCAAAGACTTGGAAGGGCAAAAGAATATTATGAAAAATCTCAGGAAATAATTTATCCTACTGGAAGAAATTTGAAGATTAATCACCTGTTTCAGATTCTTTTGTGAACCATAAATGAGAGGAGGCATGAAGGATTGTGCAGTCTGAGCGAGGGGTTCTCCCCACACAGCGCAAAGGCCGTAAATTCCAACCATCACCTGTTGGACCATAAACATAAGACAATTAAACAAAAATTTATTACATCAATGCACAACCCAAGCTCTTTGGAATGCTGACTAATTTCGTACGTCAGTAATGAGGGATTCAAACTGATTACCTGATGTGCTGCAACAGTAACAGCTCCCAAAGAAGTCGCCAAATATGTTACCAATGTGTAAAACGCCACCTGAAGCAAGAGTCGTCAATATTATCCATGTGAATCGAAATATATAATTAATGTACCTACCCAAAAATGAACCCTATCTAGCCTCTAGATAAATAGATTTCAATCATTTTTACTAGCAATTTGGACTGTTAGCACACTTTTGGATTGTATCATTAGATAGAACAAATATCTACAAAGTGGAGCATCGCGATTTGGTTGCCTACCTTTGATATCATAGACAGAAGCAGAGGAGCGGTGAGCTTTGCAATGTCAATAAGCTCTTTGACAGATGGAGCTGATATTTTAAGAGCATTGTAGCCTTTGCTATTTAGAGATAACGCCATCAATATTCCTCCCACGTACTGAAATGCAAACCCAAATGTATTACATGGCCGCTCAATCTAGAACTAGAACTTCTCAACAGTAACTTCGTTGCAAATGAGTGACATTTTCCTCAAACGAGAGGAAATAGACAAACAGGACTCAAAAAAGAAGCATACACGAGAAATATGAAAGAGTAAACCCTAAGCCTTTCAAAACCAGAGTCAATGACTGTCACCAACCTGAGAAGCAATGGTGGCCCATGCAGCTCCTGCGATACCATAGCCCATGAATGAACAAAGCACAACATCTCCAACCAAGTTGAACATACTTCCAATGACCAGCACCTTCAATGGCGTCTTTGAATCCATCATACCAAGGCTGCATGGAAACAAAAGGATGGAAGTATTTTCAGAGCTCTTGTACTCGTTGGATTACAGTGTTTCATTTTCGTTGCTGTTTTCTGAAGAATCAGTACTGAGCGCTGGGAAGAAATACTGAAGAACCCCAATTTCACACGACGGCAACATCGTTGGAAATCTACCATGGGGTCTTAGCACGAGACCCCGTTGTATTTTCTAAGTATTTTCTATGACCCCAATATTTTTTCTAGGTACAGTAGTTTCATCACCGATTCGAAAATAAACAGGATGGCTCACCTGGCACTCTGGGTTACCAAACTCACAAGAACTGCAGGCCATGCCAGGGCTCGAATCTGCAAGAAAGTTACTCGTAAACATTAGGCCCTGTACAAACCATTGATTTTGGGATACAAACTCTCTTCACCGGACTAAATCAGGAAACGTCAAATTAAGGAGATCTACGGCTATCTGAGAGTTGGAGATTAAAATTATGGACCCTCCTCTTTTCCAACCAGAATGCACCGTGCGGCAATGAAAGCAATAGAAGAGGGTTAAGAACCTGGACGTAAATCCTTGCTGCTGGTATCAAATCATAATTCTGGGACCCAACAAAAGCTGGACAAGAAAACACGTCACAAAACCGTTACATAGTTTCAATTGTTTGATCACCGGCATGGCAGATTTCACTCTCAGATCATTACCTCAACACTAATTTCAAAGACCACAACAAGAAGGCGTCGCTACAGACTATTGAAGGAAACACACAAATTGATGAGAGTCTGGAATCAGCCACCTTGGAGCAGTTCCGTAACCCAAACTTCGGTGACTACAAGTAAGCCTATGCCGCAGGCTACGGCCAAAAACATCATCCTGGACAGATGCTGTTTCGCCTCCTCTTTGTTCTGCAAGACAGAAGAAGAAGTCAGGCCTTGTGGTCATGGAACTCTTTCTGAAAATGAGAAATTTCTAATTCGACGAGGCTCCAATGCTGAAACAAGACATCACATCGAATACCAGGTAAGTTTTAAGGGAAACGTCACCTTCTGAGCAAGAGACGTCGCGATCAAGTTGGAGGTGGCCACCGAGAGAAACATGAATATGTAGCATACTTGATCACACAGAACCGTTCCTGGGCCTGAGAAACAAGCCACGAGAGCACAATTTCCAAATCATTAGCAACTTGCATTAATCAAATCGGCTCCTCATATTCTTTTCATTTTCCACCATGTGTCAAGCAGCATGTAGAGGATTGAACGTTGAATCCAGCTTGGTGTCCTTCCATTGAAGCTGAAAAGAAAAAAATACATTCAATTCATGGAAATCTTCTAGTAAGTCCTCAAAGGAGCAAGAGGCCCAAATCGGGCGTAATGTTCTTTCAGCAGTTATGTATTAGATAAACGGTTGTACATTTTCAAATCACAACCTTTGATCTTCATGATCCAAGGTGTAGGAAGCAAACTGAAAGGAAAGAAGGTTATGAGTTGCAACTTGTAATAGCAATGGTGACGGGTTGCCAATGGGAAGGTGCCACGTTAGCATTGAAAAGTCAACAACCGGTTATGAGTAGTTTCACATGGGACCTTTCTGAAGTCCAATTTTTCTTTTATTGACCAACACATAGAATGTTCTTCATTGATATAAAAATTGTCCCCATCAGAATTCTACCAATTCCACTTTATGAACAACCGAAATCACCGTTCTTAAGCCACGAAGCCTTCGTCCCTTGGCAATCAAGATGACCCTACAATTGAACTTTAGACTTACCAAGAGCAGCAAGCTCCAGAGAACTGCTGTTCCCAATCACGGCAGTATCAATGATTCCCATAATTGGCCCCGACATCCAGATCCCAAGCGCTGGTCCAGCAAACACAATAATTTCTTTCAGCTGCTCCATCAGCGACTTCTCTACGATCTCTCCGGCCACAGTGCTATCAGAATCCTTCTCAGAAACAGCAGACATGTTATCTTCCTCCGGCGCTTTCAGAGCGTCGGCCACT
The DNA here is from genome assembly GCA_951230915.1 of Antitrichia curtipendula. NCBI lineage: Eukaryota > Viridiplantae > Streptophyta > Bryopsida > Hypnales > Leucodontaceae > Antitrichia > Antitrichia curtipendula. The sequence goes on along the minus strand of OX579639.1, from coordinate 21,926,540 downwards.
TCTTTCACCATGAGAGCTGACGCCACTGCTCCAGGTTCAAGCAACGGCTCCTCCTCCTCCTCGACAGAAACCAGATCATCCGGTAACAAAATGTCAGCGGGTGACAAAAAGGAACGGGCTTCCACAACAGGAGGTTGGGCGAGATAATCCGGTGCTTCGGTTTGCATCATGAAGCCTACCACCTCCTCTTCTTCGTCATCCGACTCGACTGTTTCACTAAAGTCGCGGACCATAACAGGAGCTGCAACAGGGGAAACAGGCTCCAGCATGTGAAAGTACATTTGCCCTGGAACGTGCGCCTCCTCGCCTTCTAAGGCTTCTGCAACTTTCGCAGCTGCTACCATCACTGCCTCTGGTTCCAGAGATCGAAGAGGGTCAGTGTCGAGCTTCTCCTCGTTCCATATGGATTCCAAAGCTTCTGAAACGGGTTCCACAGAAGTTCCAGCTTCAAGGGCAATGACTTTTCTTTGGGGTAGCAGGGGCTCCTTTCGATCTCCCTCCTGAGAAGGAGCTTCATCTTCTTCCTGAGCTGAAACGGCTTTGAGAGACTGATTTTCGGCTTCTTCAAGAGACTCCACAACTTCAATTCCAGCTTCACGGAAAGTGTCCGTAAAATTGGATTCGGAGCACAGAACGCGAGCTGAATCACCAAGTTTGTGTTTTCTTCCATTTGTGGACCTTCTCCTGAGATTTGCTTGGGAAGCTCTGGGGATGTTAGTACTGGCGAAAATTCTTCCAAGAGAGGCTCCGGGAGGGGTGTGACCTAGCCGAGGGTGGGTGTGGAAAGGCTTTGGTGATGAAATCACATTTTGTGAAAGCCTAGTTAACAGCTGACTACCTCCCTGAGCAAGTCCCAAGTAGTCCACCCCTGCTCCGACCATTTTTGATCCTCGGGAGGAACACCTGAAACGACGAATTTAATGGATAAATTTAAGCAAAGAAAAGACGGAAACACGGAGGGCAAGTATTACAAAGAAGGTGCCTCAGATTCTGCCATTGAAGTAAATTGATTGACAATGGCTGTAAATTCCAGTGTGACATTGACAATGTGTAACACCAAATACCACCCGAATTCCTGATACTCACCTAGATTCCGAAAGTGAATATGAGTTTGGTTTCACGCAAACGATCCTTCCTAGCTCCTACAAGACATGTGCTCTTGAAAATACCCCCTCGTACACGCACAAAGGCTCAATGCGTCGTCCTTGTTGTGAATCCAGTCCTCCCTTGCACTCCGGTTCGCTGCACTGCATAATTTTTCACCACAAGAGAACGTTCCATGATTAAATACAGAACAAAGTCGTGCAAGCGAAGTATCAAACACAATTCCTAATTTGATCAATTGTAAAAAGTATTCTCGAATGGTTCCAAAATTTCATGTGGTCCTGAAAAAGAAAGTGCAGTGAACGAGGCAAGCGAAGCAACGCACATACACACAGAGAGATTAGTTTGCAAACTAATCGCTGTACTTTGATTATGACCTAGTTAGTAATATCATTACGGTAATCAAACATTTAAAACTGCAGTGGCGAATACCATTCGTGCTGACAACCACCTATATTTTGAAACAAAACACAAAACACAAACCCTAGATTACTGCGCCTAGTACGTCCCTCGGCAGCTGATAATTGATTGACACAAGGCTACACGAATGGCCATTCTTCCCCCAAAGTACTGCATTTTTGTAAAGAGGAAAAGATGAGAATAAGATTGATTTCAAATAACTGTCCAAATTCAAAATTCCGAAGTACTAATCCTCCAAGACTACTCCAAAAGAAATCCTTAATCAGCAAATTCTAAACAGGTCGAGTGCGACTCAGGGACCCCTGAAACTCACACTACGGCTACATTCTCTCACAAGAACACACACTGCACTTATCCTGGGCACCACTCCTCTCTTCTAAGCCAGGTGAAGGCGTGAAGACCTACCCACCACCTGTAAATCAAGCTACAAGATTCTAATGACGAAATTTCCCACCCACAACAGCAACGCCTCTAATCCAACACAAAATCAATCAACCCCAAACCGAAAATACAACCAAAATTCTCAAAAAACAAATGCAAAACCCCAGAATGTAACCTAGCGCACTAATTTAGCACCCGAACGCACCCGCAATTCGCCAGCACCGCATCGCCGAAGCAAACTCAAGAACCCACTCCGAAATATCCCCAAACTCTCCAACCCAAGCACCACACAGAATTCGCCAACCACAAAGGATAGCGTCCGTCCCTGCGAAACTCACGACGGGATTTCCGCGTCTTTCAATTCATTCCAAAACTCATCGAAATTGCTTCCACGTGAGTGGGCTTTGGTTTTGTGGAAGTGGTGTTGTGCGCCAGTTGAGGGCCTCCGTAAGATATGATCTTGTGGCCTTATGAGGGAACTTTTCTGGGTTTGACAGTCGTGCGCTGGGATGTTGTGAGTGGCGACTGGTGGGCGGGATCGGGACCGCACACTTTGCTTAAAAGCTTTGCCACTCATCGCCAGTAGTTCCTTACGGGCGTCGTGCCTGCGCGCGCTGGCTGCGTATCGCTGGCAGCGGGGGGAGCTTTGCCTGGGGCCTGGGGATGATGATGATGAGGTCTACTGGTCCGGGCGAAGCGGGCCTGTTGCGTGGAGACACTTGGGGTTGTGAGGAGTGGGGACAAGTGGAGAAGACCCATTTGAGAATGGATATGAAAAGGAACGGCGGTTTGAGGGTCCCATCGCCGTCGGGAGCACCTGAGACCGAGTTGCCCTCAATGCCCTGTAGCCGGGCTGCGCCTACGACCGGGGTGTGCCTATGACCGGGTTGCTCCAACTCCGTAATTGCACACTCTTTGCTTGCATGCCAGTTGCCACTGGGGAGCTGGAGATACAGAAATTGGGTCGAGACTATAGTAGTCCAACGAGCCTTTTCCGGAGGTCCAGTCAAGGGTGAAAATAAAAGATAGCCCCGTACATAACATTGTTAACCGCGCGACTGCACTCCCTCTGACATGAGGTATAATCCCCCCCTCGATGCCTGGGGGGAAATTTTAGTTATAATTGAGTACATCTAATTGGTTTGGAGATTCCTGTAGCTTTGACATATCGACGAATAGGGGGGTCCTGATATGGGGGGAGCAAAAGGGGCCCCCCCGTTGAAGGTTAATAATGTTATGTATTTTGTGCCGTGCTAATTGTATTACTCTACAGCCCTCCCTCATAATTTGGGGCCTCTGATTGCAAATATGATCTCAAAATTTGCAAAAAAGTATTTGCATAGCAATTCAAAGGTTCCTGCATTTTTTCCAAGGATAAAACAAGAGCTTCTCCAAGAGACTTGTTGCACTACTATAGACTCGATCCAAAAATTGGAGGGGGTCTAGGGTCCAGTCCGGACATCCATTTGTTTTCATTGAGCTTCTTTTTGTTGTAGGTTGCCCTAATTTTGGCTTACAAAAATAAATTTCAATTGCCAAATTTCAGTCTCAAAAAAATAAAACCTCGTTTTAGGTGAATTTTTTCATTTAATTTTTATGAGTTTATATGATTATTCATTGAAAAACATTAGTATTGAGTTTTTTAATTTGATTTTGAGGATATGTAGGAAACATCCATATGCTTATCTTTCCTTCAATAAGCATCTCCAAAAAAGTTTTGCAATTCCCACTATAGAAATTTCAATGTTTGGCTGGCAATGTTCTAATAATAGAAAATAGATATCTTCTTAATTGTAATTAGACTTTGACAAGGTAATTGTACCATCATCCTCAAATGTACAAAATTAGTTGCAGTGTAAGGGTCAAATAATAAAATCTAGTTAAAATGTAAAGATAACTATTTCACAAAGTTTGGTCATACAACACCTTGGTTTGCAAAGACTATTGTTGGTATTTGGTGCCCATTAGGACATTTGCTAAACATTTCTAATCATAATTAGGTATATTTTGTAATTGTATCATGCACATTTACCTTTCATTGCATTGAAGGAATTTTCAATTTTTGCTTTTGATTTGGATAGATGAATATGGTAGTGTCTAAGAAGTCAACATTTTCCAAAATCTAAAATATATTCCATATTATAATTATATTAAATTTGATTGGCACGACAATTTGAAGAGCCATTCATATGATTTTCTTTCTTAAACATGATTGAATTTGCTCTCTATATTTTTTGTTTAGCTTGCTTTTAATGGGATCTATTTGGGTTCTCTAAAGTCTAGGACCAAATGTTCTTGTGCTTAATCCTTAAAGGACCAAAAAATATATATTAATGAAGATTTTAGCTTTGCTTTGGAGAGTAGTATTTTGAAGTAGTTTTGGGCCTCGAAACATGAAAGAACTTTAGGAGTTAAGGGTGATTGCAAGAAACACCATTCCTATTTTTTTATCTACTTTGCCTCAGATGATTTTTTGCTCATAACTTTTGTGTTGTATATAAATTCTACATGAAATATTAAATAAAGGTAAATGTGGTAGTTGAAGACATTGTATAGTCTTTTTCACTTAAAAAATATATTTTATTATTTTTAAACAATCCCCGCATTGATATCTACCTTACCATCTTGGCCATTTGGAGGGATTATAGTAATATTTTTGACCCAAAAATGAAATTTTGAAGCTCAAAATTGGGATTTATAGACTTCTACTAAAGCTACACAAGCCTAATAAGAGGTTTTCTAAAAATACTAAACTCCACCTTCCACATGTACTGAAAGTGCACTACCTTTGTGCAAATGCAGAGAACACAATTTCTTTTCCAAAGATGAAAATGGCTGAAAAAGAGCTTCTTCAAATTAAAAAAACATCTTTATTTTTTTTAAGTTTTTTGAGTTTTTTTAATACTTAAAAAAAAAATCCATCAAAGTGTCCATTTTCTAAGTATTTTCCATTGTGCTTTTTTTGTGCATAATTTTCAAAGATAAATTTTTCTAGGTCTGAAATTGTAGAAACACATCGTTTTCAACGCTTTACAATTATCCATGTTTTATTTCATTTGAAAAAAAATCTTCCCTAAAGTCACAATACACATTAACATGGATCATTTTGAGTCCAATAGAACAGGTGTTTTTTGCAATGACCTTTAATCTATGCAGTTTTTAATTCGCTTCCAATGATAGTATTTTCAGATTCTAATTTTATATCAATCAAAAGATAGTAATATATAATAACGTATGAAATGATCCATTGACGTTATTAAAAGACACCTCAAACCAACATAACCTTACAATCATATATACAAGTTACACATTTCTAAATTGGATATTTTAGATTTGTATAAATTGATCAAGGATGCATTGTTGGAAAAAAGTTTATCTAACTTGGATGAATAGGCATTGCATTCATTTGGAGTGTGGTACACTTGTGGCACTAGAGATTTTTTTGTTTTGGTACAAATGAAATATTTCATTACAAAAGGACATAGTACAATCCACACTAATATAGCATGACAAGATGCAGACAAACCAGATAAGATATCAAAGTCTGGAGCAATGAGGATCCAATTGCTCTTATGCTCCTTGTTAGAATAGTTGCCTAGCATGCCATTGGCACCCCATATTCTAACAACAGTGATCATGGATGCGTGATCAAGAGGGTACTACGTTAATGAGGACTAAGGAATAAGCAATTCACTATAGTCAATAATGTCTAGTCAATTTTTTTGAAGTTGCTTGCTATGTGGCCACCTAGTACCATTGAAGACACAGTCATTTCGTTTAAGTCCACTCTAGATTATTGCCATGTGCTATTGTTAATGTAGGAACGACAAACATCAGAAGACTTTTTAAACTTCTAGAAGATTGTCAGTTCCCGGATTGTGGGAAATGTGGAAACACAACAAAATCATCAGCTTGACTTGGCTATATATATATAATTATAAATTTGACGGCGCTGCAGTGGTTCATAGTTAAAGGAATAACTCCAAAATGGTCTTTTAGAAGCCTCAAATCTCCTTTTCTGCTTGAGGCCATTGCTCAGAGAATGGCATGCGAGCAATACTTTTCATGTGACTATCCATTGCTTATTGACACCTTCTCCATCACTTGTCCATCGAAAGGATGAAAGGAAAACATGATGGACATTGTTATGTTGGATGTTCTTTGTAGGGTTTGCTTGTGGGTTGGATGTCCTTTGTTTCTTCAATAGAAAGGTGGGACAAGCAACGCTCACTTGCTCTTCTTTTCGACAATGGCGACATGAAGTTGTTGTTGTTATAGGTGTCCCTTCTTTATAAGACGGAACGTGTTTAGAACCTATGCATCAATTTTTCCTTTTGTTGAATTCTTTGCAATAGACTAGGATGAAATTTCATGGTACGTAGTTGAACATGCATCCCATTTGTATTTTCTACTAGGAGAGGTCGACAAACTTCTTAGATTTGGATGCTAATAGACTGTTTTGTATTCGGAACATTGGGAAGATTTTAAGCCTTAAAATGACCATTAAAAAAAGGTTCAACAAGCTGTGAACGTATGCAATGTTGGTTAGATTATTTAATATATATTTCTTAATTATTACAAAATTATTTAAAATAATAAAAATTGTGAATAAAAAATAATGAAATAATCACATCATTGTTGGGGAACTGATGGCCTTCTTTAGGGCTCAAATGTTTTGTAATGTTTATCCATATAACTTTGATTTGCATAGATTGCAGATGCTCGCATGCCCTTAATTTTGTACCACCACTCTAATGGAAGATGATGTGGCTATTTTCCTAGACATAATTATGAGACATGGGATAGGAACTCAATTCCAACATGTGTATAATTTGTTCAATAAAACATCAATATCCAAGGTTGTACTCATAGTATCTGTGTCCAATATAATTATATCTACCATTTAACCTCCAAGAATCATGGCATTCACTAGGTGGATTACAAATGATTTCAAGAGCATTCTACTAGTGTTACAAAAAATGGGTGAAATGCATCCAAGTTTGTTGTGAAAAACAAATTTTGTCTAACCATCAATAATGTATTATGCATCAAGAGTAGAAAATATCTGAACAATCAAAATACTAAATAATTTCTATCCATCAATTTACTTCAAATGAATTTTGAATAATTTAATTTAAAAAATCTTCAAAAAAATACAATTTCTATCTTTGGCATCATAAAAAATATATATGATTAGTCAATTGATTTGTAAAAAAAAACACGGGATTCAATGATGAGAAACATCACCACTTTTTTCCAAATAGTAAACTTTCCAATTATACTAGGCTCAACCTTTAGAGGGGTTTGCATATTAGGCAATGTCCAAACTAAATTTCCAGTAAGGTATAATGCTCTAAAAGCAACTCTGCACTAAAAGCGATCATGACACAAAGGTACACCTTACTTTCTTCAATGTACCACATGTGTACATTTGAGGAGGTCGTCGCTTTTAGTGACTGTTGCGTTTCAACTTCAATAATTCCTAACTAATTCCACAAAGGACCAAAAAGTATGAAACAACTTGGAGGTTAGATGCCAATTCCATTTTCCTTCCTACAAGAATTGACCGAAAATTGTTTCAAGGAGTTAAGCTTCCCCGAAGAAGAAGGCAAAACAAATCTCAAATGGGCTAGATTACCTTAAGGTAGGAGGTCCATAAACTGCTCATCTAAGAGCTGAAGCTGACTTTTGGGGAGGTAGAACTTCTTAAAATATTTTTCAGTAAATTTTCCTTGAAAGGCAAGAGAAATTGACATCTAACCCAAGTTGTTTCATATTTTTTGAATCTTTGTGGAGTTAGTTATGAATTTCTGAAGTTGCAGAAAAGTGCATTTTTGTGGGCTCTAAAACCGACCACCTCCTCAAATGCACACCTCTTGTACATTGGAAAGTGCAAAATATACCTCTGGAGCTTGATTGGTTTTAGAACCCGCTCCATTTTAGGACCTCCTACCTTAATGTTTTTTTCTTTCTTGGAAGGTAAGACAGACCGCACTAATAAATTCCCTATCGTGCTACCATCAAGGCATCAACGGCTTAATGTAAGTTGTGAAGTATGGACAATAATAGGTGCGGACTACTGATGCCGATTGCGAACTGACAGGGACACACGGCGACTGAGCGCGCCCCAGTAGTCAACACAAGTTAACAGGGAGGAGGTACGAAGTTATTGCGCAGGCCAGAGTTTGCAGTCAGTTTCATAATAGAGTAAATAGACAATGCAAGGTATTTATGAGAAAAGGGATGCACCACCACCTGCTACCACCTGCCGCCTTAAGCTACTAACTGTAGCTACTGTACGCATAACCGACAGTAAGTTATAATAAATCTCATGTACTTCACAGGGTCTCCTTAAGTTTCCATTGCAATGCTTGAGCTAAGTTTAACGTAGTTATCATAGTTGAGACTAAATTGAAGGTATGTAAGGTAGGAGGCTCAAAAACGGCACATCTAAGGGCTGGTCCACGTTTCTCGTGTATTTTACTGGCCGGGAATAAATTTAGCTCATTTTTTCAGACAAAGAGAAATAGATGGCGAATCTAACCAAGTGGTTTCGTATTTTTTCAAGCATTTTTGAATTACGTATGAATTTTCAAACGAGTTGGGTCATAAGTCACTATTTATGACCCTAGGTCTTTTATAAATGGTTCACTTGCAATTCTAAAGAAAGATGGGGAAAGCAAAGCACAGCAAATGATCGGCTCTTGCAATTGATAATGCTTTTTTCCTTGATTCATTCAATGACTGTGCATGTCCATTTCATAGCCATTTATAGGGTCTGTCCTTAATGCCCGTTCCATTTCAGAGCCTCCTACCTTACACCCATAATCAACACTACCCACTCATAATGTGACATCTACATTTGAACCAAAAACTTCAATTTTTTCTTCATATCGACTATACAAGATGTACACAATCAAAACATGAAAATCTATGAGGGTCTATTGTAACTAGGCTTAATTGTAATTAAAATCTATAAGAGTCTATTGTAACTAGGTTCAATTGTAATTAGACAGAGGGACCATTAGAAAGCCCTGTATGTGAGCTGGCGAAGCGAACTAGCTACACTAAAATTGGTAAATAGTGTTGGATGATAATTAGTATTGTTCCTTGTTTTTTTACCCCCAACACCATTTTTGTGTACTTTATGTGTAAATAATGTAGGGGCACTTAACTCCCGCCGTGAAACTCTAGCCTTTTCCTTGGAAACTTTAGTTTTTGCCTCCCGTTGTCAAATTTCTTACTATAGAGCTAAAATAGTGTTAGAATGGGTAAATAATGTTCTAACACTAACTTTGCAAATCACAATGAGTGTTATTGTTGACAATTAGTGTAACCAACACTATTTACCAATTTTAGTGTAGTGACTGTGACGCAGGGATGATTGTCGCCACTGTGACTTTCAGTTTGTGTATAACGTAATTAATGAATACTAACTAGCTCACGGTGCCAGAGCTGCTGCAGCAGACCGTGACGTTTACTGATTGAAGCTGGGTAGCTCGGAATGCATCGCAGTGACGAGTGACGACTTCTCCTTGTTGCTAGCTCCCTCAGTTTCACGAGGTCGTAGCTCAGTTTCTTCCGTACTGAGTAGTTGCTTCCTCGAGGTTCACTTGCGGTATCTCTGTGCACCTCGAATGGCGGCTATTTAGTTTGTCGAGGAATTGGAATACTTTGAGCAGCAGCTGTAACATACTTTTCATACGTGCTGATTTCTGCACTGCTCCGGAGTTCCTGAAAGGACGTAAAGTCAGTAGGGCTAACTTAGCTCGACTGGTTTAGAGCTGTACGAGGTTAGCCGTTGTGGTAGGAAGGAGACAGAAGATCCGAACTTTTGCATTGCATGTCCAAGCGGTTTAGGAAGTCAAACGTAACGAGCTGAAAATGTTTTGAGGTATGTTTCTGGGTCTATGCTCTCCGCTGCTCTCGAAGCTGTTTTCTTCGATTTCTCTACACTCTTTTAAGTCTATCTAGTGTGGGCTTACTATATTGTCTGAGCGATTCTTTTTGCTTGCAACGAAAAAATTGCTTCTTTCTTTTAGAATCTAATGGCTTGATGGCAATACTGTTCACTCTCCTATGCTTCGAAGTCAGGTATGGCGCCCACCTTATTTTGGAACTACTAAAACCGCAACTAAGTAGACGGAAGAGTGCAGTTACATCGGAAAAAAATTGGAAAGAACCTGGCTTTTGATTCGTTTGGAAGGGCAGTGATGACTTGTTCGTCAGTGTCTGCGAGCTGTGACATTGATTGTATTTATCCAGCTTCAGTGTCTTCCGATCCATCGTGTTAAGTTAGTTGTGCATCAGGCACGTGTTTCTCAATTATGGAAACTAAAGGTATGTTCACGCTTGGTATCTCCAGTGATCAGGTGGAGCTTGCTATTTCATGCCTAAGCTTAATTAGAACGGTCCTAGAACTAGCTGTGGTGATGCAGTAGACATTTCACGTGACACGTCTGGTGACTCTTGTCTGCTTTGTAAATCACGTGAATGGCGTGACGGGTTTGGTGTAAGAGCTTCAAGCCACTTGGCTTGGCCCTGTCCACATGGAGATGTCGGTATTCCCCAAATTTGCTTGTCTTCAAGCAAGGGACTTAGTACAGCGTTTACCAGGGTAGGTGATATGCAGGTACTCCGTGACCTGTCGAATAATTTTCTAGAACATTCGATTGGTGATTTGGGACTTCGATTCGGTTTGAGAATTTAAAGCTTTGCAGCCATGTCGCCGTTGTTGGTACTTCCTGGATTCAGTGAGAATAACGCATCCACAATTGAACTGACTATGTGGCATCAATGTCTCTGATTCTGTGCAAGCATTTGTGGCAAGTATGCTGCAGTAAGGGATAGTGTGACAAGTATGTGGGATCAAACGTAGAATGCCAGTTTAGAGAATGTCACAGTGAAGAGGTTTCAGTACAGTACACGAAGTCTTGATACATAATTTGTATATCAGCATCCCTAAAATTTTAAGATTTGCACTTAGTTGGTGTTTCGAGGATTTAGTGAGAATGATGTTTCAACAATCGAACTGTCAATGCGGTGACACTGTGTCTGATTTATTGCTTGCGTTGTGGTTGTCCAGTGGCGTCACACATTGCAAGTCGACATTATTCCGGATAAAAAGAGCATTTGGCAGCGATGGAGTCTCTGCGAGCGCCGCTCCTTCGGGGCACCTCCATCGACATCAACATCCGTCCCAAGATCCCCGACTTCTTGCAAACGGTGAACCTCAAGTACGTGAAACTGGGGTACCACATCGTGATCTCGCACGCAATGTACCTGCTCATGGTGCCCGTGGTGCTCACCGTCTTCGCGGAGGTCGGACGCTTGAGCCACCACGACGTCGGGGAGCTTTGGCGCACGCTCGAGTTCAACCTCGTGAGCGTGCTCGTCACCACCGGCGCGCTCACGTTCGGCGCCACCGTGTACTACATGACGCGCCCGCGACCCGTGTATCTCGTGGACTACGCCTGCTACAAGCCCGACCCCGAGAACAAAATACCTGCGAAGGATTTCATCGCCAAGTCCATCGCCGCGAACGTCTTCAGTACCGAAAGCATCGAGCTCCAGCGGAAGGTCATCGAGCGGTCGGGGCTCGGGGACGAAACCTACTTGCCGCCAGCGGTTATGTGCACGCCGCCGAATCCCACCATGGCGAGCGCGAGAAAGGAAGCCGAGGATATCATGTTCGGCGTTTTGGATGAGCTTTTCGAGAAAACGGGGGTAAACCCTAAAGACATCTCCATTCTGATCGTGAACTGCAGCTTGTTCAATCCCACGCCCTCTCTCTCGGCCATGATCATCAACCACTACAAAATGCGGGGGAACATCCACAGCGTGAACCTGGGCGGCATGGGATGCAGCGCGGGCGTCATCGCGATCGACTTGGCGAAAGATTTACTCCAATTGTTCCCGAATTCCAACGCAATCGTCATGTCGTTTGAGACCATAACCCTAAATTGGTACGCCGGTAACGACCGCTCGAAAATCATCCCCAATTGCATTTTCCGTATGGGCGGCGCCGCGATGCTGCTTACCAACAAATGGACCGCCAAGTACCGCTCCAAGTTCCAGCTCGTGCACACGGTGCGAACCCACAAGGGCGCGGACAAGAGTAGCTTCGATTGCGTCTACCAGGAGGAGGATTCCGCGGGCATTTTAGGGCTATCCCTCTCGCGCGACCTCATGTCCGTCGCGGGTGACGCGCTGAAAGCGAACATCACGACGCTGGGTCCGCTGGTACTCCCGCTGTCCGAGCAGCTGCTCTTCTTCGCCACCCTCGTGGGCCGCAAGCTCTTCAAAATGAAGCTGAAGCCATATATCCCCGATTTCACACTGGCGTTCGAGCATTTCTGCATCCACGCGGGGGGAGGAGCGGTGCTGAACGAGATGGCGAATAATCTGCAGCTCTCGGATTGGCACATGGAGCCGTCGAGGATGACCTTGTACCGATTCGGAAACACCTCGAGCTCCTCGCCCTGGTACGAGCTCGCGTACTCGGAAGCCAAAGGGCGGATCAAACGAGGAGACCGCGTCTGGCAGATCGCCTTCGGATCGGGATTCAAGTGCAACAGCGCAGTGTGGAGGGCGCTGCGAACGCTGAAAGCGCCCGCGCGAGGACCCTGGGCGGATTGTATTGACAAGTTTCCTGTGGAAGTTCCGTCGTACAAGCCGCTGTCACGAGACTAGTAACGCTCACGCTGTTCGCCCTTCTGGTAGCTAACACACTTCCCACAGTATCATTGATTGTAGTACACTTGTCACACATTCGAATTCAAATTATGGATTAGATAATGCTCGAGAGCTGGGAGCCTCAAGAGTATTATGGGACATAATGTCAAGTCCTAATAGTTAATCACAACGTCCATATCTGTACTTTTTGCAAATCTAAGGGTGTAGAAAGAGGGACAACACTAGAAGTTATGACACTTTATTGACCATCCAATGGAATATGTCTCATAAATTGGACTTGGCATTATGTCTTGGTTGTTATTTTGGGAATATAGGCATTGAGATTAACCTTAAAAGGCTGCCAAGGCCAAAAAGTGGTCAATGGGTGACTTGAGATCACTATGTAAATGAAAAATGCATGTATTGGTTCAAAAATTAAATCTTTTCTAGCATAGTACTTTGGTGATAGGTCTTGTCTTTTCAAGGTTAAAGAGGTCAAAGTGTAGTACTTATGATTTGATCTATTAATGAATATATGATCTTAAACCTTTAGTAGTCACTTTCATTGCCACATATTAAATGGTACAATGTGGATGGAAAAGAAGGGATGGTTTAGAGTACATGATAACCTTATATTTCCTACACTCCTTGTAAGAACTATAAATCTCTAAGACTTATAGTCTTGGTCTAGTTTGGAAGAGAGGATTACGTCCAATAACTAACTTTAAGTTTACAAAGCTTGTCTAGTTTGTTTGGTAATATAATTGATTGTGTGCATGCTCAAAACAAGTATCACGTACTTATCTTTCTAATAAAAGAAGATTATATGATGTAACCCACCTACTTCTTGTTGAACAAATTGAAAGATTTCAATAATCTAAAATTGCATGAATACCAATAAAAATGTCTTATAATTTGGAAGGTTCAAGATTGATTCCTAATATAGTATATAGTCCTTAGTTCAATTTCTTTTAGAATATTAGTGCAACCTCCAACTAAGTTGTCCATTTTGTAATTGTTTTGTAGTGTTAAGTAATCATTAACCCCTAAAAGTACAAGGCATTTTTGGATTTAAAACATCATTGCTTTTGAGGTCTTATGGATCTAAATGTCACTAAGGTATAGAAATGTCATCCGTACAATCTTGTAGTGTATTTGTTGTAGATGGTGTGAATCAAATTTTGAGTCATTAGGCCACATAGATTGCAAGATTATAATTTTTTAGTGTTGAAAAAGGATGCTGAAATTTTCCTAGCAACACATTAGGAGGTGAAATTCAATTTCTAAATCTATTCAAATGAAAAAACTTTAAACTATAGAATGATTCAAATCCAATGTACCAACATATTGGTGAAAGAAAATATCATTCAATCAACTCATTGTGTACGCAAAATGGCTTTGAAATGTCAAACAATAGCATAAAAGTTGCAAGAAATGCATCTAAGGTTGAACCTTCTTCTATGGTAGAACCACCCATTCCCAACTAGGGATCCATATCCAACCTGTAAGGTGCAACTATTTCCAACCAAAGCTTAGAATGTGATTTTTTCTCCTTTCAAGGTTGGAATAATAAGGTCATGACACATGTCCTGATGTAGTGAGCAAGAAAGTAGGAAGTATTGAACGGAAAGCAGTTCTTGAATGATCAGAATTGACAAACTTTATACATTGGATATGGGTCCAAACCAACTTTGGGCTTCCAAAAGTCGTTGTAATTTCAATCTAAGGCATCAAATTACCCAAAAAATTGCAATTCCCGTGATTTCTATCTTCCTACATGGCAAAAAATTTAGATTGCCTTACACTGCTCTAGAATATGCACGGAATCGTTTAAGTGGTCAAATATGGATGCTTCTACTATATATACTAATAATTAAATTCTTCTCAGTCACTAATAACTTTTTGGATTGATCTAAAATTTTAATTACACAACTAGACTACAATGCACATGCTTTCTCAGGAAAAAAAATTTAGTAACGAGCATTGTATGAAGAAGAAACAAGCTGCTGAAGTTCATAGTCATAGTAACTCAAAGATGTCGGGACTTTGAACTTCATATTGCTCCCAAACATTCAAAACAACTTGGATCGATATTAAAATTTTACAACATTAACTAGATTTCAAGGGAACATAACCTAATGAATTTTATTGAAAACAAACATTGGATGGAGTTATAAACCTCCAAAGTTATAGCCATCAACTACAATTTGGTGAATTCAAATCAAACCTCTAAATATCGATTGGCTTACAAAAAATTAGTACACTTTATATTGATATGAAAATTTTAACACAAAAACTAAAAAAGAGAGCGCAAACTTTCCAACAAGTTTTATTGAATTTGGACATTGGATGCAAAAGTTAAACCACATTGAATTAGACTTGAAACTATGTGAAGACTGAAGACACTTTTGGTCCCCTGGGGCGTTTAGGGGTTAAAATATGGCAAATTCTATTTGCACCACTATTTGTGGTCTGGCCTTTACGCAATTTGAAACAAGGAAATTTTTATTTTTAGAAGAGATAGAATTATAGAAGAAATGCATAAGAACTAGAATTGTAATTTTCATAAACACTCTTTACATACTACCAATTTACAAGGATGTTCATTAATTCCACAAGCACCAATCCAGACGCCAAAAATGAACAAGGCAAAATTTCATTTTTGTTTCAAACACTATATAAAATGACAAGAATAGGGACTTCATTAGATTTGCCTTTAAGACAAAATCAACCAATTCATAATCCAATCCTAATTGAAGTCCACTCTCCTATGAAAATATTGATGGATTCTTATCCCTTGAATTTCAACTTTTTGAAGAATGGTTTTAGTACATGTCTAGGAATACTAATAGGTACCTATTCTCTTATCACTTTAAATTTCATAAAAAATTCAAAAAATTCAATTTTAACCACTAGAGTCCCATTGTCCCCTTGTTCTCTTAGGGAATAATTTGGAGCTCGGATAGGTTTCTATTGTCTCATTTTATATTGCATTTTTTTAGACTTTTTTAGGACCTATAGTTCTACAAAAGCTTTGTGAATATATAGTTTTCATTACTATCAGGTATCCAATGAAGAAATTACATGACTTTATTTGCAAAACCAAATTCAAGGGGCAAGTTAAGCTACCAAAATTGAGTTGATTTTGGAGTAGGTAGGATAAGGGTGTAGAGTTGGAGGCTAGAGGTGGGCAGTAGGTGAATAATGTGGGCATGATTTATTTGGGTTATTTGCACATCCAATCTACAAATGGTAGTCAAAGTCAGCTGAATTCTTGAATATGATCTAATATATCTTTTATCTAGACTTCAAATGAGGATATTTTTCAATTTATAGGGTCAAAATTCATGAAATTTTTTAGTACATGACTTAATACTAGTTAAATATAAGATCCTATTGTTACTTTCCAAAAAATATACATTTTCACCTTTTGGAATCAATGCACTAGAGATGGCAAGTATTAAGTGGTTTTTGAGGAAAACAAAGGCCTTGGGACTTTTATTAGGAGTTAGGATCATTTTTTGTCCATTGAGTTGTTCTCCAAAAGGCTAATCAATACAAATTAATCAATTGTGGCTCTTAAAAATTGAAGAAAGGTGAATTTCTTAAAGTGTCACAAATTGGTTTGGTTATCACTTATGCAGTTTGGAGATGCATTTGATGCTTGGCACGTTTCTATACTTCCACCTGAATTCATAATTATTGTGATACTGCCACGTTGTAACTAACTTTGATTGTGTGCATATGTCTGCTTGATAGTGTTTCATCCGTGAGCAAGATAGTTTGTTTGTAACCACATGATATTCATCCACTAAGGCAATAGTTACATGAGTTTTCACTCAAGGACAAAGCTAATTATGCCTTGTAACCCACCCAAACAGCTTGAAGGTTACCTAATCCATAATCAATGGATCTTGAAGCCGCAACTGGCATCATTAGAGGTAATCACACCTTCTCTAAGAAGAATTTTTTTTGAAGAATGAGAAGTTGGTGAGAGGAAAGAGGAACCAATGGGAGTTGTCCTGCATGAAGAAGGTGTGACACTCCTTTTTGGTGTGTGGATCATCTACGGAGAATGGGTTTACCTACAAAGTTAGACGATGGTGAAGACGGCAACAATAACAAAGATGAAATTGGTAGAGGGGTGAAACTACGGAGCGCAAGATAAAAAATTCTCTGAGAAATTTTCTTCAAGTCTATTTCTTCACTTCCAGAGGATAAGAGTGGGTACTTTCAATTCTTGAAGAAATTGAACTTGAATAGCCGTAGACAACCAGTGAGAAAGCGGCACGTCTCAATTCTCTGAGAATTGAACTCGGGGTGAAGAAGGTGTGACTACCCGTATTGACAAATGTGTAGGTTGCTTCAGTAATTCCATAAACAACAAGCATGACATGCACTTGAGGATGTCACTTACGTTGAACTTGGTGCCACCCATTTTGCCATTGCGGCGGTGAACCGCAAGCCTGGGAAAAGATGAAGTGCGCTTTCAATCCGTTCCCGACAGCTCCATACTAACATCAACATTGGCTAGCTTCGTCTCTGATTTCTCAAGTTGCCGGACACGGCCATGCACACTCCCATTTTGCTCCAACCCTAAAGTTGCATTGAATTGTGAGCCCAACAAATGTACCAACCTAAGCAAAAGAGGAGCTCCGGTTCAAGCTTTAGTGTGGCCATTGTGATGGGGAAAAAGGTCAGGCAGGAGCTTTCTACAAAGAAAATGGACAATTTCCTGTGTAATGACTAAGTAACTTAGTTTGCATGCTGAATAGGTACGCAACTTATTGCGTCGGTGCTACCTGCTCCGCTAAGTCTCTGGTGAGTTCCTAGCATTGGCAAGGGATTTCTCATTTAGGTCACCTCAGACAATCATTATAAGAGATCTGTGTTTTAGGTGACAGAATTTAGATGATGTCAAATGTAACAACTTGTGTTTTTATATCAACAATAACGTCCAATGTAACATTGGACATCATTGCGACATAAAAACATAAGTTGTTACATTCAACTTCACCTAAAATCCATCAACTTAGACATTGAAAAACTCTAGTTTCTTACCATGAACCTCAAACTGAGGCACCAAAATTTGGTTTGATTTTGATTAGGAAATTCTTTAATTTGTTTTATAGCTGGATATGTTGTAAAAACCAGCAAGTCCATCTGCTCATGGACAACTTGCATCAGATCTGTCAAGCTTTAGCTTCTGAAAAGGATGTTTTTACTTGTGGTTTATGGTGAAATGATTCCTTGCTTTTCCAAATGGATTTTGTTCCTGATGCAGTGTTATTTACAATAGGCTATTCTCATGATTTTCCAATTGCATTTTCATTTCCTTAGCTTGCTGTTCTTTATACGTCAATTTGGTAAAAATGGGTGATTTTTGCATAGCCAAAAAAATTATGAATTACATCATCATCAAGGTCTAATTTCACAACTGGTATAGATTTTGGGTTTATACTGCACTTTCTAAATCGTGCTTAAGCAATGGAATATCGCCAAATTAACAAAATTGATGTTTTAAGTTATAAGTACATGTAGAATCTCTCTTAGTGCATGGTGTTTGGAATTATGCATTAACCTTTGAGAGTCCCAACACCTCAAATCTAGCCTCCCTTAACTAGAAGGTTGCCATATTTGACTATTATAATCTTTTCAATGATACGGTCAAAACATTTGTCCATTTTTCTGTAGCTCCGGACTATCTCTACTATTGATTTCTATGGTCAGTTTCTATGGATCACGTTTTGGGAGACAATTTGATTGGAATGAGTTTAGAAGGGTTTGAAATTTGATAAACATGCATTGGACACTTGAGAGGTTTATGAATGTAGAGAGGTGTAATGAATGGCAATCTAACAGATGTCAACTTCCAACACTACTTTGCAGAGAACATCCTTCAAATTGGACTCACCTACAAACTCCATTATGCACTAACTAAGAATGCACTAAGACACGTCCTACTTGTACATATTCCAAGATTGAATAACATTAAAAACGTTCAAAATAATGTCTGCTTCAGAAACTAGAAGACAAGAATATTATAAGATAAGAAGATGGGTGAGCAACGGAAACTAATAATTTCATAGACATGGTTGCATTTGTGGTTTCTTTTTTATGTTGAGTCATTTGTAGTGTAGTTCCAAGTGCATTGATGTAGTGGTCTAAGACGCTTTGGAGGGGGGGGGGCAAAATTTTGCCATTTCAAAAGGGAGCAAATATCCTAACATCCCTCCAAATTTAATCCAATAACATGCTGCCAGAAACTCAAAAGCTACAATAAAAAAACAAAATTGGTGATCTTCGGTTGATACTTTGGAATTTCAGATTGCTTAATTTGACTTTTGTGTTGTTGAGATTAGTTCACATCAAAAAGATGTAGAAGATGTCAAAATACACTATGTTGTGACTTGAGCATCTTTATATTTAGAAAAATAAAGAACACCATAATACAGTTAATAAAATATGTGTTTAAGTACCTACTTCTAAAACAATTGGATGAACATCAAACTTCCTCAAAGTCATTCATTGATAATTGGTTGGAGACTTGGAGCAATGTTATAAGATAAATGATGACTTTCAAACCAAAATTGTAAAGTATGATCCATAGATCTTATTCATACAGTTAATCCTATAGTTTCAAGGCCTTTTTCTCATAAAAAAACATTCAAAACTACCATTTCTATTATAAAAAGCAAAGAAAGTTTAAATTCTTCTTTTTGCATATTTAATTGTAGGATTTTGAAGTAGAATGTTATAAAAATTTGTGAAATAAATTTTAGATATTTTGATTGTATGGATTGCAGGACATTTTCATTTGAAGAAAGAAAACAAGTATTTTAGCAGCTTGTGTGTTTAGATTGTAAGACTTTGATTCTTCTTTGTTTAGTTTTTTGGCACTATAAATTTTGAATTGAATTATTTCATGTTAAATAATTGATTTGAAAGTCTAGAGAAAAAACTTAACATGATTTTCATTCTATACAAAATTGTTAAATAGAAGTAGGTACAAGATTTTAGAAAAAAAAAATTTGTATTAGTTCTAAGGTGAAATTGAAACACATTAATGCAAATGATATTCTAAAATTATTCTAGCAAGTATAGTAATCCTTCCATAAATTTTTTTGGAAAATTGAGTTAAAAATTGGATCCAATATGTTTTTTTTTCAAAAGATGCTATGATTGTCAAGAAAACAAGAAACTCAAAAACTTATACATCACTAATCCAAGTGGAATGAATTAAAAAAATCCATGCAGAAAAAATATGATCTATAAGAAATAAATTCTTTAAATTTTTGTTTAAAACATTTGTAGATTTGTTTTGCTCCTTGATGAGTTCAAATTTGTGGTTTGGCTAACATTGTTTTTGATCCCATGCACCAATTGAAATAAGCTATATCCCAACAAAGCTAGTATATTTTTCTATCTTAAAAAAATAAATTTAAATTAGTCAAAAATTGAGATCATGGAAACTTGCCTAAACTTCCATTTAAATTTGTTCCTAGAGGGGACAATGGGACTTCAAGGAATAAATGAAGATGAAATTGAATACGCTAGTACTGAATTCTATGACTACCATTGTTAGACACCAAAAGCACTACTTTGTTGCCCATGGTGGATCCAATGTTATTGATTAATTATCACCCTATATCCCCTAAAAAAACCTTTCAATGATCCCAAATTGGCAATTCACCTTATTTGGCCACCAAAATGACTTAAACCAAAAATTCCCAACCAAAAAGTGCACGCCGGTTAAAAATTGATTGTAGGATAGTTTTGTAGCACAAACAAGAGGTCCACAAGGAAGGCACAAATAGTTAGTGACACAAATAGGGTGTGCTATATACCTTATTATGGAATACTATTTGTCCATTTGGTCATTTGCAGTTCAAGGGGTCAACAATCACAATTTGGAAACTTCAATGTTACGAATTCTAGGTTTAGGATTGCCAACATCTGACTTCTATTTTTTGTGGCCACTTGCTAGGACCTACTTACATGTATCGGGGGAATTGCACAGTGGGTGATACAAGGAAAAATAGCCATTACACTTTCATGTGGACCCGGTGGGTGGGGAAAGAAACACACAAAAAAATTCACATGTATTAGATACTCTAGTCTCTGATATGAGGTTGTCCCCTGATATTGGTGAAACTTCAACTCCCCCTTTCCCGCTTGTCCACCCTAGCAAGACAATTAGTGAAGTTGTTTTTGTCTTCTTGCTTGAATTAGCTGTAAACTTGTCCACCGGGCGAGCATGTAAGGAGTTCCTTAGCTTGTTTGCACTCCCATTTCGAACAGCAATATCATGATTATGTATGCCAGGCCATAGTTGAGGGTCGGGTAGAGTGGGTGTGCAGATACCGTAGTAAACCAGGTCAGGCTTAACCCCAAAATGACCCTGGATTTTCTCGAGCTTCTAGAAATTTGCTCTAAATTGAAGAAAAAAAAGCCAACATTTTGATAAGTTATACCAATTATTTTTTAATTGTAACTGTACAAAATCAAATTAGACATGTTAGAGATCATATTAGAAAAGAAAACACAGCAATATCTCTTATGGATTGAAAAGATTTGGTGCCCAAACGGTGCAGTCAACAAAACCCTAAACAGACGGAAATCGCAGCCCCAAGTTTTTGCGTCAAGTTTTTGTACCAAGCTGGTGGCGAGCTTCTTCTGGGGTTGCATCATCATCATTCAGAGTTGTTCTCGTGAGGGAGACGAAGTGCAGCTGCATGATGGTGCTACTACAAAAGTACAAAACTCAGAATTCTCTCTCAAAAGTCAGAGCTGATGCAAATGTGGAGATGGATAGAACTCTGATCACAGTTGACTGTGAAGCACTTGGGGTCAGGTTGTGATGTTGGAAGTGGCTACTTGCCAGGCTCATACTAATTTATAACTGCAGTTTTGCGACTGAGGATTGGTGGTGGGGTTTCTGTAGTTGAGCTCTTGCTTTGTCTCCCCGGTTTTGACGAAATTAACGTTCATGCAGTTGCTGCATCTTTTGAGCTCATTGTCATTGTGACAAACTGTCACAATGAGCTCTAAAATAAAATAAATTTTATCCCTCAATAAGTTCAAATTCTTTTTAAAATTAAATTAAAAAATTTCATAATCTCTCAATGAACTCAAAAAATAATTTAATTTAATTAATTTAATTTTTTACCTCCCCATCCCACTCCTTTGGAATTTTCAGATGGGGGTAGGGGTGGCATTTAATATAGGATATATCCCATATCCCTTACCCGTACCCATATTTGTATCTTGTATCCGTATTGTATCTACATCCATACAATATATATATTTGTATCATATCTATATTGTATCAATATATCTATACAATATTAGTACATCACCTGTATCTATATCGTATCCGTACATTCATATATCGTATCCATATCAGTATCCAAAGGTTGTTTTTCAAGATCAACGGCATCAGGAGGAGGAGGATATATATTTTTTTTTAAATCAATTTTTCAGACAGGGGGAGGAAATAAACATGACGCATCTTTTCGTTACATTGTCTCCCCAGTTTTGCCTTGATAGAACTCCTTTCTACATTGCATGATAGTTGCTCTAAAATGATGACTCTCATATTTTATAATGATTGGGGGCATAAATGTAGTAGTGCTCATGAGTCACCTTTATCCATTGGAAACTTTGAGCGGAGAAGGAGCAGCTGGTGAGAAAGTGAAATCAATCACTCTACTTCTTGACTTTTAGGATTATATTGTGGAACGTCATCATGTGGGGTGTCGATATCGTATGCATCAGCTTTCAATGGATCATGAAATTGTTTAGTTTTGCCGAAGTTTTTGTGTGATGTATGGTAATTATTATGTTTGTGTAAATAGTGTGTGAAATTTTTATATGTTTGTTAAAATCAAGTTGGTTGGCAAGATTGTGTGTATTGTTGTAAGTTGTATTGTGGTAAGTACTTCATAGCAATTTGGCTTTTGAAGACTGCGGTAATGGGGGAGTTTCATTAAAATGGTGGTATTCTGTATGCCATTTTTGAACTACCTGGTATGAACAATGCCATCTAGGACAAGTTTAGATTAAAAAAATTTTGGACTTTTAATAGGTTTCAAAAATCTAGGACTAGTATATATAGATATTAGACCACATAGTCTAAACTATAAAAGTGTCATCTAGGACAAATGTAGATTTTAGACCGCATAGTTTGAACCGTAAAAACTGCCAAAGTTGTAGAATGGTGCCATTTTACCCCCCCCTAAAGTCCCATTGTCTCCTTGGGGAACTAAATGGATTTTGGGCAGGCTCCTATGGTCTCAATATTTGTTGTGATTTTCTGAATTTTTTTGTGAAAATAGAAAAACACGTTAGCTTTCCAATACTATATTTTTTATTTCAAAAGTTATGGCACAAAAAAAACTTTTTCTACTTTGGCGGGCAGAAAAAAAACTTCATAAAAAATTAAAGTAAGAAAATTAAAAGATTTGTTTTGTATAAACTTTGTTTGTATGTACATGGGAAGCTTTGATTTATTCCATTTGGATTTGTTATGTGAAAGGTATGGACAATCTTGTTTTGGGGGCAATCAAAGCTTCTTTTTGAATAAATAACTTGTAGGATTCATTTCTAACCTCAATTTTCACAATCTTAAAAAAAACACTCACGAGGTTAACCCCTAAAGGACCAGCATGCGGTTTTTGGCAGTATAAAAAATTTGGGCAGGTACTTGTGACTGGAGATTTTCATATTTTTGGCTGAAATTTTAGTAGAAGGTGGGCGTGAGGAGTACCTTTCATATGCACTAAATTTCATGACATTTGGAAATAGGATTCAAAAGTTATAGCCAAATATGTTACTTTTTTTCGTAACTGGGCAGTCTGGGCAGATCAGAAAAAATCACTTTTTTCAAAAATAAAAATTTGAAATTGGTTTTCTAGAGTTACATATATGTGGAAAGCTTTGAATCATTTCATTTTGACCAATGAATCAAAAGTTATGAGGATTTTTAGTTTGCGGGCAGTTATAGATTCTCTATTGTGAAATAAACTTTGAAGTTGTTTATTTAACTCAATTTTTAATATTTTTTGAAAAAATAAAATTTCATAAGATGTGGATTGTTTATTACAACATTACAACCGTTGGGATTTACATTTTTCAATTCCATAATTAAATTCTTAACAATTTAGTATTTTGGATCATTCTCTACTTCTTTCTACTTACTATTTTTTTTGTATATGTTGTACAATATCAAATGATTTGAAAATTTTTAAGCATGTAGAGAACTTGTTTAGGAAAAAGAATTCAAAGATGCACCACCATTTTGGACATTTTTTCATACAAATGTGACCTTGTGAAGTGCAGCTGCCCTGTTTTTCGCAGGGACAGAAAAAAAAATTTTGCCAATTCAAATGCTAATATCTTCCAATCCGCATGGTGGAAAATTCTGAGATTTTTTCGACATCTTCTAAAACTAGTTTACTATAAGATCCAACGGTTACATGTGTCAAAAAAGTTTTTTTTCAAAAATTTGGTACTTGTACTAAAAATGGCAGTTTTTGGTGAAAACATAGTCATAGAACTTTAGGGGTTAAGATCTCTTGCTAGAACAATCTCATTGTTGAGATTAGTGTCTGGCTGGCTGGTACAACCACTTTTCAGTGCATTGATTGTGACAAACTGGGTCACAATGTACTGAAACACATACCCTCCCCCCCTTGTATTTAAATTAATAAATTTTTTTATATCCTCCCCCTTCTTTTGTATTTAAATTAATTAATTTAATTTAAATTTAATTTAAATTTAATTTTTTTCAAGAACCCCCTCCCCGCTTTGTAGTTTCCAAGTGGGAGTGGGGTGACAATTGATATGGGACATATCCTGTATTTCATATTTTGCATTTAATCGTATCTTATGTTAGTTATGTACCGTACAATATATTGAAGTCGTATCTTGTATCCGTATCCATTCCATATTTATATCATATCCGTATTCAGTATTGTATTTTGGATTCATATTTGGACAGCTTGGATTGAATCTCACAAAGATCAAGGGCTTGTGATTTTTTGAGAAATCAACGGCTTCTTGGAGGGGAAACATTTTGCTGTTTTTTTAAATCAACGGTTTGTGATTTTTTTGAGAAAAGGGGGGAGGAACTAATGCATTGAAAAGAGCTGACAGCCTCTTTTCAGTGCATTGGCATTGTGTGTGTTGTAATTCCATCTTAGAGCTATTAACAATTTAATTTTTCCTTCAATCTTGAACCTACTTCTACTTAATAATTTTTTAATGAGTCAAAACTAAGTGTGTGTTTTTGAATTTTTTTTAAGATCCTCAACTTAATTATTTATCATTTAAAATTAGAAATTCAAAATCAATAGAGCAAAAATGATAAGTTATGAAGGTTCAAAGCCAAAAAATGTAATTGAACAAGGTGCAAAAAAAAATGTTTCCTTCACTTTAAATGCATATATCTTGTAGTCTACATGGTCAAAGTTTGTGAAATTTCTTCCACACATTCTTATACTAGTCTAGTACAAGATCCTACAATTAGATATGCAAAAAAAAAAACTTTGAATTTCTTTTACTCTTTTCTATAAAAATGACAATTTTGAGTTAGTTTTTTTTATTTATGGAAAAGAGGTCTTAGATCTTTAGGAGTTTATGAAATTTCCCATGGTAGGCAGGGATGGCCGACACCTTCTTCAACTAGAGCGGTACTTGGGCGTGGCGCTCAATGTGATTGATAGCAACTACGAGGATTGAAAAAACCCATGTGCCCAACATAAACAAAAATATGCCCGACTGCCCTGAAACCTGAAAACAATTTGCCCAATGCGATCAACAATTTCAATGGTGGGACAAAATGAAGGTACACCCGGATTTCCCGAAAATCAACAGCCTAAAGTCAAGTCGCCGTACTTCTTCACCTCGAATGCTGGCAGGCAAATAGTAAGGTAAAACAATCCATGACGGTCAATATTAGGTGTTTGGAATCATGGTGCTACTGAAATTTTTCAGTTTTTTTCCCACATAAAGACAAGTGTGAGAAACAACAAGAGCAATTGGAATTATATTTTTCTGACAATGTATGAATTAGCTATCAATTTTTGAAGTGTTAAGTACTTCATAATCCAAAAGAGTTTGTAGACTACCTCAAAACCAACAAAATTCGAATCCATAATGCTCATCTCACTCACCTAAAGCAATTATAATAGTTTCTAACATGAAAGAACTAAAAAATCAAATTTCACAAAAAATTCACACTATAAAGTTGGGGAGCTCCTAAAGAGGTTACTAATCACTCCATCATTGTCATGTAAGACATTGATGGTGGCCCAAATCTTGTATACTGGAAAAAATACCATGATGGGTCATTCCCTAGGTGTCTGTCATGGGTCATTTGATCGTCATGGGTTGATTTACCTTATTCTGGTATTCAATGCCTCACTTCCAGCTTGGTGATTTATGGCTAAGGAGTAGGGACTGGAAGTGAGATTTGTAAATTTATAAGGTAGAACTGCCCAATACCCATCATCCACCCAATTCCATCACCTACAAAATCATTAGATGGGATTCAGCCATCAGGGAAGGCTGTGAGTTCTCCAGTCGAAATCCGCCAATACCCGCCGTTCCCCGCTTGTGCTGACCTGGCCAAGCGACTGCCAGGTTAGAGTTTTTGAAAAAAAAAAAAAAATTGACTTTGTTTTTCATTTTAAGGACTTAAAAGTTTTTGTTTTTGTTTTTTGAAAAAGAAAAAGAAATGCTGGCGCGTTCGATGGGGGTCCCGGGGAACGGGGCTAGGAATGACGCTGAAACGGCCCTCTAGCCCCCCAGAATCCCATCTAATGCCTCCCAACTGCGTTACTAGTCCATCTATTACTACAATCTTTACAACCCTTTATTATGATGGCAATGCACTTGGGGAGCAGACATATTAGCCCACCTTCAAATAAGCCCATCTCTACTCATGCTTCAATAAGAGTCAATTTACTAATTAACTTTTTAGCTTTGAAAAATCACAAAAATTCACTTCTTGTTGGAATGTCTTCATTATTCTTGCAATTGCCTTCTCTCAAACCTTTTTAATCTGTAAAAAATACAAGAGTCGATAAATAGCTTCTCCAAAGTATCTAGAAAGCAAATTGATATGGTCATGGGTAGTTCTACCTCATAATATTCAATACCAGTCAATGGTACAGCCTCCCCTAAACAAAATGATGTGGAATATTCCACACCACATTGGTAACTACACATACACGCGTCAAAATGTGTTAGAGAAATGAAGTGCAGAAGTTGGTACCTTATTGCAACTACAAACTAGGTCACTACCAATAAAAATTTCAAATTTCAAATAAAACATATAGTTCTTTGAAATTAAAGACTTCAACAATTATATTACTACACTTTGTTGAAAAATTAATTCATGATTAGAGACTTCTTTAATAAAAATACGTTTTTTTATTTATATACACATGGGGTGGTAGAAGGTAAGACAAACAATGTGGGATATGTAAATTAAAACTAGTAGGAGCTCTAATGCTCATAGTTAAGTCAAATTAAAATAGGAATTTGAACCTCATTTAGGCATAGTAGAATTAATTTTTAACTTTTAACTAAAAAAGTTGAGAAATCTATCTAAGTTTCATTTCCAAAAATCCGTTTGCTATTTCAAGCCTCCAATCAAAAGTGAAGGACAAATTTCAAAGAGGGGTTGGAAAGGACATATTTTTTTACATTTTCAAACATCGTCTTTGAATTTTATCTATAATTTTTTATTGGAGGCTTGAAATAGCAAACGGATTTTTGGAAATGAAACTTAGATAGATTTTTCACCATTTTTAGTTCATTTTTGTTTGAAAAAAGATATGAAGTCTGAAATTCTACATCAAACATAATTTTTATATTTTAACAATGAGCGGTCAAGCTTTCATTTTCAAATCATCCCATATTCTTTGCGAATTCATGGTGGACAACCAATTTCAATGTAAAGATTACATCTCCAACCATCATTCTTACAAACATTATTGAATCATTCCATTCTTGGGCCATCCAAAAAAAATTGATGGCAAAAGGTTAAATGACATTGATATTTGATTCAAAAGATTTTTGGCAAATCATCTTAACATTTCTTTGACAATTTGTTTGTTTGGTCAAAGATTTAGCAAAAAACATAGAGTACACCATAAACCTATTGCCACGACTTTGGTACCCAGTATCAGAGCTTATTTTAATTCCCCATGTGGATGTCTTTTGTGGATGAGTCTCCTAGAGATGAAAAGGCAGCCTCCTTGAAGGCTACTAAATGTTATGCTTGATAATAATGATTTTCACGTTCTTAACCCTTAAACGTTGAGGTGAACATTTTGCGGCCAATGAATGATAAGAGAATCTTTTGTGTAGGACAGAAGTGCAATTGTTCCTCCTCCCAATTTTGTGGGAAAAGGGAATATCATCTATAGTAGTTTGACTTCCAATGAGTGCTTTTGCATTATTTTTATCCAACAATTTACACGGTGTCAAAACAGATGATTTCCACAGTTATGAGCCCATTGTTTAACCCTTAAACGTCGACAAAGACATTTTGCGTCCAATGAATGACAAAGAATCTTTCCTTGTAAGACAGAAGTGCAACTATTCATCCTCAATATTAGGGGTGAAAAGGGGAGATCTTATCATGGTGGGTTCATTTTTGAACCGCCTTGAGCGGTGGCATCCTGGAGGGCGTCCCGCCTTCCTGTGTGGCGTCTTGTTGTATTTGTACTTTGATTTTGTCGCTTGTTTCCTTGTCGCTTGCCCCCCCCCCCCCCCCCGCTGTATGCAGCTGGGGTTCTTCTTATTTTTATTCTTGCAATAAAGTTATCCTTTACTTGTGTCAAAAAAAAGGGGAGATCTTCTACAATACTTTGACTTCCAATGAGTATATTTGGCTTATTCAAAGTAGATGATGTCACACGGTATCAAAGATCTTGTGAACATTGGTTGCAGTTGAGTGGCGTGCTGTCTGCTGGGAATGTGATTATTTGTTGTCAAATAGAACTAAGTTAAGTTCAGTTACAGCAGTCGCTAAAGATATTTAAGCTTAGTTGCTATCAATGACGGAGTAGTTTTTTGTTTTTGATACAAATGAAATCAATTATTTTTTGCAATACATAAGAGAGGCAACCCATTAATGACCACTGAACCTTTGTAAGGCCCTTGGGATCCCTCTATACAAACCATATTTAGCCTTGAAACTCTTCGATTGTGGCTTACTATATGAATCATGATGCATTGTTGTCTATATACTACCATGATCATTAATTTACTTTCTACTGAATAGTATTTGATCAATGCCTTTCTAGTTAAATACCACGGTATTTATAATATATTATACGTCTACAAAGGGCTTTCAGGCCCTTTTAGGGATAAACAATTACACGTATTTGCAGGGCGGGTTTCTATAGTGGGGAAGTTTTCTTGTGTGCAAAAATAGAGTTTGGAAGGTTTCCATATTTTTTCAGATTTTTCTTTCTTAAAACATAATTATTTTGAATTTTTAAGCTAAAGATTATGTTCAACCCGTATGGATCACATACTTAGACCTTTCTATTTCCGACCAAGGGCTAGATGCAAAATCCAACAAGGGTTGGTTGCAACATTGAGAATTGTGCCATAATTTATTACTATTCATCTATTTATGCACGGAAAGAGATTGACAAACTACATTACCAAAATGGAGGACTAATAAAAAATGGGGTGCCTCCCATAGATAGTGAATACTTTTAGATAGTGAATATTTTTAGATAATGAATAGTAATATATCATAAATTTGCAGAAGACAAGTAGAATAAACTATTCTAACAAAAATATATTAATAATGAATATAGTGAATAATGACAATGTATTGGACACTCAATCTTCTCTTCAATAAGTTACACCCAAAGGCGACCAAATAATCAATTCAACATGATTTCCATTATTACGTTGAAAAACTTTATATATGATCTTGTTGGCAATCAAAAGGAGTTTGTACATTCTTTTAGAATGCATTTTTTGGACGTTGTATGAATAAAGTATGAATTTTAAAGTCCTAATAGCATCTGTATCTATATATGCCCCTAAACTCTCATGAATGGAGGCTATGTATTTTTAATTAGGCAAAAATTTGTAAGGGTTAGTTTTAGAAAGAGGTCACAATTAGGTGGTGTTAGCTCATTGATTTGGGATGTACTCATGAGATAGGTAAAATCCAATTGCTACATCTAACCTTGAACCCAACTTTGCTCTCTTACAACTTTACATAATGCATTAAAAATTGTACAAAGTTTGCATTATGACAACTTAGTGTGCAATTGTAGTGCAAGGGTTTGAAATTGAATTGGAATGGTAGAATTTGATGAATTTGATGAACACTATTATGCAATTTTGACACATGACAAAGTTTCGTTCATTATTCTACAATCTTAAGGGATCCTAATGGATTACTCTTGCAACTATGTTAGTAGTGAATGAAGAAAGCTAGTTTAATGTCCAAATGGATGAAAATAGTCTCTTCTAAGGACAACAATGAGCAAATGCTTTGATCACCTACAATGTTTTTGTTTTTTTGATCAAATTAATTGATCAAATTTCTTGTAGAATATAGCTTGATTTGTTGTTCAATTGCTAAAAAACATTGAGAATCCAATATGCCTAAATATAAACAATGACAAAAAATTGACAATGGACCATCTTACTTTAACCCCTAAAAGACCATTGTCCCTTCGGGTGACAAATGGGATTTTAAACATGTACATACGGGTGTACAATTTGATAAGATTTTCTGAAATTTTTATTGCCAGTGAAGAATTGAGAGATGTACGTGGGGATATAATTTTGACATTTAAGTTATTCAATACGATGTGTATATAATATGATAGATTCTCAAAATATATAGGCAATGAATGTGCAATTACAAAATGTATCATTTGAGAGAATAGAGTATACATTCAACAACCAAGGAATCAATGCCATCAAAGTAGATATTGTACCTCTAGTGATTCCTTAAACATCCATTTTACTTTTGAAATTAAGGCATATTTCAACTTATATGTCCTTATAAAAATATTGTGTTCCTTAGCTTTATCAAATTGATCATAAAGAAGCTTGTGATTTTAAAATGAAGCAATACTTTAGATGAATAAAAAATTGATTAGACAAATCTTTAGTTTCAATTTACATTGCCTTCATAATCTAAAAATGAACTTGGTGTACATAAAGATTGACATTTAACACCACTACTTCTATTGGCCACTTTCTTGCAACCACTTTCTTGTAGTCACCAAATTATTTCTTGTTGTGCATTATTTTGGTTATTATATTTGTTAAATTTATATGTACTCTTGTTGAATTATAAGATAGTCTCCAATTCACCAATTAATCCATTATTAAGAAAAAACATATACAAACGTATGGTATAAAATATAAAAGTTTGATTGAAAAATATTCTAAATCAATTTTCAGCAATAATTTTATACTAATTTAGGAAATATAAACTAAATTGACGTTTGATCCTATTGGTATTTTTTGACCCTATTAGATTTGTGTACCCCTATCTTAGATTTTCAACAACAATGTTGAAAGATATAATCTAAAGGAACAAATTCAAAAGAAAACACAAATATAAATTTATTTCCAATGGACTAATGCATGGTAGGGTCAACTTTTTTGTATATCCTAGTGCATTAAGTGAACAAATTTGAGATTTTCAAAAAGCTCATGGACTAATATAAGAAAATAATCTTTCATTAAACTCAATTTTAGTTCATTTTAAAAAGTTAATATTATATTAGTTTCATAAAAAATTTCATAAAATTCCAATTATGTGCACTCAAATACATTAGTCTTTAAAAACAGTGCATGTCCTAGTGCAAAAGTGTTCTTGAAAAAGGGTGTTGTTGGAATTTCAAGCTATAAAATTTTCATATATTCAAACATATAAAAGTAAATTCTTCCAAAAAATTTAAGTCTTTCTAATACTTTTTAGGTTTTGTATTAAATTATTATACATTTATAGTTTAATCTAATTTTTTATTTGCTTAAAAAATTTACATAATTTTCTGTGAAATAATATACTTGAAATCAAAACATTAAAGTTCAGATAGTGAAGAATTATCAATTTAAATATGAAAACAATAGAAGTTAGTCATAGGAATATTAAAAGGGAAATTTTGAAAATCAAGATCTTTAAGATAAATCAGTTTTGAGAAACTGAAAATTGTCTCTCTAGTTAATATATAGTTGATATGTACATGTGGATGGTTTCATTGTGATAATATGGATTTGGACTTAAGACTATCGTTTTTAACAAAACAACAATATGTACAAAGTTTTGTGCAATCTTTGTCCAAGAAGTGATACCCCTTCCCATACATTTGACTCAATGTATAGTTCATAGATGGTGATGCAATTGCCTTTTACTCCAAGCATCCTATAAATTGTAGAAATAACTACTTATGCAAATGTCTTTTTATACTAAAATAATATCTATGTATGAATCTTTGTAAGCTTTGTAATCTAATGTACAAATGTAGGTGAAAAAACTATAATATTTGGTGTATTCGTAGAGGTGCCCATTAGTTACTACAAGACAAGATTCAACTTATATTCCTATAAATCAATGTACTACTCACATGAAAGTTATAAAGTAAGAGGTTACAAAGCAACCAGAGTCTAAAAGTGTCAAGCTAATACAAAAGTACAAATTACTTTAATCAATGTATCATACATACATGCATATATATTCAAGCTGTTCAACTATTGCAAAAGTCTGTGATAAATTTTTATGTTACATATTTGCTTACAAGAGACAAAGAAGATGTATGCATGACAACTTACAAGTTTGCTTGTAGTGCTCAAGGTTTTTATTGTATACATGAATGAAATAATTGAATGGCATCCATCCATGATGAAAATGTGATGGATTTTGTGATAGGAGTCGTGACACTGCTTACTTTATTTTACATACATATACATCTACATACATACACATGTATGTATGTATGTATATATGCATGCATGCATGTATTTACATTCTAATTGATCATGTGATTTTAAGTTTAAAATTCATAATTAATTCCACAAATATTTCCAAAATATGAAATTGCCAAGGTCAAATGCCAATTCCATTTATCTTTCAAGAAAAATTTAATAAAAAATATTTCAAGAAGTCAAACTTCCAATATTGCAATTTAGTTGGCAAATGGTCACTTTGGGGACTTACTACCTTACTATAGAGGTAAAACAATTGTCATTGCAATTAGAATTAGGAGTTTGCCCTCATGCCATTGCTAAACTTTTTTATTTATTTTTCCCACATATAGACAAGTGTGAGAAATGGCAAGAACAATTGAAATTATATTTTTTCAGCAAAGAATGAATTTTTATGAGTTTTAATAGTAAATTGCCCCCAATAGTCTCTAGACTACCCCCAAACCAATAAAAACTGTATCCATAATATTCATCTTACTCACTTAAAGCAATTATAGTATTTTCTTACATAAAAGACCAAAAAAAGTCACTTTGTACAATGAATTTATACTTAAAAATTGGAAGTTTCTAATGAAGTCACTAATCCCTTTATTACTATCACCTAAGACATTGATTGTGGTAAAAATTTAATTATTGGAAACCCTTCTATAATGGTGCCATTCCCTAGGTGTTTGTCATGGGTCTCTTGACCGCAACAAGTTGTTCTACCTTAATCCCTAACTACTTGAGCAACCATATACGATTAGTTTATTTGTGTGGGGTCAATTAAATTCTTTTGACCTTTCCAAAAATAAATTATGGGCAATATTGAACATTAGTGTTATAAAACTTCTACAATGAATTCCAATTAAGAACACAAAATCTACTTATTAACAAGAATATTTTACATGGAGCTCAATCATTTGACCATACAAAGAGATCAATCTCCAAAAGAAAGTCTCTTCTTTTGTCTTATATAATAGAGACTATCAATAAAGATTATTAGTCCTTAAGATAGACTAGGACTTATTTTTTACCTTCAATTTTTTAGCCTTGGTTCTATCTCAAACCATCTACTAAAGTAAAAGACTTAATTATACTTCTCCAATCATATCTTATCTTGATCATCTCTTATCCAAATCTTGATCTAACTCTAAGTTCCAACACACTTGTAGTTATCTAGGAGTTGTC
Source organism: Antitrichia curtipendula (assembly GCA_951230915.1). Classification (NCBI taxonomy): domain Eukaryota; kingdom Viridiplantae; phylum Streptophyta; class Bryopsida; order Hypnales; family Leucodontaceae; genus Antitrichia; species Antitrichia curtipendula. Next base: position 21,892,805 of record OX579639.1, on the reverse strand, counting down.
TAACTCTAGTATACTATCTATCTCTAGGCACTCCAATGCTTACTTGAGTTGTCTAATTCCAGTGCACAAATCCGCCATTTGGAAATATCTATCTTTAGGAAATCTCTGCTTGTCCACAGTTAGTGCATATCTCACCATGAATTAGTTCATCTATCAATGCATTCATCCATCAAAGGTTGTGACAAGGGTAAAAAAACTAGCTATTGGAAGTTTTTATTTTGCATTGAAAAAAGTAAATATTTGATTTTTGAGAGGTCCTCAAAGTACCATTAGTGGAAGAATAAAGCTTACCGATTTCATTTGATTTGAGATTTAAAAAATTGTACTTATCCATTTGCTTTGAAAATGGTCTCGATGGAAAGTATAAAATGTTTTCATGATTCACACTGCTAAAAATATAAAGAGGCATGCATTGATTTGTAGTTATTAGCAATTTCTACTTATAAAAATAATTTGGATTTCAACAATTGTAAGGTGGATTGTGTAACGAGTTTGATAACTCTTCAATAATTTGAACTTAAGGTTTGGGGAAGTGCATTTTAGTATGCTAACACAATTTCTAGTTGCTCATGTCACCTCGAATTCCAAAAAACTCTTATATTCAAAGTTCTCAAACATTGAGGGGAGGGGCAATATACTAAAAATATGATACCTACATTTCTCTTGTTATAATCTCACAACTCCTATGCAATTTTACACTCAAAATTGATGTGCACACTAATAAACAAGCTCTTTAAACATCTATACAATTAGATTTTGAAAAAAAAACAATTTTTATCATTGGAGATAATTACAAGCCCATGCTCTTTTTCATAGGAAAAACTCACTTTGGAAAGGCTTAGGCACTTAGGAATTAACCTTTAAATGTTGAAACGGATGTTTGGCATCCAATGGTTGACAGGGAATCCTTCTAGTAGGATAGAAGTGCAACTATTCATCATTGGAATTTTGTTGTGAAAGAGGAGGTCTTCTACAATAGTTTGACTTCCAATCAGTGCTTTTACTATTTTTTAAGCCAATGATTTACATGGTAATGAAAAGGGATGATTTCCAAGATCACCTGTTCCTCCTTTAACCCCTAAAAGCCCAAGGCCATTTTTATGTCAAAAACCACTCAAAATTGTCATTTCTACTATATTCACCAATAAAAACAAAAAAATATTTCTCTTAGAATCTAACCGTGGAATCTTGTACTATACTTATTTGAGATCATGTGGAAAAATTTTACAAAATTTTGACCATACAAATTGAGAGATATTAGCATTCAAAGTTGAAAACAAAAGTTTTTTTGAATACTAGCCTGCAATTTTAGATTTTTAGATGACTTTGACCGCCATTTGTAAAATAAAATTGCACTATGGACTTTGAATTTTTAAAAATTGTGTTGAAGAATTGAATTGAAAGTATAGAAATAAAAAATAAAATAAAATAAACTTGATTTTCATTCTTTAAAAAATTGTTAAGCAGAAGTAGATTCAAGGTTCAAAGAAAAACTAAATCATTAATAGCTCTAAGACATAATTGAAACACAATAATCCCAATAGTGAGATTGTTCTAGCAAACAAACTTAACCATGTAAAACAATCTTTTTTGAAAAATTGTAAAAATTACATTTAGAAATAAATTCTATGAGTAATTTTTTCAAGAAGATGCTAAAATTGCCTAAAAAAATAAGATTGTTCATAACTTTCACATCACTAATTGAAATGGAATGAATCAAAGCTTCACATGTAGACAAAAATATAATCTGTAAGGAAATAAAATTAAAAATTTTAATTTCAAGTTTTTGTGGATTTCTTTTTCTGCCTAGTGACTTGAAAATTATGTTTAGGATGGCATAATTGTTGCTCCTTGACACCGATTGAAATAAAAATTATATACCCATGAAGCTAATAAGCTTTTTTTATCTCATAAGAAAGTTTCAAAAAGTTTCATTAAAAATTGAGGTCACAGGAACCTGCCCAAAATCCAATTTGTCCTCTGAGAGGACAATGGACCTTTAGGGATTAAGGATTAAACATAGTAAGATGAGAGAGGTTGAGTTGGACTCAGTGTGAACTTTTTCAATGACTTTTGAATTAGGTCTTTCTTCATGACACCCACTTGAAAATCTGAGGAACAACAATCCCTAAATTGGCTAACATTTGTTGAGTTCCTACCCAAAAAATCCTTGCTCTACTAGTACGTTGTAAAAAAAGGCATTTAATAGAGATATTTTAGCCAAAACTACAACAAACAATATGATTTGATAACCAATTTGCAACTTCCCCCACATTGGAATTAACATCTATTTAGTCAGTTTTGTGTTATAGTACTCCCAATAATCCTTTACAACTTGCAAAATCGTTTTTTTCTTATTTTTTTTAATATAGCTCCTCTCAAGGTAGCCAAAGTTGATGTTTGTTTGTGTTGAAGGTAGCATGTTGCACTAAATTCCATAAACTAAGGTAGAACTACCTATTTTCGTCAGTGATTCAAACCCGTGGTCTACAGCTTTGTCCCAATTCTGTCATAAAAACATGCAAATCCGCTTCAGATTCTGACAACAGTAGTTTATTAATGCTATCAAAAGATAACTTGTCAATTAATGATTGGTGGATCTTCAAGTGCTATTAGATACATTGGAAAGCGGTATTGAGTTGTAAGAGGACGTTTATGAATCCAATCTAGTAGCGGTTGTGCAAATTCACTTCAGAAATTTACAGAAATTACAATTTTTATCAAAAAATTATAATTCCACTTGGGTTTGACTCCTGAAACAAAAGCACACCCCTGAAAAATATGTGTCTTTCCTAGAGTTGGCCCCAGTATAGTTAGATTGCGAATCAGGGTGGTAATGGGTAGTTCTACCTTAGTTCCGGGATCACTGCACTGAGGAATCGAAAATCGCCAATTATAGCAATCATGCTCCGTCAGCAATTGCCGCAGGTCAGAGATGTCGTGAACTCGTGATTGCGAAAAGGCCACTCCAGTCAAAGTACGATTTGTAGTGATTGGAATAGTCGGAGAATTTGGCAATTGAGGTGCAAGTAGAAGAAATGCTACGGTCGCAGTGAGATGGAATGCTGAAGACGCCAATCCAGAGTGACGATGTGTGCAACAGAGCTTTAAGAGATCTTCGGTACAGTAGTGGTGGGTTTTGGTCCAACTTGTTGGAGAATTGGTCACGCTATCTTCAGGAATTTCAGGAGAGTGGTAGGACGGAATCCCGCCCTCGCGACGAGATAAAGAACTGAATCCACGAATTCAGAGTTGCAAAATGTGCACCTGAGCTTTTGAGTTTTCTGAAGTGGTGTTGGCGCATTTTGCTGCAAGGAATTCTCAGGGATGGCGCAGGAGCCGTCAATTGCTCCCGCCGCGGGACATGCATGGCGGAACGTGTTTTGGGAAGACTTCACAGAACCTGACTGCTTGGCGAAGAGTTTCCGTCACCCGATGGGGAAGGGCAAGTGGAAGTGGGACGCGAAGTCGAACAAAGAGATTCACTGGGAGCCAGCCTGCGCGCAGATCGTGAACAACTCCTCCTGCAACGGCAAGCCCATCCTCCGCGTCTGCGTGTTCTCCGACTGGTTTCACCGCATCGACAGGCTCGCAACCAAGAAACAATTCGGGTACGGCTACTACCAATCCCGCTGCCGCTTCCAAGGCGCAGAAGGGATGCACAGCGCGTTCTGGCTGCTTCCCGAAGGCATGTGGGACAATCCCGTGCCGCCAGGGGAGATTCAGGGCGGAATCGAGGTGGACGTGGTGGAGCATCGCGGGAGGGATGGCAGCCGCGCCGACGTTTCCAGGCAGGGCAACACGGCGGTGCACTGGGGCGGGTACGGCGCGAACCACCGTTCCGTGGCGTTCAAGCAGATGGGCTTGCCGGACGCGCCCGGGGCGTGGGCGACGTTCGGGTTGCTGCACGAGCCGGGAGGGATGAAGTGGTACTGGAACGGGCGCGAGGTGAACTCCGCCAATGTGTGGTCGCCCATGCCAAACTCGATCTATTTCTCCACGGAAGTGAATGAGAGCGGCGGGTGGGCGGGACAAGACTTGGGCAGCTATGGACCGCTGGAGAATCCCGCGGGCTGGATCGAAATCGACCACTGCGGATTCTGGGAGCATTGCGCTCTCGACGAATCGGATACTCTCCAGTTAAGTGCCGCAACACCCTACCGACACTCCACTCACGAATCTTAATACACTTCTCACGCGCCATGGTGATCTCTAACTAAGCACCTCTAAAATTTACATGTCATGTGATCTGTTGTTGAAGAAAATACCAGTTTTTAGGGTTAACCGTCTCGAATTCCCTTTTCTTTTGCACGTGTTTTGCCTTTTGACACTTGACGGGAAAATTTACATGTCATGTCATGCGTACTTCAAAAAAATACAGGGTTCTAGTGTTTACTATTTTGAATTCCCATTGTTTTGGTCTTGTTCAAATCTCGTTTCGCCTCTTGACACGTTACGAAATTTTTTCTCGTGTACAATCCCCCTTGCAGTTCTCAGATAAGCGCTGCAATACCCTACCGAGACCCCGCTCTCACGTCCCCTGACCCTTCCTCTCACGACATTTTTCTCCCCCACACTTTCACAGTGCGGCACACGCTGACATTCTCGGATCTGGAGCATCTGCGAGACAACAGCGATGGCGAGCACTCCTGGTTCGTGCCCTTCCCTGCCTCCCGCGTCCTTCTTCACCCCCAGCAAGCTCAAACTCTCGTCTCCCTGGAGACGAAGCACATCGCCTCGCGCATCACTGAGTGGGGCGGGGTCGAATTCTCCCACGATGACTATTCTCTGGAGGTGCAGGAGGTCTGTGCGACGGGGTTGCGGCTGCGGTACACGAAGAGTGGGAGCATGAGTCCGCATGAGCTTTGTGTGAATGTGATTGTGCACGATGCGGGTCTGGCGGAGCAGGAAGCTGGTGAACTCCGCGCGAGGGTGCGCGAGGTGGAGCAGCGCAGCCGCGAGACGGAGAGGCGGATGCAGGAGCGGATGGAGGAGCTCACAACGGAGCTGCGGCAGTTGAAGGCGCTGGTCCCAAACAATAGCATTTTGGCACCGCTGCAGTGACATTGCTCTTGGGAACTGCACCTGGACCCAACATGGTCCCAACATGGACCCAACCCAGTTGGATCCCTAATCTTGACCCAATTTTTTTCTCTTGCATTCTAATGTAGTAAAAATTGCACGCACTTTTAGAATTGGGATTCAAAGATTTGGAATTGGGTTGATTAAGTCACCATTTTATAAATGCAATGAACAATATCATAATGATTCTGCACATAGCAAAAGGTTTGTTAGGTATTTCACAATTTGAAGGGACACTTTGGGATTGTCATTGAAACTGTGTAGGGAAGTAAGTAAGAGAGCCACATTAGCATTCAAAAAGGACAAGGAGAGTTTCCCCTAGGGTCTACAATGGGAAGCTATGTGATTTTGTTTTGACTTCCCATAATAAATCTTTTATTTTTTGAAAATGAGTTGACCATAATAAGAGTGGAGTATTCCTTACTTTGTTGTTCATTTGCTGATTTTTTTGTGAAACCAATAAGTGTATCTATGTTGATAGTGCCCAAAGGATTTACAATAGATTTTTTAACTTTACTCCATCAAATATTGACCAAATAAACATTTGTACATGGTTTTTATTTTTATCCCGTACGAGTCCAAGGGGAAAGGCTTATATAAAAAATATCTAGACGTCAAATCTTCATTATTTTAAGTTTTCATTTTCTTCCCTTCCCTACTTGAACTCATTCTAAACCTTGCACAATGATCATGAAACACCAAGGGACCATGCTAGTCACATTGTTGAAAAATAGACAAAATTGTTTTTTTAACATACTTGGATGTACCTCATTTGTTTCCTATTGCTCTAGTACGTTGAAAACATTCATAATCTACATAGTGAATGCCAACTCTCTTAGGAGTTAAACTATCTAAATTCTTCACACTAATTTAAAGTCGAGCTTTTACTAATTTAAAACCTAGAAAGATATAAGGCTAGAGATTGGTAGGTGTTGCTTGTTTTACATGCTCGATTCAAGCTTTGTCATTGTGGTCATGAGCTTTACTTGGGATACTTATAAAATGTAGATTACCTCTTGTAGGATTTTCTTAGCATTATAATTTTTTGGGGGGAGGAAACATTTAAATTTAGGCTACTTATTTTTATTTTATATTGGTAAAATTGGAGAGCTTGTTTAGCATTTGAGAGGGTGTCGAATTCTAATTACAAAAAGGATCCTTCTAATTTGATCAAAATAATCAAATCACCATTGTTTGTCTATGATTTAAATTTTTTAGTCATAAATAGACAATTTTCACCTAAAATTAGATGAAATTCAAAAATGGCATTATATGCAAAAGTCTGAAGGTATCAAAGTTCACACTTTTCATCTTAAGGTTTACAATGTTTCAATGCCCCTCCAATTAGTAGAAAAGAGGTCTTACAACACCAAGCTATAGATACAAGGGGGTGATGCTAAAGGCCTATGTCGGTACTTTCTTTGGACCTACATAGGCTTTTTGATACTAAGCCTTCACACCAGAGCTTGATGTTCCAATTTAAAAAACAAGTTGGATAAGCTCTAAAGTAGTAAAATTGCACTAATAAGAAATTGAAGTTCAAAGGGTTGGAATTAGAATTCAAGAGGTAAGAATTGGGTTGAAATGTATCCATGTTATAAATCCAATGAACACCACTATATGACTTCTACACATGTCAAAAGGTTCATTAATTATTCTTCAATGCAAAGAGATACTTTTAGATTGGTATAGGAAATGTGTAAGGAGTTATTAGAGTCACATCAATATCAACTTCCGACCTAAAGGTCATCACTAGGATTGATAAATTTGATTTTTTCAACAAATTTTGGATATGCCAAGGTACAAATAATACGCTTATATAAAACAATTAAAAAATAATTTTGCTTTGACCCTATAATGTATTTCTTTAAATCCAAAAATGAGTGTACCAAAATTTGCCGTTCTTTCCTGATATCCACAGGTGGTCCACAATGGGCTTCCTACCTTACGAAGCCCAACCCACAAGCAAACGTGAAATTGGGCCATAGGCTCCTGGCCATTCCTTTTGTGATTGCCACTTGAGAAAACTTCAAAAGAAACGGCCAGTCGAGTAAATTTTAAAAGAGCTCCCAACATCACCATGCGTTTGAAGAATGTTATGCACGCCAATGACAGCAAGCGTGTACAGAACGTCTCAGACTGATCCGCATAGGTCCGAATTGTTTCAGTGATGAGGATTTTCACTGCTGATTCAGTGCAACATTCAAAATCATCTCGTTTTAAAAAGGCCATCGATTTTCTACAAAACTTTGCCCCTCAAGAAGCAGATGGAGCTCATAAATCTGAACCTTTGATTTTGAAGTTCGACAACTATACCAGCACGAGTTCTCTGATTTCGACGCTGTAACTGGCAGGCCGTGGCATTGGATCTCGATGCAGCCCATCCTGAAGACAACTGAACTGAATTGAAGTCAACAAGGAACGTTTGCAAGTGTAATATAACCATAATGGATTTGAAGGGTAGAGGTAAAGTCAAATGTCAAAGTGCCCACTTATTGTAGTTTACTTATGGTTTGACAATTATAATTCATTTCGGTTTTTAATCCCTCAAAGTGGTTCACATAGTGGCTACTAAAACAAAAAAGGCAGCCAATCTCCAAACGTTTCACAATTTGCAAAATCTATTTACACACAAGATCAACAAACACATACCTCCCAACTGATGACAGTCATCAAATCTAATTGCTATAGCTTTACAGATTTACAAGATAGGGTCAACAAAATATGCACATGACGCAATAATAATGCACAGAAGTCAAATATTTCAATATAATTTCAAGGGTCTGAAAACCTGTAGTTTGACCCAAACTGTAAGTTAGGGAACTGTACATGCCAAAGGCTCTTCTCTTCAAGAGATTTCCATCACTAACTACACATCAATAGTCTATGTCTCAATCCCATACATTTGGAACTCTCTCTCCTTCCCATCAAGATACTACACAGATTATGCATGACCATGTCAAACCTTAAGTGTAAAGCTTACATAGTACTAGCCAGTTCTGAAAAGTGTACGGATGATCGCGTCAAACATGAAACGGATTAGATAATGCTCGAGAGCCGGAAGGCTCGAGAGCATTACGGAACATAATGCCAAGTCTAATAGTTCATGCCAAGATTTTTACAAATCTAAGGGTGTAGAAAGAGGTCTGCATTATGAGTCATACCGCTTTTCTGACTATCCAATAGAGATAAATCTGCCTTGAAAGCCGGACTTGGCATTATGTAAAGCTTACCAGCCATACCAGAATGAGTATGCCTTGCACCCTGGAGGAGTGGATGTTAGCAAAGACCACCTGTAGAAACAATCACATAGCTCTTGTTTAGCCACACAATCACCCCTACCAAAAAGTTCCCCCACATGCGAATTCTACTTTAGCCATAAAAGACCGAAAACACCAAAACTCAAAGCTCAAACTTACATGGTGTTGGACACCAGGAAAAGTCAGACGTCCGCTCTGTACACACCACGAGCTCCTCATACTGGCCGCTTTCGGAAAACAGGCAAGCACAGAGCAAGTGAACACAAGATTCAAAACATGCCATGCTTTCCTCAACTGCCAAGACAAGATTGCGAATCATCGCAAACATCTGCGTTGCATGTTAATTGACCTCCTTGCACTCTTTGCCGAAGCTCGTTAAGCTCTTGCTGCATCAAGAAAAGTCGATCTTTCAAGACAAGGTTCTCATCTTCCAAGCAGTTGATGCGACACTCTTGCCTTGCCGCCTGAAGCTCCGCCATCACGTCCGATTCCCGAGGACGCGTCATCTCGAACCGGTCTAGTCGCTGCTCCAGCTGTTGCATGGAATCTGCAGGAAGTTCTGAAGGGAGCTCCTCATCTTCAACGGAGCTTCCGCCATCGTCTTCGTTACTTCGGAGACGGATGAGGCCTGTCATGGAGCCATACCCGTAATCCTGCTCGTAAGTGTCCAACTTGTAACTCGAATCTTTAGGAGTGGACATAAAAGAAAAAGGCGTGAGGGCGACAATCTGAGACTCTAAACCCCCTGCCCTTCGTACGCGCATAAGGAAAGAGCTGTCGTTATAAGGCGCTCGAGGAACGGATCTCCTCGTATACCGCCTCTTCTTTACGGATTTCATACCCTGGGGTTTCATTACCTTGTGCATGTTCTTAATATTCTTGTACCTTTGTCTTGCAACGCAACAGTTGCGCGTACCCGGAGGTGTTTTAGGGAATCCGACATGATGCGGACCTGAGACATCCATCGTCATGCGCATAGCCAGAGCCATAACACGAAAAAGAAGCGGCCGTGATTGCAGACGCAAACAAAGCTTACCGGAACACAAGGTACACAAGTTCAATTATAATGTTCGTTATGCTTGACAAACGAAGCTCCAAAAACACGGAAAAATCAAAGTAAACCCTAATACGCACACAAATGACTGTGTCAGGCAACAACAAGCGTTCAATTAAGTAGGGCTACGAGGAGCAGCAGGAGACTTTACAATCACTCCGTTTGAGAGGCTGGGAAGCTTGACCGTCACTGCAGCGGAGTCTTGGTCTTCCAGAGTCTTCTGGCGCAAGAAACTCCGCCGGCAACTACAAAAAAAATTCCTATTTTGTCGAAAAGGAAAAAATATTTTAGGTCTATTTTTGTCAGAAACCGTACAATAAACAAGTTCAACCACTCCAAGTAGAGGGCCTACATGAAGAGTGTGTTTGATTAGGGTCCCAAGTTGGGCTCTAAAAAGTCGGTTTGCGTGACACTTAGAATACGTATCTTTTCTTTTCTGGCGATTTGGTGCAAAATTGTACCAAATTTTTTGACCTAGCGCCAAGCCTATAGGAAATTTTTAGTAAAATTTGGGATGAAATCGCCAAATAATTTCAAGTTCAAGAAAAATCTTGGATGAAATCGCCACATTGTGAATGAAAATAGAATTATAGATACGTAGTATCACATTTTCTATCCAGTACATGGATGAACGTTGAAACTTGGAGCACCACCGTAACATTTAATATTGCCACTTTGCCACTTCATGGAAAATGAAAAAAAAAACATTGATCTTTATAAGAAGGGTGACTCTATACTAATGTAAAACCACCCATAAGTGACCACTTAACCACTAAATTCCTCAAGGCCTCTTTTCCATCAAAAACCATTCAAAATTGCCATTTCTATAGCAAAGAGCAAAAATAAATTTAAATGTTTTCTTTTGCATATATAACTATAGGATCTTGTACTAGACTAGTATAAGAATGTGTGGAAGAAATTTCAGAAACTTTGACCATGTAGATTGGCAAGGTATTTGCGTTTAAAGTGAAGAAAACAAGTATTTTTGCACCTTGCTCAAATACATTTTTTGGATTTGAACCTTAATAACTTATAATTTTTGCTCCACTGATTTGAATTTCTAATTTTATAAGATAAAACTTGAGTTGAAAGTCTAGAATAAAAAATTTATAAAAAAAAAAAATTTAGTTTTCAATCATTAAAAAATTATTAAGTAGAAGTAGGTTCAAGATTGAAGGAAAATCTAAATTGTTAATAGCTCTAAGATATAATTGAAATATAATAATCTCAACAATGAGATTAACCTAGCAAGAGATCTTAACCTTATGAAACTTTTTTTTTTTAAATTGTGAAATTCAAAGCCAAAAATGAATCCTACAAGTTATTTTTTTTAGAAGATGCTTTGATTGCCCAAAAAACAAGATTGTCCATAACTTTCATACAACAAATCCAAATGAAATAAATCAAAGCTTCTCATGTGCATAAAAATATAATCTATAAAAAAAACTAAATTTTTTTATTTTAAGGTTTTTTGAAGTTTATTTTTTGCCCACTAAAACCCCCAAAAGGGCTTTTTGTGCGATAACTTTTGCTCTCAAGCTCAGATTGAAATAAAAATTATATTTCTGGAAAGCTGATGTTTTTTTTTATATTTTACTAAAAAAATTCAGAAAATCACAAAAAATATTGAGACTATAGGAACATGTCCAAAATCCATTTTGTTCTCCTAGGGAACAATGGGACTTTAGGGGTTAAGTGATTCCAAGATAGATCATGAGCAATATGAGGCAACGGAAATTTTTCTTGTAGAAAGATAAAAAATATCAGAATTGCAATTTTTTTGTAATTTTATTACCAAAATTAAAATCACTAAAAATTTGGAAGTGAGAAAGTATTCCAAACCCATGGCCAATGTCTAGACTCTTCCAATTCCAATCATTCAGGAACTAGCTTCCTACTTTCTTGCTACTTCCCATGCACTTTGGGACATGTATTATGACTTTATTAGTCCCAATTTTGAAAAGGACAAAAAATCACATTCCAAGCTTTGGTTTAGAATTTGTTCCAGCCTTGGTTGGAAATAGTGGCACCCTATAGGTTGGGCATGGCTCCTTGGTTGAGAATGGATGGTTCTACCTTAACTAATTTTAATTTTGAGAAAGGAGGGAGGTGTAGGATTGAAAGGTGGG